>WAAF01015012.1:797386-894705 GCA_013400475.1 Tricholaema leucomelas
CAGCCATTCACCACCCAGCCTGTATCTGTGCCTGGGATTGCGCCAACCCAGGTGCAGGACCTTACACTTGGCCTTGTGGGTCAAGGGTACTATACTTGTGGTGAATATTCCCACCAGCTGTAGCATGTTTGTTTCATGAAGCTAATGCTGTCTTCTTTGCATTCTGCTCACCACCTTTACAGAAGCACAAGAGCATCTCCTTAATTCCTTCTCTGTTTCTGGGACTCCTAAAACTGCTTTATGTCTTTTATGCTGTCATATTTACTTGCGCTAAAAGGTGCTGCAAGCCAATTTACTGTTGTATATAGCATCAATCTTTATATGTCACCATATTAAAGAGCCTGGTAACATTTCAATTTTAAACCCTTACTTCAGGTTTTGTAAATCCTGACAGCTTCTAATTACATCAGGATGAAGACAGTGGAAATGCTAACCCCACAGACTGGTTTACAAGGAACAGTAGGAGCCTATTTCCAAGTATGAGCCATCAGAAGGGGCAGTGATTTTGCATAGTCTCTTTCTTTGATACTAGAATTCAATTCACAAGAGAACACACAAGCTCTGACTATTTACACCACAAAGAGATAAGTTGAGCAGAATTAATAGAACTGCAATATTAAGGAACAGAAGAAATTGACTAAGATCTGTCAAGGGTTGTCTTTTTTATATTGTCCTTTACATGAGAACACAAGGGATTGCTTGGAGAGATTCAAAGACACTATGGAAAATGAAGAATATTTTTTTTTCTTTATATAGTAGATGAGATGATTGGTGACTGCTCTAGGGGTTAATCAAGGCAAACCTTGTGGCTGAGTCACAAATAGGAGCTATGGATTCCATGGTGTATTAGAGGCAGCTATTTCTTTCCAAAGTATGGGCCTAGAGAAAATTGATATCTCTGTTGTGTGAATGAAATGCAGGGACTGCTGGTGGAAGCCACCTAAAAAGTAGGAAACAGGTCTCACCTGAGGCTTGAATAGTAAGCTAAACAGTGCCTTCTTTGCCCCACTGTTTATGGAGCCTTCTGGGCACATCCCAGAATAAGGCTGAGCCAGGGATTACCTGAGTGAGTATGATTCCTACAGACACATTAGACCCAGTGGCTACTTCTAGCTAAGGCACTGAGAGAACTGGGCAGCTTGCTTTTAGCTTTGCAAAGTCAAGAAGATATGGGAGTTAACATCCAAGTTAGGATTTAACAGTCCAGACAAGTAGAGAACTAGATGGATAAAAATTGGTTGGGTGGTTAGAGGATGTTGCTGTTGTGTCCTGCCCTGTTGGTATGCAGGGGGCTGCCTTTATCAGTGACCTGGAGGAGTCAACAGAAGACACTTCTGTGGGATTTGCAGATGGTGCCAAACAAGGAGACACAATTCATAGCAGGAGGGTAGGCTGGAGGGATGGGCCAGCATGGACGCTGTTGGTTGTAGATGGGAACAAAACTGTGCTGTCTTATATAAGAGGATGTGGTGTGAAATGTACAGATCTTTCTCAGCTGCCTCCAGCTCCCATATTTACAGCACAGCTTTACTTGTAGTTGTTGTATTGTGTTTAATCTCTCTTTGCAACTACTGGGCATTGACCAGTGCCGAGGACCAGGGAAAATTACTCCTCAGAACTATCTTTATTTCAGCCTTCAGTACATTACTGTTGCCCTTCCTGTCCCTCAGGCCCTTGTAAATCTCATAAAATCCTGTTCAGATTGAAATCCTACTCTTTCAAATCTGTAACATGCTTTACAACATGTATTTCTCTATAATTGTCTTTGTCTCCTGTTGACAGTCTTTGGATATCAATTTCTTGGCTAGTAAATGTCTTTCTTATTCTTAGATTTATCCACTTTGTTTTGTTCAGAACGATGTGTGGGGATAATAGATTGACTCACAAGTACCTGACACTGTTAGTTCTTTCTGCCATGCCAGTTTTTCATACTACTAAATCTAAGGAATGCCTGGAAGAAGCCAGCTGCATTTTCCCCACTTACAAGGAAGCTCCCAGAAGAGCTGCAGGCTGTCTAGATCTCTCCAGTAAACTCACTCAACGAATGTGTTTCCACAAAAGATGTTCCAATATGTTAATAGATTTACTCCAGAATATGATAATACACAGTTGTTTCAAATGTCAATTTTAAGGCTCACAAAATGTAACTATGTACATGCATAAGATCAGACCATGAATCAGCTCAATGGAACAGACTTGTAAATATTTATGAGCACAGGGCTCTTCGTTTCAGCCCTAATCCTTCTGTGTCCTCACCTTAAATTTTCACTTGCTTTAGTTTATGTCTGGCAGTCTGGCCTGATTATTTGGCATTGCTAAATTGCTGCCAGCTTTCTCTGGTATTGCTAATACCACAACACTAAATCTTTACTGACTGCAGGTGAGTGTATGATCCACAGAAAGAAACCTTTTTGCAAGGATGGGTGGATTCTAAACCCTGTGGAACCATGTGAAATTTAGCAGGTACCACATTGCTGAACTAAAGCATACCTGGATGTGAGCTGTCATCCTGTTCTAGTGGGAGGTGTCCCTGCCTATGCTGGGGGGTTGGAACTAGATGATCTTTGAGGTCACTTCCAACCTAAACCGTTCTATGATTCTATCCCTGTGGTGGCTGCAGGCAAGGCAGGACCCAAGTTTCCTCTTTGGGCTGGTATTTTGGACAGAGCTAGTTGTTCATGAGGCAGAGGAAACCATTAAAAAGTTTAAAGGATGAAAGGCAAAGCTGTAGAACAAAGGAGATGTGAAAAGGCCTTGAAGGAACAGTAGGAAAAGAATCAGAGCTATCAGAATACAGCAGAGATAGTGTAGTGGGAATTGCAAAAATGAATTATCATCTCTTGTAAAAATGTTTGTCTACCTGGTTCTTTCTGCTGTGACTGTGATCCTTGTCCCTGGCATCCTGACATTTCAGTGGTCCAATGAAGACAATGACTTTTTTATTCCTTCCTGTCACAGATGAGGGCTGAAGTATGCAGCCATATCAGCATCATTGTTTTGCAATGTAAAAAATGTCATGTGTGTGCTTACTACTCCCATCTGTGTTGTGTTAGTGCTGCAATTTCTATTCCTATTTACTAGCACACATCACATTTCTGACTTGGTTGCGTTTTCTCCCTATTTAACTTGTAGCAGATAGTAACACATTAATAGCATACCCAGAAACAAAACATAAAATGAACCTACTGATAATTTTCCAATGATTGCTTAACAAGACCCTGGTAATCCCTGGGTGGTCACTCTGGACTGAGATAAGTGCTATAATTTTCTCTGTCTCTTGTCTGCTGACTCTTCAGCCTCCTCAGACTGCAACCCACAAGGGATCTGAACAGGTGGTGCTTGTGACAATTCATTATGCATTATGCTATGGAGGAGTTGGTTTTACTTTCTTTCGTTAAAGGGTTTGGCAGATCAGGAGCTGAACTCCTGAGACCCTGCCAGGTAGGCTTCCTGTGTGTTCCTGTATGTCTTCGCTGAAACTATATGAGATTAGCAGAAAAAGGACCTCTGGGTGTGAAGACATTTTGTGTTACCTTTATACATCTTCATTTGACATTTGTAAGGACAGCCAGACACACTGCCATTTAAACAATTACTTGTATTTATGCTTGCAGTTTTGTTGGTGCAAAAGAATGGATACAAATAACTAATTAATTGGTACCCACTCTTACCAGAATATTCCTACACATTGTAGAAATTTACATTACTTAATGTCTTAGCATGTATTTAATGGTAGTTATGCTGATGTGTCTTTCTGACTGCAGTGTTAATGTTCATTAGTTAAGTCTGATGCTCATAGGTTTGATCTAAACATACAAAAAAACATCTTCCAAATGTAGATGTTGGGAAGCTTATTGGATCTTCTTTCTGCAGCTGTGACAAGTTTTGTGTCTTTTAGACACTTTTCAAGCACACCGCTGGTGTACTGGAGGAAATAAAATGCAGTTTGGTCAAACAGGATGTTTGTCTTTGGTGACTCATGCTTAAGGCTTTTATTCTTTCATTTCTGTACTTAGTAAAAAAAGATCTAAGATCTTTAGCAGGTAACTTGCCTTCTAAGTGTGTCCCTTTCACCTTGTGTTTCTTGCTGGCCAGCTCCAGACAAGTCACATCCACAGCTTTCTGCAGCCCTCCAGTTTGCTCTTCCAAGATGCAGGTGATCCACAGGAGATCCAGGTGTTGTGAGCCATGGATGGGTAGGATTTGGAAATGCAGAATGGCCACCATGAAAGCACGAACATTTCAAGAGCACCTTGAGATGAAGTAATAATGACATTTCATAGTTCCATTTTTGTTTTCTCCAGTGTGGTTGATGGAGAAGCTTTGCTTCCATTAAATCAATTGAGTAAGAATGGGAGTGTATACTCACACTAGCAGTTATCCTGCCTAGATGCACAGGCCAAGTTCAAGATGACCACAGCACCAGTTCTTTCTGCGGCAGGGAGCAGCAGGCAAACCCTCAGAAATAGTGGCTCCAGTGATATAGGCTTGCTTTGTCTGTAGTCCCTCTCCTTCGTCTTAGAGGATCCAGGACTAGGTTCCCTGCTGAAGCTTCCTCTTAAAATTATACCTCTCCAGAGACCCAAGATTGTGAACAACCTCTGTTTGCAAGACTAAGTACAGTAAAGTCTATTGTATTAGCCAACAGTAGCGAATTAAGTAATCCCACTCCCGTCACTTTTTAACAGGATAATATTAAAGGCATTCCTCTGAGATGAGGAGTAGTAATTTGCTAATTCCCCTCAGTATTTCATGCTTCTCAGTAGGGCAGCTAATTTTCTCTGAGTATCTTATTAACATTCACAATGACTTTGCAGTGCCACCCTAATAGCTCTCCGCAGAGGCAGTGACTGTGAAGGTGAGAGCTGACAGTGACATTTCCTCATCTTTCTCTGCAGACTCTATTATCCTGACTTTCATCCACTGAGGGCTGTTCAGCTGATGCGAGTGGGCAAACTGCAGTACAGTCAAGACATGTTTCCTCAGGCACTGGAGACCTTGAAACAGGTCAGTATTATGAACTGTTTCTTCTTTTTCCCACTCCCTCGCCTCCCCCAAACCTGCCATGTATCCTCCCTCTTCTGCTCTGACTGTACCTCATGCCTCACTGCTTTTTCCATCAGTGGTGTTTCCTCAGGCTGCAGCTGAACGTGTTTGCTCGGTGCTTCAGGCGCTAACTTCCTCCAGTATCTGTCACTGATGATTACAGTTCAATAGCTCGGGGATGCCTGAATGACAAATTACTAGTAGATCCAAAGTGATAAAAAGATCTCAGAACTGTAGCAAAATTAATCTGAGAGCACTTAAAAAAGTACACAAATGGGGGTAGAGCTGTGGTCAGTACCTTCCTTATTACCTGTCAAGGATCTGCAGTTCTGGATTGGAGAACTTTGCCTTTAATGCTTATATTTTATTGTTAGTCACACTCACACCAACAGGCATGCTTCTTAAACCCACCTATTTCTACATCATTCATCATCTTTGATTTGGTTTTGGAACTGATGCTGTGCTAGCTACATCCTTGGTAGTTCATAGAATCATAGAATGGTCTAGGTTGGAAAGGACCTCCAAGGGTCATCTACTCCAAACCCCTAGCTCTAGGTTAAGAGTTGAGCTTGATCATCTGAAAGGTCTCTTCCAACCAAAAAGATTCTATGATTCTGTGATTCTATGAGTTCAGCTTTAATTCATCTGTCTTTACCTGAACTGATTTGTAGTTTAATTTCCTCCTACCTCTTATTTGTCCTGCCATTATATTGCTGTTAGCATCACAAATATATTGAAGAATCCCCTTCTGTGTGCAACACGTGCCCAGGACATAGGCTCTCACTTGCTTCCCATCTTAAGCCTTCAGTCACTGTTGGGGTATTTTTCTCCCCCTGAAAATGTGCTGCCTCCATTTTCCCTCAAAGAAGTCTTATACTTATTCCCTTGTATTGTTGATTGGCCTGAAGAGACTACATGTTCCATGTGGTGGTTATCCCTCAGCCACTGTTGTGGAGGCAGGGAATTAACGTGGCCGAGTCAGGAATATATATGAAAATAGAATGATTTTATTTCCCTGAAACCCCACCCCCAAAACTATATACAGAAATTAGTTTAGTTCAATTAGCAGATTCAGTTTGATTGAGAAGATCTTGCAAAGGATGCAGTAGATAAATTTGGCTATTTTTGAAGTCAGGAAATGGAAAAGGCTAAGCCAATAAACACAGCTTTCCCAGTATCAATCAGGCTGAACAGAAAGTTCACTACTCACAGGTGAGCCAGGCTGTCTGAGAGAAAGGGTGGTGCAGACACTTGTCAGCTCTCTCTTTCAAAGGACATCCGAGGCTCGTTAGGCCTATTAAGCTTGCACAAAGAGTGCTTATGGTGGGAAGCTGTCCAAAGCAGGGACAGTCTTGTCCCTCAGGAGCTTGTCCTTCACAGTGCCAGAAGACTCTGCAGGAACTATCCAGATGGGGGAGAACTCTAAGGTGGGAACCCCAAGGTGGAAGGTACCCCAATATTTATACCTTTCCTAGACAAAGAGGAAATTCCAGCATGGGCATCTGCACAGGTCACCCCTCGTGCTCTCCCCCTTCACGCCTGCAATGCATGGCGGGGAGAGAAACAGGTCTTTCATGCCTTTCCTCTCCCATTCAAACCACAGAGGGAGAGGAGGTTTGGGGTATCCGGGACTGCAGGACAGCCATCCTCTAGAAAACATAGCATTTGTACTTAATTTTTTGTACCTCCCATGTCTATTTGGTTGTAACTTCTAATTATGCAAGCAGAATAGATGATAATTTCTACGTGTTGAAATAATCCATTAATATTTAGTGCAATGCCAGTCATGCTAAGTCTTGGTAACATAAATCTTCACTTGATAAATTATAGCCAGTTCTGATCACTGGAAAGCAGGTAGAAGAATAATCAATTCTGTTTTCCACATATTCTTCAGAAGTGAGTCATATATCTCTCATGTGCCAGGTAATGTTTATAATTACCGAACATTCAGACTTCCCTTTTTAGTAGGTGTCCCCAGTCAGAGGAGCCTCTGTTTTCACCGATAGTGGCACAATATATCATCAGGTATTCTTTTAATTGTAGTTCTAATATGATACTGCATTGAACTGGAGAGAATCCCCCTAGAGACATCTGACTGATCCTCATCAGAGAAAGTGCAAGTTTTAAAAGGCTTTTGTATGGTTTTACTGAACACATTGCCCATTGCAACCCAGATTACTACTGTCTTATACTTTTGGTACTGAGCAATGTCTAGCACAGAAACTTCTTTCGAGCTGTGATCTCCTCTTGACCTGAAAATAATAAGGTGCTGCTTACTGTTCCATGCCCTACCTCAGTGCATCTGTAACTGTAGTCTCCAAGCTATTAGTGGTCCACAAGGACATGAAGCACAAATGCTTTAAGGCTAAGATGCAGAACCATTTACAAACTAATCCTGTTGTAGCTTTGTCTGTTCACTTTTCACTCACTCTCTGGGAGCAGAGCTGAGAGGAGGAAAAGCTTCCTGTCGTTCTGCTGTTCGGTGTGACCTGTAAGCACAGGACACAATGCTTCTTTGAATGAGATCTGAAATGGATCCCCTTCATTGCTGTCTACACTGGAACAGATTAGAGCAAGGCGTAGTTTCCAGTTTGTTGCAAGAAAAGGATGCAATTCCTAGTAAATTTCAGATAATGTCCTAGATTTATATGAGAACACAATTTGACCCATTGTGATTAATTGTGTCAACAGAGTATGCCACATGCTCAGGGCAGAAACTCGATTACCTTCTCTGCTTCATTACTCTTCTTAATATACTCTGACACTGAATAGGACCCTGTTGGAGCTCTCGTCTGACTAATTTCAGTGTGGTATTAAGGAGAAGGATGTGGAAGGTGCAAAGAATTGAAATCTAAGTAAAACTCACCTCACTCATATAAATCCTGTTTAATCAGGCACTTCCTCAGAGCTCTGGGGAATTGGCAGCCTCTCTGCATCAGACATGGTCTATAAAGACTCCTGTGTCTTCATACGTAGCTCTGTGGCCCAGCTTTTAACATTGCACTCTGCGCCACCAAAAATGAATGGCTGTCATAACCACCTTACTCTTAGTGTCCTTTGGAATTAGTTTCCTGCCTCACACTCCCAAAGAAAGCTGAAATAATATGGAGGGATTTATGTTGCTGATTAAAATGAAATCACTCCCTGAAATTGTATTAGGCTTTGCAGAATCTAATTTGCCAGGTTTTGGAGATAGAAGTGTTACAGTGTTTACTGCACTTTTGGAATAAAAGCTGAAGGTAGCCCTTGGTTTATTGCACAACAAAGGCACTATTTTCAGATGTATATGCATACATATGCAAGAGATGTGGTGGTGGGAGGGCAGATCAAGAAAACTTTTGCCTGCTAAAGACTGGAGCTGGAACCCAATGTGACAAACCTAGAGTAAAGAGCCTGCGATGACTGTAAAAAGGGGCAATAACAAAAGCTGCAACAAGCTGTCCTGTGAAGAGAAAAGCTTCTCAACCATGAAGCAGCACTCCTGCAGGAGCCAAGGATGGCTCAGTACCTCTGGAGCACAGAAGAGACACTAGCAAACGTAAAGATTTGTCCTGAGGTGCAGTCATTAGCATAAATATTTCTTAGGTGTTCTTTGTTACCTTCACATCACTGTAAGTTAACAGCATTGGACAAGAATGGGATTCTGGAATGCATCATGAAAAGTGTGGAAAGCAGGCCAAGGAAGGTTATCCTCCACCTCTGCTCTGCCCTGATGAGGTGTCAGCTAGAGTACTGTGTCCAGATCTGGGCTTCCCCGTTCAAGGTCAGGGAACTGCTTGAGAGGGTGCAACAAAGATCTATAAACATGATCAGAGGACTAGAAAATCTCTCTTATGATGAAAGTCTGACAGACCTGGGGCTTTTTAGCCTGGAGAAGACTGAGGTGGGGATCTTACTGATACTTATAAATACTTTAAGTGTGGGTGTAAGGAGGATGGGGCCAGTCTTTTTTCAGTGCTGCCTAGCGACAGGACAAGAGGTAATGGGAACAAAATTGAACATAGAAAGTTCCATCTAAACATGAGGAGGAACTTCTTGATGTTGAGGGGGGTGGAGCACTGGAATAGGCTGCCCAGATAGGTGGTAGAGTCTCCATTGCTGGAATCAGTCAAAGCCTACCTGGATGCTGTCCTGTGTAACCTGCACTAGGTGAACCTGCTCTGGCAGGCGTGGTTGAACTAGATGATTTCCAGTAGTCCCTTCCAACCTCTATCATTCTCTGATTCTCTAAGTTCACCTTTGTTCTTGTCCGTAACCTGAGTGGAACTGGACTCAGATTGGGAGGACAGGCAGGATGCAGAGGGGAAAGCTTTGATTCAAAGCAATTACTTTGTTTCCAAACACTCTCCTCAGAGAGCAGATAAGTGATGCAGCACATTTCTCAGCTGCTTCTGCATTCTCTGGGTGGTGGCTGCCTGTACAGATGCACTTTCCTGAGCAGGGCAGTGCTGTCCATCAGAGGAGCAATGTCTCATGGGAATGGGGGCAGGCAGGCAGGAGGATGCACACATGTACAACACTGACCAGCCACTTTCCCCTGCAGCACCTGTACTTGGCTGGCACATTGTGACACAGCGGATAGACATAGCTGTCTTGTCTCATGAAGGCTTGCAATCATAGAATGACAAGATGTTAGGTGTTGGAAGTGACCTTTAGATATCATTGAGTCCTGCTCCCCTGCCAAAGCAGGATCACCTAAGGCAGACCACACAGGAATGCATCCAGGCAGGTTTTGAAAGTGTCCAGAGAAAGAGACTCCACAACCTCTCTGGGCAGCCTGTTCCAGTGCTCCATCACCCTCATCATAAAGAAGTGTCTTCTTATATAGATGTGGATATAGGTACAGTATAATTTATCTTTTTACTGTAATCACTGATATAGAGGCAAAATGCACAGGAATTGGAGTAAAATCCTTCCCAGTGTCCCCTTCAGTCAAAAGAGATGATAAAACATTGATATACCCTCTGAAATGCTAGCCCTCACCTCATGCCATTTCGGCATATGGCCATTTGCTTTATGCTTTCCCTGTGACAGAGCAATGCTGTCCTGCATCAGCTCACAGTTCCCTGCAGCTGTGGCATCCAATTACATTCCCATGCAAATCAGGCACAAACTACTGCACTACATTTCATTTGCATTCATGGAGCAGTAGTCAGGCTGATGGGGTTTATATTCTGCAGGGAGACAGTGTGTTGTTTGCAACCCTGTGCCCTGTGTCTTGCGATAACTAAAGTTTTTCATAATCAGAGTTGTTTTTCAGCTGAAAGGAAGATCGCACAGATCACGAGTCTCAGCTCAACCTCACTGCTGGTTAGCTGTGCGATATAAAGGAGTATTTAAAGAGCCTGTGTGTTCCTGCTTCTGCCCAGTAAAACAATTCCTTTCTTTGGAGGTGAATTTATCACCAGTTTTGCACTGACCTTTGCAAAAACAGCTGCATAACTTAATGCCAGTTTAATTTGGGGATTACAGAAGTCATTCTGTATTCTAACTTTGATGCAGTTGGTTCTGACTCATACTGCAGTGTGTGAGACAGTACATTGTATCAGATTTATTTTCTCCCTGAGGAAACAAAAGGAGAAAGACTTGGTGCACTTATTTGCCACACCAAGGGAAAAAAAGAATATGGAAAGGAAACGTTGGTGATGAGAGAGGTCAGCAGCAGTGGTAGCGTTATCTCAAGGTTGGATTTGATTTTAATGGATTTTACCTGTTAACAGAGGCATATCCAATATGGGCATCTCTGGCTGTGTATCAGGATGTGCAGCACCATCACTACCTGCCTGACCTGTGTCCTTGTTGTGGAGGCAGGGGAATTAATGTGTCTGAGTCAGGAAACATATAAAAATAGAGTTCTTTTATTTTCTTGAAGCCCCACCCCCAAAACTATATACAGAAATTAATTTAGTTTAATTAGCAGACTCAGCTTGATTGAGAATATCTTACAAAGGATGCTATAGGTAAATTTGGCTATTTTAGAAGTCGGGAAATGGAAAAGGCTAAGCAATAAACACAGCTTTCCCCACTATCAATCAGGCTGAGCAGAAGATTAAAAGGCAAGCTTAGACACGGAGTGAGCAAGCCTGGATTCTCTCTGCAGGGGCAGCCTGTGACGTTATCAGTGATATCCTATAAAGATCTGTGCCACAGAAGTCTGAGATGAGTCACAGAGCGCCAAACTCAGAAATGTCTCCAGCACTTCTTCCCGAGTGGGATGGTCATGGGATGAGGCTGCTCTCACAACAGGAAAGGGAGAGCCAAAATTGCTAGGGTCTCCCCAGGCCATCCAGCCGGCAGTCAGCTATTGGTTACTGAATAGGGTCTGAGAGAGAGAGAGCAGTCCAGGTGCTTGCCAGCTCTCTCTCTTTCAAAAGGATATCCAAGGCTTGTTAAGCCTGTTAAGCTTGCACAAAAGAGTGCTTATGGTGGGGGAGCCGTCCTTCGCAGTGCCAGGGGACTCTCTCTGCAGGAACTATCAAGGCGGGAAGACCCTCAAGGTGGGAAGCACCCCAATATTTATACATGTTCCTAGACAGAGAGTCGGTTCACTGCTTCCTAGGTACAAAAAACGCAGCCTATCACCAGCCCAATTTCAGCATGGGCATCTGCACAGGTCACCTCCCCGTGCCAGAAAGACCCTTTGCTCCTTCCACTTCAAACCTGCAGGGCAGAGGGGGAAATAGATTTTTCATGCCTTTCCTCTCCCATTCAAACCACGGAGTGAGAAGAATTATCCAGGACTCCAGGACGGTTCTGTAGGTGACCTGAGGGCTGCCCTGAGACTGAGACATAGATGAATGCATTGCACAGCTCTTAACATGTGCCGTTCACAATAAATCCATCTGTTTTCTTGACCAACTCATGCAAACACCATGCACCGAATGTGTCTGGATCCATGGCCTATTTCTTCTAAGGACAGCCTGTTCCCTCCTAGTTAGCCCAGGCACAGCTGTGTATTGCTGCACTGTGACACACAGAAAATCCCATTGCAACTATCCTGCTCCACACCACTCATGCAGTGTTCATCTTTCTTCATCCCACTGTCACAGCCAGGGCAGACTGGCTTGTACTCTTTCTTTTTGCATTATTTGTTATTAAAAAATACCCCCAGGTTCCTGTGTAGCTTAGTTCCTTGTAATTCACTATGCTGAAATACTTCTATGATCTGTTCTTTACAACGTTGCCCCAGTAAGTTAAATTGAGAAGAGCAGAACACTAAGAACACGTTAGGTAGTCTCCTCAGAAAGTATAATTACAACTGACTTGCAAACATTTTGCAGATGCACAACCAGCTTTGTATTTCTGCTAGAATAGAAACATGTAAAAAAAAAATGAGGATTTCTGATTTTATTTCAAATTTCTGAAGCATTTCTAATGGTGATGAAAGCATTTCCATTCTTCTGTTTAACTGAGTGTTTCATAATTTAGTAGTTCGGCATTGTGGTAGCTCAGAATGTGTTTGACGCTTTTTAAGAGCTCCTTATGCACTCTGATTTGTTTTGACTGCTATTTAAGTTTGTTCTTTCAATCTTTTGCTGTCTCTCTCCACTTTTAAGAATTAACTAATTTGAAGGAAAAAAAAGAAGAAAGAAGTTGAAAAGTTGTGCTAGAATTTCCATATGCTTGGCAGCCTCTAGAATTTGGAAGTAGTCTTCCATTCCGTCCACCAAACGATACATGTACTTTTATTTTTATCTTTCCAATTCAAATGGAGCCTCTTCCTCAACATTTACTTCCAGAAAGATCTTTTATCTGCAACCTGAGTTAGCTGAATTTTGTCAGCTCTCTGGAGCAGGAACCTATGGAAACAAAGGACATGTTTTGTTTTGACTGTTTCTCAATTTGGGATGAGTTAAAATCACTGATGTCTTTTCTCCTACCAGGACACTTCTGTCTCCCCTGTTCTTCATCAGAAATGCTGAAGCTATTTCTATCTGATACTTCTCTCCTTGCAGAAGGAATTTAGGGGAAGGAAGCAGAAATGTCATATGAAGAGTGATGATCTAAACATGAAATGGGCAAAGAGCATTTCAGACACATCTGTGACAGGGAATGGGCTACACTCAGGCAATATCAGCAAGTGAAAATTTGCCTAGTAGTAGAAAATAACTAAATAATCCATGGAAAAAAGCAGCAAAACCCATTCCCAGCATATTTCTCTAGAGGAAAGGTGTTAATGTAGTCCTTTGTTTGATGCTATGCATAGTTTCTCCAGATACACTTAAGACTCTTTATTCTATTGGTTTTCTTTTAAGCAATTTCTATTTACAGGACTTTGAACAGTCACCTCCTAAATAAATTATCAAAACTTTGGATGCTGTAGTTGACCAAACTTAAAATGGCCTGCATGCCTCACCACAAATCTTCCTCTATTGTTCCAAACATCCAATGCCTCACCACAAATCTTCCTCTACTCTACTGTTCCAAACATCCATCTGCACAACATATTTATGGTCTTTAACACCTAAGAACAATGTGTCAGTGCCTCCTTCTTTTTCAGGGACAAATCACTGTACACTTTGAGATGCTTTGCTCTCTGTGTCATGCATTCAAACTCCCTGCTGCCAGCTACTTGAGGACCAGTACTTACATCTCTGTTCCCTTTTGCATGGTTTGCCCAATGACTAATGTGCCACTTTCTTTTTCCTTTATTAAGGCCTATAATATTATGAAGGTGACCCATGGGACAGAACACAGCCTGATGCAAGCCTTGATGGAGATAAAGGAACAGTGTGAGGCCATGATGAGAATACAGTGAAGAAAATGTCAGTAAAGCAGAACATGCAAGGAGAAAAGAAATTAAATGTTTGGGGTTTTTATTGCATTGGAAAATTTCTTGATGATTTTGATGTCTTTTCATGAAGTCCTGCTTGATTTAGAGAAATATTTGTTAGTTTTTCTGTATGATCTGAATTGAGTTGATATTTGAAGGAGTACCTGCAGTACTCAGAGAATGTTTTTCCTCTACCAATCTAGTTGGCAACAGCTACAACTTGTAACTTAATTAATAAGTATTGGTAAATGCATACAGGATCTTCCTAAGTTACAAATTATTGGTAGCAACAATAATTTTTTCTACTGGCTTGTGCCTGCAAGTAAGGATCACATGTCATACACATTGTAAGTAGAGAAAATACTTTGTTCCCCTTTAGCTTGCTCGCAGCTGTGGTTTCCAAAAGCCTAATGCAGTGCTCTTTGACATGAAACAATTTTCCCAATGTCCTAAATTAGATTTTTCTACCTCTCAATGTATTTTCTGGGCTCTGTTTCTCTTCTTCTCACATTTCATACGTTACAATGTTGAATATTAAAATAGATACAATTTAAAAAGACACGAAAAGTGTATTGTCGTGGCTTGAGTTGAATCTGCTGCTAATATTGAGAACCATGCTGCTGTCATGCCAGCTTCAAAATTAAAGTGCAGCCTGGAACAAAGTATAATGGGACTTGAAGTTGAGATTGTAACATGAGAGACTTCATGCTCTGATTGATGCTTTTGGTTTCTGGATTAGGGATGTTGGTCTTTTCCACTGGGTTGGTGGCAGGTCAGAGGGTGTGGGAAGGTCTCAGAATTCTGCTGCTGCTTCTGTTTTTTGCTGCACTTTACTGCTAATAGGCTAAGGTAATTGTGCATCTTAGCATTTCATTAAACTCTTTGTCTCAACCCAGAATTTTTTGTATGTTACTTTCCCTCCCATGTGTGTCTAAAGAGGAGGGCTTGTGAGAGTGGGTTGTGTTAACCCAGAATAGTCCAGATTTGGCATCCCAATGTGCAACTTGAACATAGAATCATAGAATCAACCAGGTTGGAATCATAGAATCATAGAATCATAGAATGGTTTAGGTTGGAAGGGACCTCAAGGATCATCCAGCTCCAACCCCCTGCCATAGGCAGGGACATCTCCCACTAGAGCAGGCTGCTCAAGGCCTCATCCAGCCTGGCCTTAAACACCTCCAGGGAGGAAGCATCCACAACCTCCCTGGGCAACCCATTCCAGTGTCTTACCACCCTCACTGTAAAGAACTTCCTCCTAACATCCAGTCTAAATCTCCCCTCCTCCAGCTTAAACCCATTCCCCCTCATCCTGACATTACCAGACCTTGTCAATAGTCCCTCCCCAGCCTTCCTGTAGGCTCCCTTCAGATACTGGAAAGCCACTATAAGGTCTCCTCGAAGCCTTCTCTTCTCCAGGCTGAAGAGCCCCAACTCTCTCAGCCTGTCCTCATAGCAGAGCTGCTGCAGCCCTCTGATCATCTTCGTGGCTCTCCTCTGGACCCGCTCCAGCAGTTCCATGTCCTTCTTGTGTTGGGGGCTCCAGAACTGCACACAGTACTCCAAAGTAAGAGACCTCCAAGATCACCCAGTCCAACCTAGCACCCAGCCCTATCCAGTCAACTAGACCCTGGCACTAAGTGCCTCATCCAGGCTTTTGTTGAACAGAAGCTGTCTTAAACAAGGCAGTCAGTTTTGGCAGGAGACAAAAGGGTTGAGGTAACAAGAAGCAAGATAGTAAGAGGATTCATTTAAGGCTGCAGGCTTGTTAAGAGAGTTTTATATTCTTTTTTTTTTTTCCTTGTGATATGTTTGCTTTGTTGATAAATTTACTTTCCAGAGGCATCTGAGAGCGATGTTCTGGGGTCCTGTGCACTCATTGTGGTGCTGAATATCACCTTAGGGAAATGGCTCAGAGCTGAGCTGTTGCTTGTTGAGCTGAGCTGTTGCTTTGCTGGTTACTGGCCTGCCAGGTTGCGTTCAGAGCAATACAGGACTCCACAAAGAGATCTGCTCCTAGGCTGGATAATTACGAGTGCCATGGTTGTGAGAGAGTATGGGTAAATTCTTAGGACACTGGTTGCCTCCAGTGGAATTTCACCTCTGAACAAGTGCCAAATCCTGAGAAGGGGCAAAATGCTTGGAAAAAGTCTGTTGTCAGTCCTAAAGTTCCCGAGAGACAGAAATCACTGCAATGTGTTTGGGCCTGGCCCGGGCCTGTCGAGCCCTTCTCGTCACTGCTCAGCGTTCATGGGCAAGGGAAGGTCTCTGGGCCTACAGGCAGAGCAACAGGCATGGCAGCTGCAGCAGAGAACAAGCCTGTGCCAGTATCAGCGGCCCTGGGCAGAAAAAGGAAACATACATGGAAAACAATTTGTCTAGCAAAAGATGAGGATGGGTCAAGGTCACCAGGGGAACAACAGAAAGAGAGCTCAGTTTTTATGTCTGCCTTTGGGAGATGGCCAAGGACATGAGCAGCAGGCCTCACCGTTATTAAGGGAGCCTCACTTCCTCTGTGCAGGCCTGTGTTTCATCTGAGAAAAAGCTCTCCTGGCAATTCCATTACATCAAGAAGAACCTGTCCTGTTTGCTACCTGTGCTGTCCTGTGTTTCAGCCATGAGGAGCAGGCACATCCCTGCCCAAGGGAGAGAATCTGGGGGGCACACACGATGGCATACTCTGTGGTTTTACTTACATGACCATGGAGAGGACATGAAAAAGTGGAATGGAAAATTCACTTCAGTCCTGGCTGCGTGAGTCCATGAATTACAGATAAATTCTCCCCAGAAGAACACTGCCCCAGTTCCCAGAGGAAAGTCACCAGAAAACAGCAGAACTGGCACTGCTTCTGATCCTCCTGAAGGGACTCCCCAAGCATCTTTACAGGGTGCAAGTGGTTGCAGTCAGAGTTAAAGGGGCCCTGCCTCCAACCTAGATGGAGGAGAAGGAAAACTGGGTTTATTGAACTGTATGGAGCCTCTGCCTTGGCAAATTGAAGCCAAGGAGAATATAAAGCTTTAGCAGACAACAGGTGCACAGTGCACTCTGATGACATCAAACTACAAGGGGTGGAACCCACCTCTGTTTCTAGTCTTACAGGGAGATCCCTGCACCTGCATGTGTTGGACGCTGATCACTGGAATGCAAGCCACAGTCTGCTTTCACTTGGAGGGATGGAAGCAGTCACTGGAATCAGCTGCCTTGGGAGTAGAAATGCAGCCCCACCATTTGGACTGGTCATGGACTCATCCAGACTGTACTGGAACAGAGTGGAGCTCCAGAGCACGTGCAGTGAGTTTTCTATGTACTGCAAAGCAATCTCATTTAGAGTGAGAATGGGCAGTAAATGATTTATGGTGTGTGTTCTTTGATGTTAACTGCTGCTGGACATGACATAGATGGTATAGAATAAGGGGTGGAGAATGTCATGGATTGAGTCGAATCTGCTGCTGATATTCAATACCATGCTGCTGTCATGCCAGCTTAAAAATGAAAGTGCTGGCTGGAGCAGAGTATTCTGGGGCTTGAAGTTCAGATTGTAGCATGAGAAACTTCATGCTCTGGTTGCTGCTTTTGGGTTCTGGGTTTGGGTTGTTGATCTTTTCTGCTGGGCTGGCTGCAGGTTAGAGAGTGTGAGAAAGTCCCTGAATTCTGCTGCTGCTGCTGCTTTTTGCTGCACTTTATGGCAAATAGGCTAAGGTGATTGTACATCTTAGCATCTCATGCAACTCTCAATCCAGAGGGCTGTTTTTGTGTTGCTTTCCCTCCCATGTGTATCTAAAGAGGAAAGCTTATGGAAGTGGACTGTGTTGACCCAGGACATGTATCTATATGGAAATTATCTACACTGTTTTGTGCCCTTGACTACTTCAAGAGTTCTTCAGTTCATGAAAGTTTTAAAATGAAACTTGGACCTGTGCGTCTGTGGGGTAGTTTTTAGATGGTTTTAGACCTTTCTGAGCCTGTGGAGTTTGGATTTCACTTCCCCAAATAGTGAAGCTCTGAGAACTACAGATGACCACTGAATTAAGAGATTATCCCTGGGGAGAGCAGGATGCTTTGAAAATAATTTCACCACACTCATGCACAAGAAATTGTTCTCGCAGAGCTGCTGACTTCCATTTTAAACACAGAAACAAATGTTAACAAAAGCCAAATATTAATGAGGAACATTGAAAACTCAGTCATTTAAGACCTTTGAAACTATCACTTCAGGTGTGTCACTCTAACAATTTATTACTGCTACTCCAGCCATGACTGATATTTCATTAATCCATTGATGTTGTAAAGTCAGGCTTTTTTCACACCAGTAACTTGACAACATTAATTATAATATGAGAACACATTTAAAAAGAACATGAACTCTCTGGGCATAATTTACAATCATAGCATATGAGTGCCAGCACTGAGGAAGAAAGAGATCTCATTTCAGAGCATTTGAATTTGTTCCACTAACCCTAACGCTAAAGCTAAATGCTAACACTAACAATGATGCTGACCCTAAACCCTGACCCTAACCCTGACTGCTAACGTTAACCTAACCGTAACCTAACCCAAACACTAACCATAACTAACTGCTTTCAACCCTAACCCTAATACTAAACCATAACACTAACCAACCCCTAATCCTGTCCCTAATATTAAGCCTGACCTAACCCTAACACCTAATCCAGACCCTAACTCTAGCCTAGCATTCACTTGCCTGGCCTTAATATGCAAGGATTAAGCCAGGAAATGCAATGCAGTTCTGGAGTACCTAGTGTGACTTGATGCCAGAGGTTAAGTCGTATCAGCCACCTAAGAAGTGCAGTAAATGTCACTGAAATTCACTGCTTGGTTGAGTCTTCTTGCTTCTATGAAAAGAAAGTGCTCTGGAGGAAAAGGTCAGACCTTTGTATTTTTTCAGATTTTTGACAAAGTAATGGCAACACTGATGGACAGGCAGAAACTCAGAGAGGTTCCCAGTCTTCCAGATTTTGTTTCTGGTTCATAAGGGCACATGCAGGTTAGAAGTTATGTGCTTTTGCATAAAGATGATGCTTATGTTGTCGCATGATTATGTACCTGGTAATAAGCTTTGCAGATGGAAGAGACTTCAGAAGGTGAGGTAAGATGATGCATTAGTGTCCTGGAGTCCGGTATACCCCCAAAATCCCTCTCCCTCTGTGGTTTGAATGGGAGAGGAAAAGGTGTGGAAAAATCTGTTCCTCCCACCCTGCCCTGCAGGTGTGAAGGGGGAGAGCAAAGGGCCCTTCCGGCGTGAGGGGCGCCCGTGCAGATGTCTGTGCTGGAATCGGGCTGGGGATTGGCTGTGGTCTTCGTGCCCAGGCAGTGGTAACTCAGCTCTTTGTCTAGGAAGGGTATAAATATTGGGGTACTTCCTGCCTTGGGGTGCCTACCTTAGAGTTCTCCCCAGCCTGAGTAGTTCCTGCAGAAAGAGTCCCCTGGCGCTCCAAAGGACAAGCTCCTGAGGGCCAGGACCGTCCCTGCTTTGGACAGCTTCCCACCATGAGCACCCCCTTTATGCAGCTTGATAGCCTTAACGAGCCTCCAAAGTCTTTGAAAGAGAGCCAGGGGACAGGCCTCTGGAGTGCCCTTTCTCTCACACAGCCTGGCTCACCTGTGAGTAAACTTTTGGCTCAGCCTGATTAATAGTGGGGAATGCTATGGTTAGTAGCTTAGCCTTTTCCAACTCCTGACTTCTGAAATAGTCAAATTTATCTATGATATCCTTGTATGGCCTTCTCAATCAAACTGAATCTGCTAATTAAAACTGAATTAATTTCTGTATATAGTTTTGGGGGTGGGTTTTTGGGAAAATAAAATAATACTGTTTTATATATGTTCCTGACTCGGCCACATTAATTCCCTGCCTCCACAACAATTAGTTTATGCAGTATATACTGGGAGACAGTCTGACAGCTCTTGTGTATACAGGCACTTCTGTATGTATAAAGTGCAGCATCATTTTCAGGGACTTCTTGTACAATGACACTTCAATTGTCCAAGTGTAACATTAGACAAAGATGGGCACAAAGGGAGGGGCAGAGTTACCTGATGTCAGATGAAAAAAGCCACATTACATCAAGCTGGAATCTACCTACCCTGGCATATTATCTCCAGCAGTGGTCTATAGCAGGTGCGTAGGGGAAATGTACGTGAGAAACAAGGCAATGACTGTTGGGAAATGGAGAAAGAATGTGCTGTGTGGGCTGCAGAGCATCACAGCAGCAAGTGTGCTGCCACCTGTACGGGGCTTCAGAGCATGGATCTACAGCTTGCTGAACAATGCAAGAAACCAAATTGGTTCCAGGTTGGTCCGTGGCTCAGGTTTCTGGCTTAGTGTTTTGAGGGCACTACTGCATTGCATACACTTCTTGGCCTTCTTCCTTGAGCTAATCTGTGGAGATTCCTTAGTACAGGGTTGTAATTCGTGCTTTATACTCATTACAGAATGTGCATTTCCTTCAGCTTAGTCAAGAAAAGAGCTGCATTTTCCAGCTAGTTTCAGTCATTTACTGAGCTGCTTACTTTGAAGATTTACATGTTCTACCACTGCTGGGAGAGTCACTGGTGATGCAGAGGAGGTTTTGTTGCAGGCAGAGTTTTGTCTCTTGGTAGCCCCACTCCAGCCTATTTTTGTAAGGAAAGCTGGCTGGTGGCTGCAGGGAGATTTATCTAAATGAATCACTTTAAAGTGTGGCAGCAAGCAAGCCAGCCAGCTAGGAGCATTAGATAACCACTCATTTCAAACCAGGTAATCTTATTTTTCAGCTCAAACTCAAAGTAGCTGCAGTTGTCTTTGTGTGTGCAGACATCGTGTTTCACTCTGCACCAATTTATCAGGTGGTGTCAGCTTGCTGAAATGAAGATGCTGAAGTGAGAAAGAGGCAAATTGCACCATTATCTGTATGTCAGAAACTTTTCCAGAGTCTTTTGGAAAGCAATGGTAGTTTGAGAGCACCTCAGTTTGCAGAAATACATTTTGAGTCACTTTTGATTTGTCACTATCCTTTAAATTAGTACAGGAGCAACAGTGTTAGATTGCACTTAGAGGAGGCTGAACTGCATTGTAGTATGTGTTTGGAAGAAAAGCAGTATGAACAGACAGGAAAAAAAACCTAAGGGTGATTATACAGCTTTGCTAAGAGTAATTGATTCCAATGGAACAATATTTCTGTCTTTAAAGGAAGAAAAAAATAGCTTGCTAAACTGTGCTGTTTCATTAAGCATGGTGTGAATCTCTGTACCCATATCCTTTTCCCCAAGGAAAAGCTCTGTGAGCTCTAAGCAAACAGAGCTTGCAGTACATAGCACAGGAGGCAGAAAGGGGAGGGACAAAAATGCAGTGAGAGAAAAATGCAGTGAGCCAGGTTTTTTTTTTTGAGCTGTTACCTGCTTGAGTCTGTCAGCCTCTGTGTGGTGTCTATCATGCATGGGTTTATGCCAACAAAACTCACCCACCACTCAGCCCTTTCAGTGCTTTTCACTGTTAACACCCTTCTCTGATGTCCTTTTTTTTTTTTTCTCTGAGACTTGTTAATTTTACATAACACATTGATAAAGCAGAGTCTATTTCCCTGCACAGCATATTCCAGTCTCTGGCCACAGTAAGGCTCTTAACGAACAGAGTTCTGTTTTTTCACAGACATTGTGCCAGTTTTGAGGATTTTTTTCTGTTTGTTTTCCTGTTCCAAAATTACATCTCTCATAAGACTAGGAGAAGAAGGTAGGTCATACAGTTATGGATGTGGAGTTCTGGCTTGGCTTCTCTGCTGCACCAGAAACTCTGTCTGACCTTGGACAGATCAGCCAGGGTTAGACTGATATCCATAGCTGGGCTTCGACATTGTTGATCCTTGAGAAATTTCTCACCATTGTTTAAAAGCCCAAACAAAGCAAGGGAAGGAAAATTAAGAGGGAACTGGATATGACACTGTCCATACATCTGCCTCTCTACTTCCCTACCTGTAAGGACTATATGCATTCCCTTAATGCATTATTTGTGACAGCAGGAGAGATATGTGCAAAATACCTCTCAGTATTTTAAAGAGGATAAGTATCATTTCACAGTTGAGGAAAAAGAGGCCTATAGACAAGTGACTGATCATGCTCAAGTTCATAGCAGAACTGTGAATAACCCCTAAGCAACAACTGATGTTGGCAGGGTGTGGGGCAGTGCCTTCCTGCAGAACAAGGTGTTCGTGACAGCAGCAAGCTGAGGGAGAGGCCCCTCACTGAACAAAATAACAGTTACAGAAACTACTAATTATCGGGGAAAAATACCTGTCCAGCCTAGCTTTGGGGGGAAAGCAGCAAACTAGTGATTTCCAGGTTAATTTGCAAACACCACATGAACATGTCCAGATTGGTGACAGCTGCAGCCACAGGATGGGCAGGATGGAGTGGCATCATCATACTTTCTTGCAGGTGTTGCCTGAATTTTCATCCACAAATGAGTTGCCACAGACGGGCAGTGGTGTGAGCTGCCACTGCCTAAATGATGCCTGCTCCACATAGGCAATGCTTTGGTCTCCACCCACAGTTCACAGCACTTTGGCAGTCTGAACAGTAATGAAAAAACTCCCAAGAAAATGCTTTTGTGTATTTGTTGTGAGCTGCCACTGCCTAAATGATGCCTGCTCCACATAGGCAATACTTTGGTCTCCACTCACAGCACTTTGGCAATCTGAAGAGCAATGAAAGAATCCCAAGAAAATGCTTTTGTGTATTTGTTGTGAGCTGCCACTGCCTAAATGATGCCTGCTCCACATAGGCAATACTTTGGTCTCCACTCACAGCACTTTGGCAATCTGAAGAGCAATGAAAGAATCCCAAGAAAATGCTTTTGTGTATTTCAGATCAAATCCATATTAGGCTTCCCCCCACAAACACTTCTTTTAAATGGCTGTTTTCTTTTTCCTATTAAATGCACATTTTCCTGTAAAGAAGTCCTTTTTCATTTCCGATGTTACCAAGTTAATCAACCTGAAAACACATTTGAAAGGGCTGGTTTGTGGAATACACTCCCTACAAGAGTGTGTTTTTCCTGCCCTGAGCATAAAGAGTCTGCAGTCTGCTCTTCTTGCACAGTGGTTTCTGTTTATCCCCACAACAGTGGTGCGTAAGCCCTGCCAATATAACCCCCAATTAGTATTTCATGGGGGAAGTTCAGTGTTTTTATTTGCTCTGCACTTGTGATCAACATGGACAAATCAGTTCTAATTCCATCATTCTTTAGACTTTTTGTAGGTTTTAATAAGGACCGTAGAGATTCCTTCCCCCTCCAGAAAAAGAATAACTGAGGCTTAGTAATTAGGCTTCATGCAGCCACTGCTCACACAGAGGAATCTAACAAGGTCTTTATAGTTCCCAGGAGGCCAATTAACCTTCTTTTAAATATATCTCTATATAGCTACAGAGACAGACACACAGAGAAATGCACATACACACAAGATTTCAATAGTCTCAGATGCTGTAGCTCCTTGTTAACCAAATTCTGATGGGCCTCACAGTAAGAAAGCAGGGCCAGGGCATCCCATCTGAGTCCTTTTTAACTCCAAAGATGCCTCAATCAGGACAAAGCACAATCTCTTCTAATTTCTTTGGCCCCAGGACAAGAGGAAGGGGATAATGACGTAGCTCTTTATTAAAGTTCCCCTCCATCTCCTGGGCTCAGGCAGACAGCACTTGCTCTTCTCCATATGTGGTGCAAAGGACTCTGCTGCCGTTTCTGTTTCAGCTGAGGGCTGGTCTAGTGGGGCTGATGAGATTGGAGGAAAGAGCAAGTGGTTTCTTCCTTCACCCCTCTAATTCTGCATCTGATTCCCAATCTATATAGGCCCTGAACAGGAAGGTGTCAATTTTGCATACTTCTTGGAGGAAAACAGAATTTTAAATCACAGGTGATTCCTCTTGACAATTCCACTTGACTTTCAGAGCAAGAGTCAGGAGGTGATAATAGAGAAGGGCGGCTGATGAGAAAATCAGCAGAGCTCCACTCTTCCCCTCCCCCAGGCCCTGTGCTCTGCTCCATCCTATATTTGCCTATTGACATTTAATGAAGCTTCTGTTAAATTAAGCCTTTTCATTGTTGTAGTGGGTGCCAGGTGTGGTGCTGAGCATCTTGTGATGAAACAGGTAGAAGAGACATCTGGCCTGACCGTCCTCATGCTGTCTCTTGCTGAGCTTGCAAGACTCAAGTGCTGCATTGTGAAGCCACGGAGTTGCATCTCTCCCACTAGCTTCAGCACAATACAGGCTCCCAGAGTGAAGGATAGAAAGGCTGCTGTGCTCTTTGGAGGAAGTCACAGCTATCATTCATTGCTGCTGCAAGGAGGAATTGTTTTCTATACCTCTAGACACACAGTGAGTGGTCTGGGAGCAGCAATGATGGGGACTTCAAGAAAGGGAGTAGCTGCTGCTCTTTGCTTTTACGTATCTTGGGCAAACCCATTCTCCCATCTGGAGGCAAGGACCCTTGTACTGCAGGCTCCTTTTCAAAGTCACATCAAGTTCTGGGGACCATCTTCTGTGATGTACTGGCAATGTGTGGATTTCTCTTCTCTTTAATGCTATTAACATCTGGTATCCACCAGATTCCCTATACAGGAATGTGATCAAAATACCATTACTGGGGAGCGATGTTCCCTCTCGTGCTAACTGGAATGCTGGAGGGGGGCAGTACTGTATCACAAATTGAGGTCGTTCATTTCTGAGCAGCTGTGGCTGAGTATACTGGTAAAGATCAGTATTTCAAAAGATCAGTGTAATGAAGATACACAAAGGCTGTTTTGTTTGGGGTTATTTTTTTCCACCCTTCCTGAAAGTTTTCTATGGAGATCGTTACATAATTTGTGAGAAACAGACAAAAGAAATCTGATTTTGTATTCTCTGTAAAGACCAGAGGAATGCTAATCCCAAATGTGGGATTGGGCAGCTCGCCATGCACCAGGCAAGGATGATTCAGATGGGCATTGTCCAAGATCATTTCATCAGAGCCCCAAAGCTGTTCGTGCAATCCACGTGAAGTGACTGTGATACACCAAGGATGCAAAGCTGTTCTTTTTGCCATTCAAATCTTAAGCCTTGGCAAAACGTGTCCCTCCAAGGAGGTGAAGAAGCTCATCAATAGGTCTCTGCTGTGTTACAGTCTTTCACAATCTGCTGCTAAGTCACAGGAAAACGTGGTTACTGGGTGGTGGAAGCAGGGAACTTGTCCTTCTCAAGAGTTGGGAAAAGACCTATCTGCTGTGGATGGCTTGTGTGTGCACATGGCTTGTGTGTGCAGACCTGCAGAACCAGCACAGGTTTAGAGCTCTACTGACTTGCTCAGCTTTAGCCTGTGACCCAGATGGGCTTTGACCTGGGCCTCTTTCCTCTTCACTGAGCCCTGACAGACAGTCATTTAGCCAGAGAAGTGCCTCAGTTCAGAACAGAGACAAATGAGGAGCCAAGGGAGGCAACAGTGAGGACTTTGTTCCTGTCTGATATGATGCCCTCAGTGAACACCTTTCTTTTATGTGCGGGAAAAGTGCAACACACAAAGCCCACTCCAGAGCATATTGTGCTCTTCACAGTACACTATAAAGACACCTTACAGCACTTTTTCCCAAGGTACTCCACTCATGTGGCTGTAAGCATTTCATGAGCCACAGAGAGCTTCCTGCTACCTGACTCTACACTGGAAGGAATCTGGTGCCTTCCTCATCACTTCCTTCATGTTCTGCCCTGCCAGTGATGGCATCTCTCATCCTGGCCATCACCCTTGAAGCTAAGGTTTTGCTGTTGAAAAGATGTCAAGTGTCCAGGTTCTGGGCGGGGGGGAGGAATACAGAACAGAGATCAAAAAGCTCTATTAAAAAATACAAACCAAAACCAAACAAACCCAAAACAATTTCTGAAGTGGTTTAACATTTTCTGAAGATATTTAACTTGCTCCTCTGCCCTTGGAGAGTGCCAGAGCACAACAGGGAAGCAGGATAAGTCTTCAGCTACCACACGGGCTTTGGATTGTTGGAGCTTCTTCACATCCCTTGCTCCCTGGTGCTGGCTGAGCCTGGCCAGTTCTGGCACCACCTGCCTTGCCTAAAGCTCTGCAATGGGAGTTGCAGTGAGGTGGGCTCAGCTGCCACTACTGTTTCGTGGAGCAGGGCTTTGCAGCCTGGTGATACCCACAGAGTGGAATTTTGCAAAAGCCACCTAAGGAAAGCGAATCATGTCATTAGGCTTGAATTCCCTCTACCATCTGCAACTCTCATCAAAGGCTCACACAGGCTGCCAGATGAAAATGGTGGAAAGCCTGAATTGCCTCAGGCTGGCAGATGGTCCCAGGCTGAGAAACTCAGGTTTGGCACCAGTGCTCCTCTGCCAGCCTTCATCCAGCCCTGCCATACACCTCAGGTGCCACATGAACTTTCTCACAGCAAAGTGCACTACATGAAGCAGCTGACTGAGAGTGATCCAGTCCTGCTCCAGACAGTGTGTTCTTGCAGCCAAGCAAAGCTAGGATGTGGTCAGGTATATGATTTGTCAGAGAAATGGGCTTACAGCTGCCCCATCTAAACCACATTGATTATTTTGGGTTTGATTACATCTTACTGTGTGCTTTTAAAAAAGGAGGGGGAAAAAAAAGTAAGTTTTAATCTGTCCTGCCTGGGGAAGAATTTCTGGGGTCATAGAGGTAATTTAAAGCTCAAAGGTTTACAATCCCAACAAGATAAGGCAGAGTAACAATCCCCATGCTTTATGGTGCTAGCTTATAAAGAGGTCAAAATGGCTTAGCATAAGGGTCAGTTTTACTCAGAGGTCCTGTTTGAGGAAGGTAAAGAACATCTTCATAGCTAACTTTGACATAACTATGGTGCTAGCTTATAAAGAAGTCAAAATGGCTTAGCATAAGGGTCAGTTTTACTCAGAGGTCCTGTTTGAGGAAGGTAAAGAACATCTTCATAGCTAACTTTGACATAACTATTAGATGGTAGAGGTTTGTTTTTTTTTACACCTAGCCCAGTGGGTTTTCTGCTTCCAGTGTGACAATGAAATTAATCTCAAAATGAGATAGTGTTTCTGTTGCAAGCCTCCAGCCACATAATGCCACTGCATGTCCTGTGTCTTTGTAGAGGCAAGCAAAGCAACATCTCTCCCATTCCCTCTGTAACTCTTCTGGTATTGCTCTCTTCTTAAATTGCTGACAATCCTATGCCTGTTTCACCACTTCCATGAACCTGGGCGGGTTCTGACATCTTCTTTGTCTCAGCTCAGTCTTAACTCCATGTATTCTCCTAACTCCAGGAGCACTGACCTCAGTTACAGAGTGGAGAACAAGTCTGTAACCACATTGCACTGGGAACATGTCATGGGGGCTGTATGCCATAGCCTGGTGCCTATGTGATATACAGTGGTGAAAATGGCCAGCTCAGAATAACCTTAAAAGCCATTTAGTAAGTAACTAAAGTAATTAAGGATACCTTTTTAATGACTTATTAGCGAGTCTCAGGTGACTTGACTTTGATGTCTACAGTAGCCTCCCACCAAGAGCTGAGACACCTGCCTCTTGGCCCAGTGTATGTTGCAAATGTATAGAAAAAACTGGGAAGCAAGTAATTAACAGGGTATAAAAGCAAGCCAGGAATTGTTCAGAGTCACAGTGCCTAGGTGGTATTACTGGGTAGAGAAATCAGTCTTAGAACAATTTTTTCACTGTCTTAAGTATTTCAGTGGCCCAATACTCTCACACTAACTGCATTCCCATCAGAGAGTTCAGGTGAAAAGTCATCTTGCTAGGCTAGAGGTATACTTTGTATGCACATAGTTTGTTCCTGTGACTGACTGCAGATCACTTCAGGCCACTGCAATGCTAATTGTCAAGCAGACTTGGGTTGGTGCTCCTATTGTTTTAGCCTTGCCTGCAGACAGAATAGAATCCAGAGGATATAAGCTCTGCAACGCTGAGCCTATCCAGAAGCTTTTCTATGGATTTCACAGCATCTTAATGGCTTTACATATAACCTTCAGAAATGTTCTTTGAGCCTCTGGAAACTCAGGGCATGTGTTCCAGCTCTACCAGTCCCCTGGGACAGCACAAGTCACCAGCCACAGGGCAAGAAGGTGAACTGTTATCTCTCCCATTCCTCGTGTCATTCCCATGCCTTCCATTGTCCTTGAAAATTAGGAGAAAATTGTGTTTACAGTATCTTGCTTGGCTCCTCTAGTGTTGCTTGCTGGGTGTTGAGAGATTTCCACCAACTATGGTTTAGGAGCAGGCAGCTTGCTCTTTAATGAAACCAGAGCTGTGAATCCTCCTGCAGCTGCTGTGACTCTCTTCATAGCTGTGTCGCTGGGCATCCAGCTGAAGTGCAGAGGTGTGAGCAACCTGGGCCCTTATGCATGGATGGGCACTGAAATACAGGAGGGGTAAAAGCACTGCTGGTCTTTTAGAAGCACTGGGCACTCCTGTTTCAAGCAAGCTCCAAGCGGCAAATTGTGGGAGGCCATGCTGAGTGGCACAGTGTCCACTGGCATTGGTGTGGAGGACTCTGCAGAGCACAGCTCAGTGCAGGGAGTAGTTCTCTGCTAACTACAGAAGCAGTTTGAGTTAGGTTTCTCCCATCGCCCTGGTTTCCTGTCATTCAGAGACTGGAGAAGAGCAGGGATCAGAGAGGAACAGGAAATCCCTGCTCTTCTAGAATGACAAAGGTCACAGGAGGTGCAGCAAGTCCTGAGTCCAGCTCACTGCACCCAAATGTCTGGCTGCACATAGAAGATAGAAATGGAAATATGG
Organism: Tricholaema leucomelas; assembly: GCA_013400475.1. Taxonomy (NCBI): domain Eukaryota; kingdom Metazoa; phylum Chordata; class Aves; order Piciformes; family Lybiidae; genus Tricholaema lacrymosa; species Tricholaema leucomelas. The sequence continues at coordinate 825,989 of WAAF01015012.1, forward strand.
CTGAGCACCAGACACACACAGCTGTGTGCGTTTGGCTGCCAGCTGGGTGGCAGGAAACCCACAATCTGACACAAAGCATGGGTGCCAAACTAGTACAGTAAGTGCCCACAGGAGAAACAGATGTAAACACAGAGGAAAACAAGGCCAAGTCTTTTCCCTAGAATGAACCATTTGGGGGCATCTTAGAGCTTTTCTCAGGTTAGCACTTGCCAGGGATGTTCTTGAAGGGACAGTGGATAGGACCTCCAAGCTACCCATTTGCTTTTGGAGGTGATCAGAGGCATCTCTGAACAATGTAGAGCATTCGTGTAGTCACAGCCAGTAAAGCTTTACCCAGTGGTTAAATAGATGTCATCCTCCAAGACTGCCAGACTGGCAAATGTCAATACTACTAACAGATATCATCACAAAAAAGGAAAGAAAAAACCCACTCACAGATGGCCTTTTTCTAGAGAAGATTAGTTTTCTAAAAGATTCGTTTTCTATCCATCTGAGAGACTGTGACATAATTTTTCTTGTTCTCCTCCATTCTTACTTTCAGGTGGCTCACCAAAATTCTGGTGAGGTCCCAGGAGCCTCAATGGTTTCCCAGTAGATGTGGGATGGGAATAAGCTTTATCAACTACTTTCACTTCTCTTTATTTTTCAGTAGGTGGGGAGCTTGTTCAGGACTCTAGAAGGAGATGGAGGAGATGGAGGCTTTCAGCTTCCCACACTAAATCCTCTCCTGTTTTTTAGCCTGCCAAGATATTGGTTTTAAAGACAAGGTAAGTCTTGGCCATAGTTGTGGCATGTCCTCATAAGGACACCAGCCTTTTCCTAGGTGTGAGCCCGGACTCTTGTCCAGAATTGAAACCTTTCCTGGCAGTTTTGTCTTAAACTGGAGGTGTGCAGCATCAAAGTCTGTAAGTCTTCAGAACTGGCCATGTGCAAGTTGATTTTGCTTTCAACTTATATAGAGATGCTCACCATTGGTTCTGCCTTAGATAGAGTCCAGGACTTGAACTAACTCATTTTTTCTCTGTTTTTGTCACTGTAAAGCACTTCAGGCTCTTTAATACTGATGTAGCTGCATGATAACAGCAATGAAGATAAATTACCTCAAAAATAGGCAATAAGCCTTTTAGCTCTTTAGAACAAATCAGAGCTCTTCTGAACAGCCCACAGATGAAATAACTGGCCGTTTATCTTCATTTAGAGCTACTGTGGAAAAGCACCAGCATGCAAATTCACTGTCCCAGGGGCAACAGCTAGGATAGTGATGGAGTCATAGGGTTTGCTGCTGGGAGAGGACACACTCCCTTCTCCCCCTGCTCGTGTCACTGCATGCCAGGCTTTGCCTGTGACTCCGTGCCCTGCCACTATGACTGCTAGCTGTGCCACCCAGCTGGTACAGAAGCAAGAAAAATGACTCTATTAAGTGCACACCAAACTGCCAGACAAACATTTAAATACCTAGGGTGGTAACATAGGGCAAGATGAGAGAACCACGTGACACATCTTAAAGGAGACTTTACATTGTTTCCTTCTTTCACTTCCACACAAGAAGATTTGTTGTTTTCTTTTCCACTGAGATTGCACAGTATCTTCATCAGGGCTTACTCAAGTGTCAAGGGATACATCTAATTCTCATCTTTCCCTGCAAGCAAGGTGCTCCTTTAATTATCAACAAGGACCATCAGAAACGTGAACCAAAGGCAAGCAGGTATTGTGCACAACTTACCAAAAGCTCAGGTGTTAGCTGATCCTGCTACCATTGTCTCTGTGAGAGAGAAACATCCCTTTAATAATGGACACAAACTCCAGTTCTGGGGCCTCCAATTCAAGAAAGATATTGAGGTGCTGGAACGTGTCCAGAGAAGGGCAACAAAGCTGGTGAAGGGCCTGGAACACAAACCCTATGAGGAAAGGCTGAGGGAGTTGGGGTTGTTTAGCCTGGAGAAGAGGAGGCTCAGGGGGGACCTCATTGCTGTCTACAACTACCTGAGGAGAGGCTGTAGCCAGGTGGGGGTTGGTCTCTTCTCACAGGCAACCAGCAATAGAACAAGGGAACACAGCCTCAAGTTGTGCCAGGGGAAGCCTAGGCTGGATGTCAGGAGGAAGTTCTTGCCAGAGAGAGTGATTGGCATTGGAATGGGCTGCCCAGGGAGGTGGTGGAGTCACCATCCCGGGGGTGTTCAAGAAAAGCCTGGATGAGGCACTTAGTGCCATGGTCTAGTTGACTGACTAGGGCTGGGTGCTAGGTTGGACTGGATGATCTTGGAGGTCTCTTCCAACCTGGTTGATTCTATGATTCTTTGTAACTCTTGCCTTGTGTTATACATCTGCATGATGGCCAAGGGAAAACTGACACAATTACTACAGATGATGAAAATTATACCTAGAAACACATTTTCACCATTTGTTTGGTTTCAGCATTTTCCCTTCCTCAGGGGTACAGATGAAGCAATCCCAGCTAATACAGGGAAGCAGATATGCATAACCAGCTTATAGAAAAGTTTGACCAGTTCAGGCCCCAATACTGTGATTTCTTTCTGCTTTTGGATAGCAGCAGGGGAGAAGTTAATGGTGTTATGCTTGGTTGTAATATTTCTGTCATTGCTACTAAACCCTGCAATTCTTTACTGTTTCCTGGTGAATTTGTTTCTCAGCAATACTTGCTTGGTAGAGCCCCTTTATTTATTTTGTTTTCAGGCTTGATATTGCTCACTCTCACTACTATAACACTACATTCTCCTGTGGGTCAGCAGCACCTTCCCTGCCATTTCATAAACGCTGTCATCCAAAGTGAAACAGTCAGGTGGAGGAGGCAGATATATTGGTAAGATAAAAGTAAACATTTAATGCCACTATAGTTTGATTTTTTTTTTTCCAGACATCATATTCCTGACAATGTTCAACACCTCAGATACCACAAAAGGGAGATATTTTTTTTTTTAACCAGCAAACAATAAACTTTACAATTTTAATGGCATTTGTTGACCAACTTGGAAATGGTTGTGACTTTCCACATTTTGAACTTGTCCTTATGCTGTTCCTTCTGTTGCTTTCTTTTCTCTTTTCTTTTTCCTTCATAAAATTTAGTTGATAAAATATACATATATATATATATATATATATCTACTACTGATGCATCCTCTTCTCAAATCACCAGGTGGAACCAGCATAAGTTCTATATCCATCAATTTGTTTCCTTAACTGTATAATTTTATACCACTGTTAATGAGAAAGAACATAGCCACGGACAGAGTGAAATGGCTTTAGCAAACGTACACTTCAATGCATCCCACTTAGATACGCATTTCCAACCATGGGGTGTAAATAAATTATAAAATACAAGCAACACTATAAAACAAGAACATCCTGAGTTTACAAATAAATTATATCCTTCATACATAGAATAGGATGTGGATGTTAGTCACCAGCAGTTTCAGCTATGGGAGGGGAAGAAAGAAAAGTTAGCATCTATGCATACATAAAGCGTATATGTATGTGTGCTGGCTGTAAATACTCACACGTACATATACAATAGAGAGGGTGAATACATCCATATCTATAGTATAGCAAGAATATGTCTATGTAAGATAGCTGAAACTGCCTCAAGCACCAATTTATACCATTGTTATAAAGTTTGCTCAATACTTAAGTAGGACCACTCAAAGGAAGATGGTTTGGGTTGTGGTTTATTTCCTGTCCAGGAGGGGTTTGGTTTGTAATGGATTTGATGTTTTGAAATATGACAGATGAATACTACTATTTCACTTTCAGTACTTCCATTCTTGTCTGAGGGTTTTGGTTTGTAATGGAGCTGATGTTTTGAAATATCATAGATGAATACTACTATTTCACTTTCAGTACTCCCATTCTTGTATGAGAAGCATCATGCCCTTTGTGAGCTTCAAAACGTGACATGAGAATGAATTTGCTGCCTTTGAAGCTGGTGGCAAAATCAGTGGGGTTAGGAGAAGGGTGCTACATCTCAAATGGAAATTTTTGGGTTTCTTGATTTCTGAAAGCTTGAGGAGAAAGAAGAAAAGATAAAGACAATAATAAAGTGGTTTATTATTTCCAAGAGCAGGTATGCAAGCTCAGATAACCCTGGAATGAGTGCACAATAAATGCAAGAGACGGAGATTATTAACTTTGCACTGACAAATCATTCACAGTTTTATTTGCCATACTTATTTGGAAACCTGTTGCAAATCTTGCAATAGCCAGCAATAGTCAGCCTTGTGCCTCCAAAAACTGTCATCAATGCAAAATACTATGGAGTAAGAAAACAAAGACTGTGGGGACATCAGGATTAAGCAAGGTATGTCACTCATCAGTGGATTTCAGGAATAGTGCCTCTCTGTATAGTCATCATTCACTCCTATCTGTATTTAGTGATAAAAATGCTTTGATCTCTGCAGGGAGCTGGTGCATCCCTAATGTTGTACAACTGCCCTTCCCATATGAACTGGCATCAGGGGGTTGGTCAAACCACTGGCTTATGAAAATAGTATTTGTTCTGTTCTACAAGTCACCATTTTAAAGTCATTAGGGCCAGACAGAAATCTCAGAAAGCTTTATCTCACAGACAGCTCAGTCCAGGCTTTCAACTGATGTAACTATGCTGTATGCCTCATACTTATGCAGGAATTGTTGTATTCAACACCTGTGATTGTAAAAATATCTTCCTTTCAATCCATGATACCATGAAGAATAGAGTAGTTCCTTTAGATTACTTTTACAATCTTTAATGTTTCAATAACAGCCTCTACATGGCAACTGCAGCAACTCGGCTTTGTAGGCTGAAGAACATGAGGAAGAAAGGACCTTAAAAAAAAAAGTCTTCAAAAGTGTTTCATTCATAAGTTTTCACTATCATGTGGCACAAACCAACATCATCCTGGTGAGTGCAAGGAGAAAAGTTTTGGAAGTACTCCTCTTTGAAGAAGGAAGGGGAGGTGGTGGAGTCACTGTCCCTGGAGGTGTTCAAGAAAAGCCTGGATGAGGCACTTAGTGCCATGGTCTAGTTGACTGGCTAGGGCTGGGTGCTAGGTTGGACTGGATGATCTTGGAGGTCTCTTCCAACCTGGTTGGTTCTATGATTCTACAATGTTGTTGCCATATGTGAACAGCTATGCTACTTCACAGTAATATGTGTGAGGATCCTATCTCAGGCTGTGAATGTAAACATTCATTTGCATGTATATATGCTTTATTTTATGATGATTTTTACCTCAGAATAAAAGATGCAACAAAATCACAACCATTGGTAATAGCTGATCTTTGTTTCCATCCTTCAGTTGTCCTAAAAATTTGAACTCCATGCTACAGGTGATAGTCACTATTTTAAGACAAGCCATATTATTGAGACAGATGAAAAAAAAAAGAGAAAACAAAATCACTTCAAGATTGACTGAGTCTACCTTGTGAGCAAGCCTGGGACTTAATTTGCATTATTCCCAGCTTTCTGCCTCTGTAACTGCCACGTGCAAAGATGAAAGAAAAAAATTACCTTAATCCTTTTCTGTACATTATCTGCCACTCTCAGCTTGCTTCATGTCAGAGGATCATGCCATTGTACTTTACCAGCTGTTAGCACATGTAGCTGCAAGTTTCAGAAGTTACTTTGTATGGCAATGGGAGTCTTCCAAGACTGGTTTGAAGCCAGCAGATATTGCTTCAGCAATATCTCTGTCAATGGCCCTTATGTAAAAAAGAGAGTATCAAATAGGAGAGAGGAGCACATTCTTCACTTAGGTAACTAGCAGCACAGCAAATGCCCAAAGAAATGGCAGGTGAATGTACCTTCCTCACAGCTGCTAGAAATCTCCTGGCTCCTAACACAGTTGTGCCTCAGATGAGATGAGACCAGGCCTGGCAAAGACCTAAGAAAGGAGAGCATGAGCATTGGTTTGCTTCCACCTTTCTGCGAGACTGCTTAGATATTAATGAAGTGATAGGGAATCATTTTGAGGCAAATATAAGGCATGCCCAGGAGTAGAGAAGACACACCATTATGACAAATGCTCCAGGAATTAGGGCTCTCCCACACACTCTAGGATATAAAGTGAGTTAGGATAAAAATGCTTCTTCATCCATAACTCTAGCCAGCACAAAGCTAAAAATACATTGAAAAGAAAAGAAGTTATGGATGTTGGATTGCATGAAGGAGATATTTACTTCATGGTGTTGTCACATCTCCTCTCGCACACACACAGAGCAGAACCTACCAGCTGGGAAAATTACTGTGTCCTCCAGCATATAAACCAGCATGGAAGAACATATAAGTAAACCTTACTCATGGCCAGAAACATTTTTAGTGTCATCTGGGAAAGCTGAGTTTCTCTTTGAGTGGCCTTACTTTGGTAATAAGAAAAGACAGTTAACATTTATTCATATGTTGTACTGATTAGGAAATATCTCTACAAACACAAGTTACTTAGAAACAGCAAGTCTGAAGGAGGAGAAAACACCAAGAGAAAAACAAGCTGTAAATACATTTCAAAAGTGTGTTTGTTTGTTTTTTTCCTTTTCTTGACTAGCACCATCTGTACACAATAAAGTATGAACATAAATGTTTGGATAATAAAGATTTGCAAGGCACTTAAACAGTTTTTCTGGATAGGTTTTCTTTTCATGAACCTCTTGATGAAAGTCCTACAACCACCTTTCCTCCTCCCTCAGCTAATGCAGGGAAACAAGCGTCTTCTGCCAGCAGTTCTTATTTACAGACATGTCTTTAAAGGTTCCTCAAAGTGCTGATTTAGGCTAAGAGAATCAACAACCTTATATCTTCATTCTTCATGCTTCTCCTGTTGTGGTTTTTAATACTATTCTTCTGTATAGTACAGCAAATCCCTCATACACGCAGCTGAGGCTCGACTCTAACTTTCATCCTCACTCTGTTGTCTTTGGGATGCTATTCAGAAGGGAAACGGAGGATGGCAGAGATGCACATTGAGATTCTCTTGAGGTTCATACTTTCATCGGCGTCTAGAGGTGATGTCAAAACAGGTAATCATCATGAGATGGGCCTTGCAGAAGTTGACACGGTTTTCCAAACGCTCAGTCACACATTCCAGGGCCTCCAGGTATTCCAAAGAATCCAGATCAAATACCTGCTCCAGGTCAACTATAGAGAAGAAAATACACAAATAGGAAACACAGACAAACCCCAGTGCTGGTTGTTGGAACAGGCATTCAAGTATTCAAACCCATCAGTACCGCATGCAACATCATGTCTGGCTTGCTGTGGTCACAGAAAGTTGCCTTTTCTGTTTATTGGCTATAAAAATGGCACAGTGGCTGGCTGAGAGTGAAAAATACTAAGGTTGCATTAGATGCTTTCTTGAGTGATATGCTCTGCCATCCTCTCCAGGATTGCAGATGCCTTTTGCCACACTCTAATACCATTGATCAAATTCTAAGCATATACTGACTCTTACATATTCTGCTGACCACAAAGACATTTAAGTAAGAGCTCTGCCCTCAGAACACAAGTCCTTTGTCAAATTCAGAACTTGGAGTTAGAAACCAATTTCCAACCTCCTTATGACTTGTACCTATCCTTATTCCATGTGATTCTCCCTAGACTAGAGGGCAAGGGAAGGTGCAAACATCAGTCAGTCCAATGTAGGTGCCTGTATGCTGCCAGAGACCAGTGACTTCTGTGGAAGCTGTGTGCAAGATGTTGTCTGAGCCAGTACTTCCCATCATATCAGATCCCTGAGATCTGTGCCATCACTGAGGCTTTCTGCATTTATCATACTGGAATCAGAACCAAAGGCACCACATATAGTAGGTGCACCACAATGTAAAGCAAATTATTTGCTCCCTTTAAATCTGCCTCTTTTTATTCCTCTCTTCCTTAACAGCATTCCTGAAACTTATCCTGTGGTTGTTTTGCAGGGTGTACTAATCCAGTGTGAACTTGCAGCAGCTGTCAAAAACCAGATAGGCTGCTTTAGAACACACCAGTCAGGGTTCTTTAGCACACACCAGTAAGGATGCTTTAGAACACACAAGTTAGGATGCTTTAGAACACACCAGTTAGGCTGGTTTAGAACACACCAGTTAGGCTGGTTTAGAACACACCAGTTAGGCTGGTTTAGAACACACCAGTTAGGATGCTGTAGAACACACCAGTTAGGATGCTGTAGGACACACCAGTTAGGATGCTTTAGAACACACCAGTTAGGATGCTGTAGAACACACCAGTTAGGATGCTTTAGAACACACCAGCCAACCTCCTTTTGCCACTTGCAACTTTTCTAAGTAAATTTCAAACCTTTATTTTTCTAGAATTCTTTGATATGAACTTATTTTCTTGCTAGTACTAAAAACTGTTGTACAATCACTGCAACACTCTTTATCTTTTGTCCTCTGAGGTATTGAGGCCACTCTTCATTTGGATGTGAATGCCCTTTAAGCTCTCTGAACTTTACACGTCTATTTTAACAAAAAAGAGGCTAAATTAATTTTTTCTTGTAAGCCCACTGGTGTCAAGGGACAAGTTTTCTCCAGAGTGTTATTTTGTGGTAGAAGAACAGATTTATAACACTGCTCATATGTCTGAGTGATCTGAGGCCAAAAAATAAAAACTATCTAATTTTCATCACAGGAGCTGTGGACTGAGACACATGAGAAGTAATCTACTGATGCAAATAGTCACCAGTACAATGCTGCACCAGTTCAACATTCAGCTCTCAGGCACAAAGGATTGCTCAGTTCTGCTGTCAACATTTAATAAGAATTATAGGGACCAGTTCTGGACTCACAGTCAATCTAAAACTTATCCTTAGGCCACATACTGGTTCACAGTAGTGCACATCTCATTCTTAGCAAACATATCTGCTCTCCTCTGTCATGTGTGTGTGTGATGCTGTGCTAGTTTGAAGCTAGCTAGAATGTCTTGGTGAGAAGAATTAGATTACAGGCTGTGAAAAGAAAACAATGGTGATGTCTACTTCGCTCATAGGCTTGCTGAGATGTATAAGAATGAAAAGCAAAATATAGATAATCACTTCTCTCGGGAGTCTCTCTCAGGGCTGCTGCTGGGGAACTGGCTGAACTGCATCTTACTCTCTAACCTCACCCTCCATTGTGGACTAATCCACTTTGCTTCCTAACCCCTTGGCCAAACCTCCATTCTTCCTTGGGACTGGGGTAAGGTTGAGACAGGTAGGGGGAAGGTGAAGGGGCAGTTGAGAGCCCCTCCTGGGGACTCAGGTTTCTGGAAGGGCTGTTGTGTTTCTGTATTACCTTTTACCTTGTATATTTCTGTCTATAACTGTATATATTGTAAACCTCTGCTTGTATATTGTGCTAGCTGTAAATATAAGCTTCATTCATATTTCCAGAGCTGGCTGAGTCTAGTCTGGGTGATTTCTAAAGTGGGGGGGGGGCAGGGAACACCCAAACCACCACTGATGCCCACCCCCTTGTCACCCCTCATCTAAATAAATTAAAGGACACCTATGATTCCACACAATAAAACAATATCCTTACATTCACTGAGCCATTTGTTAGGATCCAGCATCAGGTACTGTTTCGTCACCTCCAGTTCTCTCATTAACCACTCATACTTGGCCTTGACCTCAGCAATTCTCTGCTGGCGATGCTCCAGGATTTTCAACTTGGCATTGAAACATATCACCTCCTGCCAACCAGGAAAAAGGAGTAGGGAAGAAATTAGGTAAAGATGAGGTGGAATACCCAGATCTGGTCAGTCAAATTATCTTCTGATCAATAATACAGACAATGAAATATTTAGTCTGGAGGCATATGAATCGCTGCACGAAATAATCCATCAACTGCGTTATTGTTATTGGCTTTGTTTGGTTTTGATCAGTGAGCTTTGGAGACTTTGCAATGATAGTTAATAATAAAGCATAATAGTTAATAACAGGCAGCATCCTGCAATCAGATTAACTGTAGCAAAACATTTCTGGGTTTTGTCACCAGAATTCTGGCTAAGAAAAATCAAAGCTCTTGAGAGAAGGAAACCCATGGCTTGCTGTATTAAAATCCTAAATACAGTTCCATGGTTGGAACACAACAAATGCAATAGCCACAAAATAAGAGAGCTGGTAGCAGTATCAAATTTAAAATAGCCTTAAATAAAGGAAATGTGTCAAAAGAAGCTCAGCTAATCCACAACCTTTATCAAAGAAGCATGGGACACAGTAACTGCACAGGGTGCAGTGCTGTCTGGAGACATCCAGTCTGACCTTTCCTGACTTCTGAGGGGTGGCAATCATCAAGATGTGTATTAAGGGAGCTCATGCTGACTGCTTTGCTACTCTTGCTAGTGTGGGAGCATTCCCAATGCCAGAACTATCCTAATTTTCAAGCCTTTGTTAAGGTTTCAACACTATTCTGCTTTAGATAAATATGATGAGTGGGTGAAATCTCACCTCAGGAAGTGACCTCCTTCTCCATACTAAATCCTATCTGAGAACACCACCATGAATAGCCTAATCAAGTGACACAGGCCAGGAACAAAAGGTGTTATAAAATATCAGTCCCTTTAAAAATCCTCCTATTCCACCACTTTCAGATACTCTTCCCAGTCACAGGCCTGAGGTTGGCAAGAACAACTTTCTTAGAGAAAAGACATATCCTGTCCTCAAAACAATACCATTAAGGCACTTGAGGCATCCTTGCTGCCTTGAAAGACAGATGTGACAATATGCTGGAGCACAGGAACCACCAACACTATAAGCAAGGGATAAAAAATGCATGATAGTAATATCTGTTAGCTGCTACAGAAGAAGTTATAGCTTGAATCATGGCTACTCAAATGACATAATAAGTTTTGCTGCATGTTAAATTAACCATATATGATATCACATATTCCTGACTGCATAATCTGAATGCCTCAGTTCCCCTTTTTACACCCTCCAGTAGGAGAGAGACATTACATGGATTGCACTCACCTTGCTATCCCCACCTCGTCGCCGTTGGAGCCTCTCCACATCGTCTATCTCATAGACTTTGATCTCGAAGGGCTCTCCCAGCCCCCTCTGCCCACTTCGCAGGGGCCCATCCACCCAGCGCACCCCAGGGCTGTTGGCAGGCTTCCTTGCTGGGGAGGCTGCATCAAGTGATAAAGCTGGAATAAGCCTCCGTCTCTGGGAACCTGCAAATGCAGAAAGTGCCATTGCAAGTTAGGCAGCTACTGCCTCTCCTTCCTGCTTCATCTACAGAGATGTCTAAAAGCCATATATGTATTCAGCCTTCACACACACACACAGAGGGAAATGGAAAGAAAACCCAGGGAGCATATGGAAATTGAGGCAAGCTGCAGCTGTGATGTGCTGTATCCACATTCTGTGAGTCAGATCCTCATGTGCCCCTTGGTGCCTGACTTCAGGATTTGATTCTCAGTGGGTGTATGTACCCTAAACTTCCCAGAGATTGTGTCTGCTTCCATTGCTTGGTGTGTAGAGGTGTGCCAATGATGATGGATCAGACCAGAAGGCTGGAACTGTTCTAGCTTTGCTTTTCTATCTCTTTCCTGGTACTGGCTCTTACAGCCTTAGAACAAGCATTAACCAGTCTCTGCACAGACTATCTCCACTGGAGGTTTGGGTTTGAGGTTTTTTAAGTCATAGCATGAAAAGCCCTTTGATACCCAAGTTCTTTTACTATAATGGAGTTGAGTGGCAGTATTCTACCACCTAGTCTTTTGCATGACACCACTGAAGGGTGACTAGAGTGGCAAAAACACTAGAGAGGACAAAACACCTGCAGTAATTACACCCAATCTTAGTGTCTGTCACCAGAGTTGCATTAGCTTTGTCTTGTTCAACTGACTACTCTTCTAAACATTTATCTCTTACACCCTTACTGCAGCACTGTAGATGGGCAAGAATGCAGCAAGAACAGGCTGGAAGAAGGGCTAGTCACCATGCCAACACAACTGTTCATGCACACCCACTCTGCCACCTGAACCTACTCACACTAAGGATAACTCCTCTTGAGTCTAGTTTGGGTGTCAAAATGCACAGAATACAATTTAAGCTTTTGCAACACATCTGTTCTCTGCCTTGAGGTTAAGTTTGGTCACAGAATCACATCATGGTAGGGGTTGGAAAGGACCTTTAGAGATCATTGAATCTAACCCTGCCCTGCCAAAGCAGGATCACCTAGGGCAGGCTGCACAGGAATGCATCCACACAGGTTTTGAAAGTCTCCAGAGGAGACTCCACTACCTCTCTGGGTAGATTGTTCCAGTGCTCCATCACGCTCACTGTAAAGAAGTGTCACCTCATGTTGAGGTGGAACCTCTTGTGTTCTAGTTTGTACCTGTTGTTCCTTGTCTTACTAAGTGGGCACCACTGAAAAGAAACTGCACCTTCATAGTGACACCCACCCCTCAGATATATACAGACATTGATAAGATTTCCTTTCAGCCTTCTTAAGACTAAACAACCTCAGGTCTCTAGGTCTTTCTTCATAAAAGAGATGGTCATAAAAGAGATGGTTCTGTGATTCTGTCAAGTCCCACAATCATCCTGGTAGCTCTCCATTGGAATCTCTTCAGCAGATCTCTTGAATTGAGGAGCCCAAAACGGGACACAATATTCCAGATGTGTTCTCTCCAGGGCAGAGTAGAGGGGGAGGAGAACCTCACCAGACCTGCAGGACACACTTTTGTTAATGCACCCCGGGATGTCTTTGGCATTATAACAACAAAGTGAGGCTGCCAGCTCTTGGCACACTGGGGCAACGTGGTGGGACAAATCCACTTGAGGCAGGCAGACTTGTTGCCATCCACTCAGGCACTCCTGTGGAACAGGAGGGCTGCCCACAGTGGTCTCTCTGCCCCATCACAGCTGGTATGGCTCCATGGGAAAGAGCAATGTCTCCTAAGCTGAGCCCTGAATGCTGACTCAAGATTTATCTGAGATTTAAAGCACTTTGTGAAGAAGTGAAATGAAAAATCTGCATCTTCACAGTGAGGCAAAGTTGAATTTAGTTTATTACAAATGTACACTGATTAATAGGTTGCTTATTAGCCCAGGCACAGAAAATTACAGTGTGTTGACAGGAGCCTCCTGCCACTGACCTTTCCATCTTGCCTCTGTTTTTTTCTGATTTCAACTTAATTGAGATCAGTGAGGAGATACAGCCAAAGAAGAGCTTTGGGGTGAGTGTCACAAAGCTGCTGATGGCTTGCTCTCCCATATCCACAAGCTGACACAACAATTACGTTGCTAAAATGAATACAGTTTTCCATTTGCATACAAAATACCCATTTGAAGTCTCAAATTTATTGGGAGCATTTGATGGGGTTAGGCTCTCATAAATTGTGCCTGCATCATAAATATGTTTTGTAGGAATTGCAGCTCACCACTCCTCTATCTCCTCACACACATCTTGTCTTAGAAGCACAGCAGGCAGCTGGGGGAGCTCAGTAGGAGACCCTCTCAGCAGGACCCTCTCAGCAGGTCCTTCAACTGACTTCCTCACCAGCTGGGATTGAAAGAGTGTGCTCTCTGCCCAGCACCTCGGCAAACTAACTGACTTCTGCCACATCAAATAGGATGGCTTCCTTCATTAGAAACGTATATCTAGACATACCAAAAATCAATCTGAAAGAAACTGTAAGTTGAAACTAGGACAGAGTAATGACAGTTTCACTTCTGACCATGCAGCATGTAAAGCAACATGTCACTGCTAAGTGTCTTGGAGGATATGTTTTTCACTTAGTCTGAACCTACTCACACTAAGAATAACTCCTCTTGAGTCTAGTTTGAGTATGAACATGCACAGAATACAATTTAAGCTTTTGCAACACATCTGTTCTCTGCCTTGAGGTTAAGTTTGGTCACAGAATCACATCACGGTAGGGGTTGGAAAGGAGCTCTAGAGATTGAGTCCAACCCTGCCCTGCCAAAGCAGGATCACCTAGGGCAGGCTGCACAGGAATGCATCCACACAGGTTTTGAATGTCTCCAGAGGAGATTCCACTACCTCTCTGGGCTGACTGTTCCAATGCTCCATCTTCCTCACAGTAAAGAAGTGTCACCTCACGTTGAGGTGGAATCTCCAATAGAACAAGGGGATGCAGTCTCAAGTTGAGCCAGGGGAAGCCTAGGCTGGATGTTAGGAGGAAGTTCTTGCCAGAGAGAGTGATTGGCATTGGAATGGGCTGCCCAGGGAGGTGGTGGAGTCACCGTCCCTGGAGGTGTTCAAGAAAAGCCTGGATGAGGCACTTAGTGCCATGGTCTAGATGACTGGATAGGGCTGGGTGCTAGGTTGGACTGGATGATCTTGGAGGTCTCTTCCAACCTGGTTGATTCTATGATTCTTCTATGATTCTAGTTTGTACCTGTTGTTCCTTGTCCTATTAAGTGGGCACCACTGAAAAGAAACTGCACCTTCATAGTGACACCCACCCCTCAGATATATACAGACATTGATAAGATTTCCTTTCAGCCTTCTTAAGACTAAACAACCTCAGGTCTCTAGGTCTTTCTTCATAAAAGAGATGGTCATAAAAGAGATGGTTCTGTGATTCTGTCAAGTCCCACAATCATCCTGGTAGCTCTCCATTGGAATCTCTTCAGCAGATCTCTTGAATTGAGGAGCCCAAAACGGGACACAATATTCCAGATGTGTTCTCTCCAGGGCAGAGTAGAGGGGGAGGAGAACCTCACCAGACCTGCAGGACACGCTTTTGTTAATGCACCCCAGGATGTCTTTGGCCCTCTCGGCCACAAGGGCATATTGTTGTCCCATGAAGAACTTGCTGTCAGGTTAAAATTACTGTAAAGGGAGTAACACAGCAATGAATTCATGCAGTTTAAGAGCAGATCTAACTGAAGAGTGGCAATGAAGCTACATCATACTTCAGCAAACACAAGCCCTGAGAAGCCTCAAGATACAAACAGAGACCAAGCCAGCCAGGTATGCAAGATGAACTTGGACAGAAGACTGATCATAGAATCAAACAGGTTGGAAGAGATCTCCAAGATCATCCAGTCCAACCTAGCACCCAGCCCTAGCCAGTCAACCAGACCATGGCACTAAGTGCCTCATCCAGGCTTTTCTTCAACACCTCCAGGGACGGTGACTCCACCACCTCCCTGGGCAGCCCATTCCAATGCCAATCACTCTCTCTGTCAACAACTTCCTTCTAACATCCAGCCTAGACTTCCCTCAGCACAATTTGAGACTGTGTCCCCTTGTTCTATTGCTGGTTGCCTGGCACAAGAGACCAACCCCCACCTGGCTACAGCCTCCCTGCAGGTAGTTGTAGACAGCAATGAGGTCACCCCTGAGCCTCCTCTTCTCCAGGCTAAACAACCCCAGCTCCCTCAGCCTCTCCTCACAGGGTTTGATTTCCAGGCCCTTCACCAGCCTTGTTGCCCTTCTCTGGACACGTTCCAGCACCTCAACATCTCTCTTGTATTGAGGAGCCCACAACTGGACACAGGACTCAAGGTGTGGCCTGACCAGTGTTGAGTACAGGGGAAGAATAACCTCCCTCGTCCTACTGGCCACACTGTTCCTGATACAGGCCAGGAATTGCCCTTCTGCATACAGATGTGTGCTCATATAAGCGTTGAGCAGAGCAGAAACTCTATAAGAGGTCTGGATTTGCTGAAGTATTGTGTATTTGGGAGTGTTTATTTCTTTCCAAGTACACATTCCAGACTGAGCATCTTTTCTGTGAAAAAGTATAAATGCAAAAATCTTCATGAAAAGAAGACTGATGCTCTTCAAAGCAGACTCTATCTGAATGGGATGCAACACTGATGTCCTAGAAATATCAAGGTGTTTCACACAGAAAATGAAACTGCAACTTGATATATCATCATTTCCAAAGTTTATAGTCTGTGCTCAAAGGCAGGATGTGAAGCCAAAGCTATTCCTCACTGCAAGTTTTTGTTATTGTCTTTCTGCAGAAGCCCTGCACTTTAGCATTTTGTTAGCTCTCACTAGACAATCCACTCAAGGTGATTACAAAAAATAACCCTGGCTAAATAAAGCAGTGCCCCTAAGTTCTGGATTTATTTGCAAGAAATATTGTGCTTCCAGTAGCAGTGATACCACTCTCTAAAGTGGCATCAAACTGCTTGCTTGCTAGTAAAGATTATCTGTCCTGGTCCTCCTGCTGCTTCTCACTGTCTGACAACAGGCTCCTGCTTTGTCTGAGTTGAAAAAACAATGCTGACTTCTCTCATTCCAATTTCCTAATGGGATCTGCCCTCATGGGCAATTGTCCATGACTGAATCAACTCCTCCCCATTCCTTTGACCTCCTTTTTCCTGGTTGCTTTTATAGTGCACTTTCCCCATTGCAAAGCACACAGCTATTCACTCCTCGGGTTTTAATACAGTTTGCACATTTTCCCTCCTGATTACTGAAGACAGTGCCAATGCTTTCAAGTGGAAAGCCCCTGGTAGA
The DNA here is from genome assembly GCA_013400475.1 of Tricholaema leucomelas. Taxonomy (NCBI): domain Eukaryota; kingdom Metazoa; phylum Chordata; class Aves; order Piciformes; family Lybiidae; genus Tricholaema lacrymosa; species Tricholaema leucomelas. The sequence goes on from WAAF01015012.1 coordinate 842,399, forward strand.
GACTACTTCACCAGAGGTAATTTGGGTGTCCATCTTGTAGTCCATCAGTACTACAAGACCCACAGTATGCAGGCATACATTGTCAGGAAATCTAAACGACATTCAGTCATCCTGACAACTCAGATTACGTAAAAAGGATGCTGCACCTGAATATCTGGATTACAAAACACTGACAGGATTCATTATTCAGAAGAACAATCTTCTATGTCCACCTCTCTTGTAAAAAATTAAGGCCATATTCTGTCTTGACTTGTATGTAATTGTGTTGTGAATCACAAGGGCACTTGAGGCTAGAAATGACTGCTTCCTGTACACAGGATAAAGCAACCCTTCCAACCTGGTAGATTCTATGATTCTTTAGAATGTTCCATTCATCCCTATGCTAGATGTGTTGCTTCAGTACTGGTATAAGACATGTGCTGCCTATCCACCCAGTTTAACTTCTTAACTTTGCTTCCTGGATTACTGGTTCACTTTAAAGTGAGCTTTTCAGGGCAATTTAGAGCTGGTGAATGAGCACTGCTCAAACTGGATCAGGAAGCAGCTGTCTTGCAGTATGGCAAGTTGACAAGTAATCTGGGAGTCACTCCAGGAAAGATGCACATCACAAGGGGTAAGTTTTCAGCACTCAGAGTCCTCAGCAAAACATGACCAGAGTCTCTGCTAAACACTTATATCAGTTTGCACTGCATTTTGATTCAACAGGTATTTGTCAGCATTGTGACATCATTTAAGGAGCTAGGCACTGTTACTACAATTCAGTTACTATTGCATTTTGATTCAACAGGCATTTGTCAGCATTGTGACATCATTTAAGGAGCTAGGCACTGTTACTACAATTCAGTTACTACTGCATTTTGATTCAACAGGTATTTGTCAGCATTGTGACATCATTTAAGGAGCCAGGCACTGTTACTACAATGCTGCACTAATTAGCTGTGCCAGCCACTTGGGCAGCAAATGCAAAGACCTGAGGGTGAAAGGGGCTCTGCAGCCAGAGCGTTAGCTCCCAACAGGACAGCGGTGGAGGCATCCCAGTGAGCTCATTCTGTGGCTGTGTCAGGAGTAGGTTTTATTTACACTCAGCCTAATGGTGTGGGATTCAGTCATGCATGTTACATGGAGTCTTCACCGTGCACAATAGCCTGCTGCCATTTCCTCTATTAAATCATTCCTATGTTCATGTGGCTGAAAGCTCAGTGCTGGCATGCAGTAGTCAACCGTGTAAAAAATGATTACTCTGATCCCTTTCAACACAGATTTGCCGCATGAAATGGCCTGGCTTTGACCTGGGAAAATCAATGCTGCTGTTTTAATGAACAGGAAAAAAAAAATGGAGCTGAAGCCCACACTTCCCCTCCCTCTGCTCCCCCCAGAGTTATCCAGTCAGCAGTCACATCCATAAAGTAGTCAATTGCGTGCAAACAGCTTTTTCCTGCGTAATACTAAGCATCCTTTGTCATGGTAAAAGTATAATGCAGGATATCAATTAGCTACCATCCCTTGTAAGCAAGTTAAAGTAGAAATGCTGGAGATGCCCTAAGGCTTTGTGATACAAAAGGCAATTCTCAGCTCCCCACACCCTGGCTTAGGCAGTTTAAACACGAACCAAATTCCTTTTCACTTGGATTCAACGACAGAAGCTCAGACTCTTTTCATTGATATTTTGTTTCATCATTATCATTTTGGCCATATTTCAAGACATGATGCTTTGCAACATTGGTCAGAGACAGCTTTCATGATTTAGAGTCTGGATTCAGCCTCTGGCTTTTTCTGCTGCTTTCATAGCATGGATAAATGCTTCTGGAGAGTAAATATGTTCAAATACAGTTTTCAGGGCTTTCCAGGAAAACCTTTTCTTTCTAAATCTCCATCTGTAAGACTATCTCACCAGCGGAAACCAGAGCACAGAAGTAAGAGAAGAAAATGGACTCTAATTGTAGAGAATTACTGCAATGTCTCAACATTCTGTCTTTTAATCAAAGTGTTCACAATTGTGCAGCAATTTGCTCTGCCTTGGTGGGGAAAGATCTGCAATGAGTCATGAAACTTGACTGCAAAAGCTTTAAAATGTTGCAGCAAGAATCTTTAGTGATCTAAAGTCAGAACACACACAGACGTAACACTCACACCAATCCCATCCTAGACTGACAAAAGCAAAGATACACAATTCCAGCTCAGGGAATAGGTTTGAACTTCAGGATGTCTGCATTTGAAAAGCTTAACTTTTGCCTAGTCTTGTTTTCACTTGACCTTACTTTGATTAGCATCCCTTAGACTTGCGTTTTCTGGCGCGCACTGCTACTCAACATTCAGGAAGGCTGAATTGGCCCAGACTGACCCATCTCAAAAGCTCTTTAAAGGTAAGGACTTTCTACGCTAAGCCTCACCTTTTTGACTGCCTCCTTCCTTCCTACATCTTAATCTCATGACCAAGTCCTGGGTCACTACCCTGGCAAGTGGGCCTGTGCCTGTCAGTCAAGAGGAAGAGGTCTCCACCTAATGCAGTGCAATTTCTGCACAGTTGCTCCCTCCCTACCCCTGCTTGGGCCACAGAGAGCTGGCCTGAGTGTTTCACCCTGCCAGCACCTCCCCAGACACAGCAGAACTCCAGGGCAAGACAGCTCCAAAAAAAGCCTCATCGAGAAAAATCAAGGAAGTCCTCAGCAGAAAGAGAGGAAAAGACTGAGAGGAGCTCTAATCAATGTCTCTAAATATCTGAGGGCTGGGTGTCAGGAAGGAAGGGACAACCTCTGTTCACTTGTGTCGTGTGATAGGACAAGGGGCAATGGATGTAAAATGCAGCACAGACAGTTCCACCTCAGCATGAGAAAGCCTACAGCTACGTGAAAGGATGTTGTGGAGAGCTCGGTGCCGGTCTCTTCTCAGAGTTAAATAGTGACAGAACAAGAGGGAATGGCCTTAAACTGTGACTGGGTAGGTTTAGACTGGACATTAGGTCAGGCATTGGAGTGGGCTGCCCGGGGAAGGTGGTTGAGTCACCAGCCCTTGATGTGTTTGAAGGTCATTTGGATGCGGTGCTTGGGGATATGGTTTAGGGGTGAACCTTATACAGTAGGATTATCAGTTGGTGGTCCTGAGGGTCTTTTCCAACCTGAATATTTCTGTGACTCTATGAAAATGATGTTAAAGTAATGCTCATGTACATTCTAAGTTGGGAAAATATGCTAAAAATCATAGAATCATAGACTCAAACAGGTTGGAAGAGATCTCCAAGATCATCCAGTCCAACCTACCACCCAGCCCTAGCCAGTCAACTAGACCATGGCACTAAGTGCCTCATCCAGGCTTGTCTTGAACACCTCCAGGGACGGTGACTCCACCACCTCCCTGGGCAGCCCATTCCAATGCCAATCACTTTCTCTGCCAACAACTTCCTCCTAACATCCAGCCTAGACCTTCCCCCGGCTCAACTGGAGACTGTGTCCCCTTGTTCTGTTGCTGGTTGCCTGGCAGAAGAGACCAACCCCCACCTGGCTACAGCTTCCCTTCAGGTAATTGTAGACAGCAATGAGGTCCCCCTTGAGCCTCCTCTTCTCCAGGCTAAACAATCCCAGCTCCCAAGAGCAAAAAGCAGGTAGGTAAGTAACACTTCTGATCTATGGACCCTGCTATTACTTTTTTCACACCACCATTATCTAGTTTGATAAGCTTGTAACTAGAAAACACAGAAATTACACGAGTTGCCCAAGGCGATACAGAGAATCAGTGGCACAGCAGAGAATACAACACAGATCTTGCAAGTCTTAATCTGCCATCATCCCTGCCTGTCCCCCTCTCACACTTGTTCTGTTGCCAGGATACAAAAAAGGCTTTGCTAAAATGGGGTACAGTTAAATTCACTTCCGGATCATATACAGGACTACATACCATAAAAACACCCTTATCATTGCCTTTCAGTGGAACAGCACTGAGGCACTGTGCTTGAAATATCTGAGGAATTGAACAAAATAGAGAACTGATGCTAGAGATGGTTGTACAAACTATGTCCTTACACTTCAGTGCCCTGCTCAAGACAGCACCGTCTACCCAATGGAGAGGAGACTAGAAACAGCGCCAGGAATATGGGTGAGATAATGGTTCTTACAGGGAAAAGGTAATGGAGTGAGCAAAGAAACCAGAGAAAACATAGTTGCACAGATACTTGTGTGAGGCAAGAGAAGAAGGGTCTTCCCCAAAGACAAAAATCACAAATTAAATCCTCCTCTCCACCACTTGGCAAGGGCAGGGGAAGGTATGGGGCCAAGCCAGTTGGGGTTGAGTCTAGAAGTCAAGGGTATCAGTTACTGAACCCTCAATCTGGCTCTCACTTATTTGTAAGCATTGGACAAGTCAATAAAGTTCTCTGCCTTCACTTCTCCATCTGTAAAATGGAGTCTGGAATAATATTTACACCACAGGGTGGATTGAAGAGCAGCTGTACAAAGCTTTGAAACATACAGGTGAGATCAGGGCTAGACAGTTTCTGCCACAAACAGTCACTTTGGGGAAACAGATGCTGCCATGACATTTTATGAAGGATGTTAAATGCTAGAAACATTGGAGTGTTTCGTACATTAACAGGTCAACATCAGGTGCTTTGTGTGCTTCATGATGCAAACATGATTCTTCCATAGATGCCAGAATGCAACAGGCAAGTTGAAAAAAAAAATTATTTTAATTTTGTACACAAAGTCTGGCTGTGAGCTGTACAGGTACCCAGGCAGACCCCAAATGTTAACCTAAGTTCTGGGCTCCTCAACTGAACATCTTTATTGATGATCTGGATGAGGGGATTGAGTCCAGCAGCAGTAAGTTTGCAGATGATACCAAGCTAGGGGCAGATGCTGATCTGTTGGAGGGTAGGAGAGCCCTGCAGAGGGACCTACACAGGCTGGATGGGTGGGCAGAGGCCAGTGGGATGAGATTGAACAAGGCCAAGTGCAGGGTTCTGCACTTTGGCCACAACAACCCCAAGCAGCACTACAGGCTGGGGACAGAGTGTCTGGAGAGCAGCCAGGAGGAAAGGGACCTGGAGGTACTGCTGGATAATAGGCTGAAGATGAACCAGCAGTGTGCCCAGGTGGCCAAGAGAGCCAATGGCATCCTGGCCTGGATCAGAAATAGTGTGGCCAGTAGGACAAGGGAGGTTTTTCTTCCCCTGTACTCAACACTGGTCAGGCCACACCTTGATTGCTGTGTCCAGTTGTGGGTTCCTCAATTCAAGAGAGATGTTGAGGTGCTGGAACGCATCCAGAGAAGGGCAGCAAAGCTGGCGAGGGGCCTGGAACACAAATCCTATGAGAGGCTGAGGGAGCTGGGGTTGTTTAGCCTGGAGAAGAGGAGGCTCAGGGGGGACCTCATTGCTGTCTACAACTACCTGAAGGGAGGTTGTAGCCAGGTGGGGGTTGGTCTCTTGTCCCAGACAATCAGCAACAGAACAAGGGGACACAGTCTCAAGTTGTGCTGAGGGAAGTCTAGGCTGGATGTTAGGAGGAAGTTGTTGGCAGAGAGAGTGATTGGCATTGGAATGGGCTGCGCAGGGAGATGGTGGAGTCACCGTCCCTGGAGGTGTTCAAGACAAGCCTGGCTGAGGCACTTAGTGCCATGGTCTAGTTGACTGGCTAGGGCTGGGTGGTAGGTTGGACTGGATGATCTTGGAGGTCTCTTCCGACCTGGTTGATTCTAAATTCTAAGGTTAACACTGAAGGATATGAACTAGCTTTATCTTTCGAAATCTGTCACTGTAGGTCTGATGCTTCTTGTATGGCATCCAGGGTAGAAGCACTGACACACACAAATAATGCACTTAAGAGCACTGAAAGACAAGTGTGCTGGTTTAAGGCTAATTGGGATATTTTAATGAGAATAATTAGATTATAGGCTGTGAAAAGGAAACAATGGTGATGCCTACTTCACTCATAGGTTTGCTGAGATGTATAAAAGCAAGGACACAAACAGAGATATGACAGCTTGTCGGTGTCTGTGTTTCTCTCCCTGGGCTTCTGCTGTTCTGTGTGGATCTGTGTAACCCAACTAATTATTCTGCTTCTAACCCCCTTTGCCAATCCTCCCAATTCACCTTGCATGTAAGGCAGACTCTGGGATAAGAGAGGGGGGGTGGGAAGAAGGAGGGAAGGGTGGTTGGGAGCCCCTCCTGGGGACTCTGATTTCTGGGAGGGGTACTGTGTTTCTGTATTACCCTTAACTCGTATATAACTGTAAATATTTGCAATACATTGTAAATACCTGCTTGTATATTGTGCTAAGCTGTAAATATACAGCTTCATTCTTTAACTTCCATCTGGCTGAGTCTAGTCTGGGTGATTTCATTGGGGGGGTGGGGGGAGGGTAACTCCCAAACCATCACAACAAGATCTTAATCTCAAGGAAAAAAAACGATGTCTCTCCAATGTGTCAGAACTTCAGAAGTAATTGTGAGATCTGACAGGGTTGCTGGTGATTCTCTTAAAGACTCTTTACAGCTCCTTCTTACAGGGCCCTTGGGCTGATTCATGTTGATCGTGCCTGACAGCTAGCATTTCTGTTAATAATAATCATAAATAAAGTGGACAAGGTTGCCTGACCTGAAATGAGCATATCTATTGTGCCATATCCATTACAGCACAGTGGCTGTGTGACCGCAAATCAGCAAAGGTCCAGCGCTCTTGACACTACATATTAAAATAAAATGTGTCTTTGCAGAGCTCAGAACCCTTCTCTCCTGTCTTTTTCATTCAAAAGTTGTTCCTTAAGAGAACATCCACACTAAAAGAGACCTATATAGAAAGGAGATATTAAGAAGGATGAAAGATTGCAAACCTTTTCATTTCTTTTTGTTTATTATGCAATAAAAATGTATCTGCAAACAGCTCTATTCTCCCTTATATCTCAGCTCCTCCTTCACGTTCTCCTGCACTGAAGTAATAATCCTGGGTTTATTCCACCATAAATCTGCTGACATGTGAAAAATTATACTATTACCAAACACATCAAAACAGAATTATGATTTCACTGCTGTGGGACCAAAGGCAAAGAGGAGCTGGGGCTATAAGAAAGTGAAGTCTTATTAATTTCTGGGCAATGGGTTACTGCTAGAGATGTGGAAGATATTAAAGATTTGTTTTTTTGTTTTAATTTACATAAAATCCCTGGTTGTGCTCATACACAAATACAAGTCATTTAAAACAATGCAGGAATCACCTGCTGATACAGGGGATCACTCTGAAAAGTAAAGTATCAGAGATGATACACTCAGAATCTTTCCACATCTTGTGATGGACTGATTTAGGAGAAAAGCTTTGTGAATTACTTTGAGGAAGGCCAACTGTGATGGTTTGGGTGTCCCCCGCCCCCCACACTTTTAGAAATCACCCAGACTAGACTCAGTCGGCTCTGGAAATTTGAATGAAGCTTATATTTACAGCTAGCACAATTTACAAGCAGATATTTACAGTATATACAGATATAGACAGAAATAGACAAGGTAAAAAAGGTAATACAAACACAATTCCCCTCCCAGAAACCTGAGTCCCCAGGAGGGGCTCTCAACCACCCCTCACCTTCCCCCTACCCCTCTCAACCTTACCCCAGTCCTAAGGAAGAATGGAGGTTCGGCCAAGAGGGTTAAAAAGCAAGGTGAAGCAGCCAAGCAAAGGAGGGTGAGGTTAGAAAGCAAGATGGAGTCCAGCCAGCAGCTTCAGCTTCTCCCCAGCAGGCAAAGCTCCCCAGCGAAGAGAAGAAGCAAGTGAAGTAATCTTTGTTTTGCCTTTCTTCTTTACACATCCCAGCAAGACTGTGAGGGAAGTAGACCTCACCATTGTTTTCATTTCACAGCCTATCATCTAGTTCTTCTCACCAAAACATGCTAGCTAGGCTCAAACTAGCACACCAACGTGTCAGGCTACACTCAGCCCACCTCCAGGGCATGCAACTTCCACTGAAAACTCTCCACCCTGGAGATATAGGTCTAGCATCAGGTACCACAGAATCATAGAATCAGTCAGCATTGGAAGGGACCACAAGGGTCATCTAGTTCCAATCCCCCTGCCGTGGGCAGGGACACCCTACCCTAGATCAGGGTAGATACCTGCAACATCGCTGACCAAGGAGAGAGAATCTAATTCACTAAACGCTGTGGTAGGCCTATAGGCCTGATAGGCCCGAAATAGGCTTACACATGTCCTGCCTTGCCTAGGCATGTTTTTCTGCTCTGCCAGAGAGGCAAGCGTGGGAAACTGACACAAAAGAACCTGGAGCTGCTGAGTCTGGCCTGCCCAGGGTCCTGTGGTGTAAGGTACACACACTTAGCTTGTGCCTGCCTAGTGCAAGGCCTGTGCTTTTCCCAGATTAGGGAAAAGCAAGCCTGTGGCTTTGCCTAATATGGTAAGGTTTGGCTAACTGCCATCCTGAGTGGCTATTCTGTGTCCAAAGGGCAATTAATCTCAGCCCACATTGATAAAAGGACATATGCAGGTGAACAATCTGCTTCTGCTTCCCTGCTTTGCTTCCCTGCTCTTTGCCTGCTCTCTCTGCTGTGCCCAGCCCTGCTGCTATTGCACACTGCCTTACTGCTTGCCTGGTAAACTCCACTGCCGCCAGTTACCAGGAGCAGCCTGGGATGCCTGCACGTGATTGGCCTGTGTGCCAGCGTGACATGGTGCTGAGACTGCACATCTGCCTCTGCAGATGAAGGTCCTGCCTAGAATTCCTGGACATATACACAGATCATCCAGAAGAAGCCAGGAGACAAGGGCAGAGATCGTCTGCGTCCTTTCCCCAGAAGCTGGGAAGATTCAAGCCTCAACATCTAACAATGCCCTGAAAGCATTTGGGCACTGTCTGGACTGTGGCTAGCCCCTGCAAGGGTAATAATAATAATCTGTGAGTAAATGCTTAAATGCCTCTTTGTAATTCTCTACTGCCTTCTGCCATAGAGCAGAAAGAGCTTGAGCCCATCTACTGGGCAAGTGGCATATAGGCTGCAAGCGGCATTTGACCACGGGAACCTTCTCTTCCAGCTCAATTAATGTTTGTATATTGTGCTGGTTATTACTAGATCTGGATATTAGCCATAGAAGGTTTCCATGACTGTGTAAGAACCGAAATATTATTAAAATCAGTGGCTGGGGGTGGTGAGAGCTCTGAATAGCAAAATTAATAAACAATATTCATTTTGGAAAATATCATCTCGCATCAATTAATTTCCCCTCCATAACACTCAAGAAATTAAAACAAAGAGGTTAATCTTCTGGCCAATCAGAGTCACTGCTCTGCCAGGTAGGCTCAGCCTGGCAAGAGTATTGAAAAGCCTTTTTTCCTGTATCTTCAGCCTTGTCCAGCCACCAGTGTGCTATCAAAGCACAAAGAAGCGAAATGAAACAATTTGTTTTATGAGAAGCAGAGTAAACAAATCCCAGTCTCTACTAATTTAGCTTTGGGATGAACTCTGGAGTCTAATGAATTCACAGCCTCCATTGAGGATTTTCTTTAAGTATCTACCCTAGGGAAGGGAGGATGCTCTCTAGTGTCTAAAAAAGATAATCTACATTGCCATTTTCTCCCTGCTCCCTCATCTGCACAGCTGCCTTCTTTCACAAAACTTGATACATTTTTGCATTTAAATGTCTTATTATATAGGCAGCTTATCCACAAGATAGAGTTGTTAGTGCAAACCCATGAATGCCATCTTTATAGACAGTTTCATTTTCCTTTTTCCATAACATACAAATCATCCTTTTTCTTGCAACTTATTTTTAAACTTTCTATTTCTATTGATGATGTGGACGAGGGGATTGAGTCCAGCAGCAGTAAGTTTGCAGAGGACACCAAGCTAGGAGCAGGTGTGGATCTGTTGGAGGGTAGGAGAGCCCTGCAGAGGGACCTACACAGGCTGGATGGGTGGGCAGAGGCCAATGGGATGAGATTTAACAAGGCCAAGTGCAGGGTTCTACACTTTGGCCACAACAACCCCAAGCAGTGCTACAGGCTGGGGACAGAGTGTCTGGAGAGTAGCCAGGAAGAAAGGGACCTGGGGGTACTGGTAGATAGCAGCTGAAGATGAGCCAGCAGTGTGCTCAGGTAGCCAAGAGAGCCAATGGCATCCTGGGCTGTATCAGGAACAGTGTGGCCAGTAGGACAAGGGAGGTTATTCTTCCCCGGTAGTAAGCACTGGTCAGGTCACACCTTGAGTCCTGTGTCCAGTTCTGGGCTCCTCAATTCAAGAGAGATGTTGAGGTGCTGGAACATGTCCAGAGAAGGGTGACGAAGCTGGTGAGGGGCCTGGAACACAGTCCTGTGAGGAGGTCATTTAGCCAGGAGAAGAGGAGGCTCAGGGAGACCTCATTGCTGTCTACAGCTACCTGAAGGGAGGCTGTAGCCAGGTGGGGGTTGGTTTCTTCTCCCAGATAACCAGCAATAGAACATGGGGACACAGTCTCAGGTTGTGCCAGGGGAGGTATAGGCTGGATGTTAGGAGGAAGTTCTTCAGAGAGAGTGATTGGCATTGGAATGGGCTGCCCAGGGAGGTGGTGGAGTCACTGTCCCTGGAGATGTTCAAGAAAAGCCTGGATGAGGCACTTAGTGCCATGGTCTGGTTGATTGTACAGGGCTGGGTGCTAGGTTGGACTGGATGATCTTGGAGATCTCTTCCAACCTGGCTGATTCTATGATTTGAAAGGAGGTATTAGAGGAACAGGTCCTCAGAAAGAGGAAAATCTACTATCACATAAGCTGAAGGGATAGGAAAGAGTTTTTCTCATGGAATGCAAAGTGAACTATAGAAAAAAAAAAATTGTTCTGTCATTTGGTCTGTGCTTGCACCACAGATCACTTTCAGATGCATCCTCTGAGCAGGTCCAATCAGCTATGCACTTATGAACACGGTTTTAATAGTGGCATCTATTGTATTCACATCTGTGCTGCACATGTTCTTTCTGCTACCAAGAGCATAAGGAAAGGGAGGGCTATGTATTACTCAGCTCATTCACTACAAATGAATCCCAGAGGTGAGTATCCCAGTGAGGGGAATGGCTGCTGAATTAGGAAGGCTGTGAGAATAACGCAATCTGAACAGGCAGCACTGCTGTACGATGAGTAGCCTCTGATACTTTGCATACCTGCACACACCAGTTCTGATGTCAGAGTGCTTTTTTTTTTTCAGAAGAAGGTTGGGAACACATCACCCAGGAAAAAGGTGAGATGACTAGATGGTGGATGCTTCTCATCCCTGTCCTGCAATTCTCTGAAGCTTGTCCTGGTGGAAGGAAGTACCACTTGCAGCTGCACAGACACTTGGTACATCCCAGCAGGCTCTTGATATCTATTTTAAAAGTCTTGGTATGGTGTGACAGCTACTGGAGATTATATCTAAACAAAGATGAAGTCTTTCTGATCCATTCTATGCTCACTAAAAAGGTTTCGGGTTTGCAAGTGCTTCAGCACTGTAGTTACTGTGTGCAGTTCTGGAGCCCCCAACACAAGAAGGACATGGAACTGCTGGAGTGGGTCCAGAGGAGAGCCACGAAGATGATCAGAGGGCTGGAGCACCTCTGCTATGAGGACAGGTTGAGAGAGTTGGGGCTCTTCAGCCTGGAGAAGAGAAGGCTTCGAGGAGACTTTAGAGTGGCTTTCCAGTATCTGAAGGGAGCCTACAGGAAGGCTGGGGAGGGACTATTGACAAGGTCTAGTAATGTTAGGACAAGGGGGAATGGGTTTAAGCTGAAGGAGGGGAGATTTAGACTGGATGTTAGGAGGAAGTTCTTTACAGTGAGGGAGGTGAGACACTGGAACACGTTGTCCAGGGAGGTTGTGGATGCTTCCTCCCTGGAGGCGTTTAAAGCCAGGCTGGATGAGGCCTTGAGCAACCTGCTCCAGTGGGAGGTGTCCCTGCCTATGGCAAGGGGTTGGAGCTGGATGATCCTTGAGGTCCCTTCCAACCTAAACCATTCTATGATTCCTATATATCATTATTAATATTATTTATTAATCTTTGTCAATAAATAACTGGGAAAAAAAGGACTTGTAACTTGGAAGTTAACAACTAATACTCAGAAGCAAGATAACATCTCTCAGGAGGCACAGGCACAACTTTGTTCTATCTTCTAGGTTGCAAGAAGGAACTCAGTGTTGGGTGGGAATGGTAGGACTTTTAGTGCTGTACAGATGCTTGACCTTGACACACTGGAACATAAGCCATGGGTTCAGAATGTATAAGTGGAAAAGTACTGAGTTAAGTAAAATAAGAGGGTCAAAATGACCTTAGAGAATGCTGCAACAGATGAAACTATGTACAGCATGAACCTGCGGTTTTGTTAATCCTTGCTTATCTAGTAAGGTACAAGGTCTGTCTTGATGTCTGTACTGAGGTCTGTCTTAATGACCAATTAGGATTTGGCACTATCTTTTAGCTTGTATGTTAAGCTATATAACCAAGTGCTGAAAGTACAACAAACGGAACTTAGCTTGCATCAAGCCGTTCCTCGTCTCTCCATCACGGCAGGCTTCAGCTGCAAGGCATCTTGCACCATTGGACACCCAGGGCACACAAGGAACAGAAGTGGCTTCACAACAGACACTGCTATTCAACAAGACTTTAGTCTTGTGCTGGTGAAACACATGCATGCCATGACACGGGAGTCTGTGTCCAAAGTGCTCAGCAATTACTTTTCACCACCTCACGAGCCATCTTACCTGCATTGGATCGCTTCTTTGGATTTTTGAGACTCCGGCACCTGCCGCTTGCAGAGCTGCTGTTCTCACTCATGGAGTCTTGTGCTGAAGAGGCACTGCCCGTCGCCTCACTGTCCCTCATCATGCTCTCGTATCCGCTGCTCCCCCCACTGTGGTAGAAGAGGGCTGTTTTCCCCATGGCGGGAGGCAGCTCCCCGCTCAGCACACTGCTGTTGTCGCTCCCGTGACCACTGCTGCAGCGGTGAGGTTTCCGAGGGGGGGTGATCTTGCTGTAAGGTGAAGGCAGTATGTGAACAGCTGGCTTCTCATCTCCAGGAAGGCCCCCGCGGTCATCTGCCTCCGAGCTTCCCTGCAGCTGTAAGCCCCTGGCACTGGCACTCCCTTGGAGCAGCTCTGAAATCCGCCCATTGACAGCCCGAAGGGGCAACTTGGAAGCAAGGCTGGAGCCCCGGGTTCTGCTGAGGGACTGAGTTGACCAGGACATGTTCTTCCCACTCGGAGGCAAACTGGAGCTCTGCCCTACAGACTGAGGCAGGGACTTGGTTGAGAAGCTGAGAGTTTTGGTGGCAGACGCAGACAGGCTGCGTGCCTTGGGACTTGCCAGCAGGAGCTTGCTGACTGCAGAGATCTTTGACTGGTTGGCTTTTGGAGAGGTACCTGCTGACTGGGAGAGGCCCGAGTTGGTGGGTGAGGACATGACACTGCGGCTAAGGCTCCTTCCAGCCCTTGGCATGGTGCTATCTTTGCCAGGGCTCATTCTGGAACTCACAGAGGACAGGCTTTCAGCTCTTTCCAGTGACAAGCACTCATAGTGGCTTCCAGTGGACCTCCCAAGGGAGTTGGTCCTGCTAGCGAGCTGCTCCAATTTGGCACTGAAGAGCTTGCTGCTGCTGCTGCTGTTGCCACTGGTGTCAATGCTAGCCCCCTTCTGTTTGGCACTCAGATCCTCAGGGAAGCTTGCAAGGAAGCACCCAGGCTGACTGGAAGGACTGCTTGTGGTGCTGCTGGCTGCACTGTGCTGGGGGCTGGCTCTGTTCTTCTGATCCAAACTTGACTTCCTCACTGGTGGCAAAGGAGGAGTCCCTTTGGGACGAGTCAGGACACAGTGTTTGGGAGAGGCCATTTTCTTGTCAAGGCTAGCTTTAGAAAGCTGGGGGAGTGGAGGAGAGCTGACTCCACTGCTGTCTGCGGCAGCAGGATGGAGATGACTGTCAGGCTCCTCCAGTTTGCTTGCCTTTGGAAGCCCTTGAGAGAGGCTGTTACTGTTCAAGCTATCACTGGAATGAACAGTGCTTTGGGTTACAGAGCCAGACACTGAAACCTCACACCCATCCACAACTCTTTTTAGACTGTCAGAGCCTGGGGAGATAGGGGCATCCCCACTGCTGCTGCTGCTAAACCTGTCCGCTGCGGGCTGCTTTGCGCTGTGCTCAGGCTTGGCTGAAACTGTAGCTATGTTCGACCTCGGCCCATCACTGCTACCAGAGCCATCCTTTTTTACATCTTCTTCTCTCTTCAGCCAAGGGTCTTCAAATTTTATATCCTTCTTAGCACTGGATTCTTTCCTGTCATGGGGATGAGCAACCTTTGAGTTGGCAGTTACTGCAAGTACAGCATCATCAGTGTCTTGGGCTTTGAAGGGATTAACAGCGATACATGGATACACTGTAATATTTGTCTTCATTGGGATGTAGCCTTCATAGCTGCTGAGGCTTGCAGTGTTCTTGATTGTGACAGTAGTTTTCCCTAGAGCTGATATTTTACAGCCTTTGATGGGTGGCACTTTGCTGAAAGCTTCCTCCCCCATTTCTGACAGTATAAGCATGTTGTCGGTCACTGGCTTCTGTTTGTCACTTACACAAATCATGCTGGCACTTTGCATGGTGCTTGTAAACTCAGAGACAGGGGGTTCTGCCATTGCTTCCCCATGCCCGTAGCATGCCTGGGCTATGAAGCTGTGGCATGACTGTTCACCATCACTCCCTGTGCTCATTTCGCTCAGCCACGAGCTGATGGACGAGCGCCTGCTGCCATCATCCTGGGATTTGTCATTCAGGCCCAATTTTGGAAGGGGAAGGAACTGTGTGATGCTGACTTCAGACACAGGAGCTGCACTGGAGTAACACTCAAGATCTTCAGATATGCTACTGATAATACTGACTGGCCTTGACCCAGAGGCCAAAGCCTGCACAGAGCAGTCACTATTAAAACTGATTATACTGGTTGGACGCCCATTGTCAAGAACCCCACTAATGGTTAGCTCTTCTACAAGGGTGAATACCAGCTCATCCTCTCCATTCAGCTCTAATGGCTGCTGGACAGTCACCATGGTGGTGCTCAGAATCTCCTTCTTGGGCTCTGGAGAAATGCTTTGTTGCTGATCTTCATCGAGAATGGTCTCTTCAGAATCCTCATTGCTGGAGGATACTGACTTCTTCATGATCTGAGGGCTCATGCCTACAGGTGGAGTCCGGATCTCTGGTTGCAATAAAGACTCACTAGATGTCATCCCATTGTCCTTACTAAGGGAAGCTGGTGGAGGAGTGGAGCTAGGCAGAACTCCTTTCTGTGTATAGACCTTGCACCTTTGGGAAGGAGAAGTTGGTGGTTTGTACTCAGATGTCTTTGAGAGGCTTGCAATGCCAAGCCTGGGTGAACCCATTGGCCGAGGTTTGCCTTCCACAAATCCACAGGTGTTGAGACCTTCTCTGCTGCTCTGCAGGCTGCTGCTGTGTGCTAACTGACACGAGCTAAGCTCTTTACTACAGCTGCCTGTTACACTCCTGGGTGAAGACGGAGTTGAAACATTAGTAACAGCTCCAGAAGGAACAGGGGAGTGATTTATCTTGGTTTTGCTGGGTGTTGCATTTGTATTTTCTTTGGCTTCTCTATCAGGATACTGACATTCTGGTATTGTATCTTCCTTATCTGATTCTGGTAAGTGGCTAAGCTCTGCCAGCTGGCTTGAGACAGAGCACTTAGACATCTGGTCTGAGCTAAACTGAACAGGCATCTCTTCAAAAAGAAATTTGTCAGTCTCTTCACTGCCATCTATGCAATCCAGCCTCTCCTGGAGCTCTGCAAAGGTGTTGCACTTGAGGCAGTCTCGTTCAGATGTGCTGGATCCTGATTCACTAACTTCCTCCAATCTGCCCTCATTTTTGGTCTTTTGCAGAGCAGGAACTATGGGAACAAAGTCAGGTGGACCTTCATTATCTGTCAGCTCTTTATCAGAAAGGGCAGTGCCATTAGGGCCGACATAAATCACTGTGTCACATGACTGCTCACTGCTGGATGAATAATCAGGATCACTTGATAAATGTAAAATGGGGAAGTCTGGGTCAACAGTGTTTCTAGAATGGAAAGGCCTCAGCTGGGTTGGCCTCCGCATCCTGCCCTCCTCACAAGAGCTCTCTCCTCCAGAAGAACTTGATGTATACTGCAACATGAAAAAGAGAGAAAGCACAACATTTATGCATTGCAAGCAGCTTCTTACACAAAGATCATACACCAAAAGGTCACAGTCACACCTGAACTGGTAAAAAAGCTAAGGCAGGAAGCTCTGACGCCCCTTATCCGCAGCTCTACAGCAAACACATCACAGTGTTCAAAGGAGAACCCAATGCCCCAACCCTGTGTCCCACCTGAAATCATGACACTTCTTAAAAAAAATATGGAATGAACAGATTAGGATCCTTTCCTCAATGGAGCCTGGATAAAAAAATCAGATATTTGGCAAAGACTTTGCTGACTTTGTGTGTATATGAAGAGGAACAAAAAAGCTCATTACATAAAAAGGAAAGACAATCTGTGTTTGATCATACTAGCAGCGTGTGTAATCGTATAACATGCATTCAGAGGTCTCTGGGGACACACTGCTGTGATGGTACATGGACTGAATCCCATCCTCAGTTTGTTGACAGAAACAGTTTTGTCAATCCATAGGCTAGCAACGCATAAAATATGCAATGCATAAAATTCACTTGCGCCAAATTCACTCCATAAGCTGTACAGAAGGAGCTCCGACTCTAAAACATGAAGGTGAATACAAGCCCATCTTCACTCTACTTCCCACAGAACCTATCCCCTGTATTTAGAAGCAGCGGGAATAAAAGGACACACTGCTTTGCTCCTGCTCACTCTGAGAAGCAGAGAATCTAATTCTTCATTAATCCCAGTTTCCTTTAACTCTGCAGCAGTTTCACCTCCTACTACTTCATTAGCACAAAGAGCATAACTGAAAATAAATGCTTCCCAACAGCTATATCATTAAATGAGGCCAGCTTACAAATCTGCTGTAGTAGATATGTCTGAACTCACTTCTCTGTCTCTGAAGCATTAACCCTTCCTAGCCTCTGCTATGTGCTCTGAGCCACTTGCCTAGGACAGGGTACACACATACATACTTTAGAAACTATACATTATTTTGTTATGTGCTGCTCAACCCTAATAAGGATCTCTCAGGGTCATTCTTCCTCCTTCCTCTACCATTGCAAAAAAGAGAAGTTATACATTGTCTTACCTTTGTTTTCTTTTTCTTCATCCTGAGGACCCTTGATGCAATCTGGATGGTGGACAGTGTCTCAGTGTAGTTCCCCGCAGAGGCTGAAATGTGAGCTATCATCGTGGTGCGGCAGTTCATATTCCCCAAGGACTCCCGAAGCAACATGGTGAGCTTGCTGTCTCTGCAAAATAAAATGAATTAAGGCTACATTAGTGAGCAAGGTTTCACTTTGACCACCACGATGCGATGTGGGTCTCAGCAAGTCTTTTTTATCCTCTTTTTAATGGAATCCTAATTAGTTTCCTTCCTCAGTTTACACTGTTGCATCTACAGCTGAGCACGCTGAAAGACTCTGGACTACACTTTGAACTTCCATCCTCTTTTCAGTTCCCTCTTTCTGTTTCTTCTGGTCTTAGTCCTTCTGCACTGTTACTACTGTCAGTATAGAGACTGGAGACTAACTGTTAAGGAGCCACTGCAGCAAACATCAACTGCTACCCTTCCATGCACAGTGTACAAGCAAACTCTGGCAAGGCTTGGGAGGACAAAAGGGTAGTGGGTTAGATTAGAGGCCCCAATTTTTTAGTTGCCTGGGTAACATAATAATAATAGTAGTAAAAGTAATAATAATAACAATGGTATCACTAAAATTAATTTTGAATTATGCTGGTGAAACACAAAACAATCAAGCTTTAAGACTTTGCACAATTGTTCTTTCACAATTCCACTTCTACTCCACTGAGAAAGAAATCAAATACTCTGTTCTTGCCATTTACTCTATTGTTCAGTATAGGATAGCTACTGAAATGCTGATGCCTTATTGTGGGGCTGTCTGTGTCTGGACTAAGAATATGGCTTTTAACTTCATAATGATACATGCAGAACAGTTTTGTAGCAGTTGTCTAATCCTATAGTCCGAAATGCACAACACAATTTTAAAGACAGCTTTAACCACAAGGTGTAGAGGTCAACTGGATGGTTAGTTGGGAAATAGCATCCTCTTGAAGAGAATCTCTCCCACAGTAAAAATTGCAGATTTTTTGGCTATGGCCAAAAGCAAAGACAGCAACAGGCTGCTATTTACCCATGGCTAAAATAATTACTTTCACTGCTGTAACGACAGGAATAACTTCAATGCCTGGGGATCAGAGTTTTGGGGCTCATTTACTCAGTACTTGTTAATGACCTATGATGTAGATATGTCCTTGGTTGTCCACTTAACATTTCCAGCTCACAGGAATTCTTCATAAAGCTGCAGTTGCTGGGAAATGAAGCTATGCCTACTTGATGGGACTGACAGACAAACATAAAAATCCTTGAACCTCTCTTTTTATTGACTGAGTAAACAACAGCATTTGGGATGCATATTTTGATGCACCTAGCAAAAATTCTAGGGAGCTCATAAACTGTGTTTCTGAGATTCCCAGTACTGAGATTTCAGCTAAGATAGCAATACTGCAAGTAGATTTCTGCTTCCATCTGCTTTAGACACATTGAACTCAGTCTGGTGTCTTTAGCAAGCAAACAAACATCCATAAACCCTATACTGAGACAGCCTCACTCATTTCACTTGTGACCTAAGGCTGCTTTGAATCCACAGTTCCAGATTTAATAGGCTGCTGTATCTCAGGTTAGTGGCCCTCCTTTCCATTAAGGAATAATTAAGATGTCAAATTTTGCACATCAGTTACTACCACTCCAGTGCAGAGTTACAGGGAAATTATTAACATCTGCACACAAATCAATAACAAGCCTTTCATTTGCCAGTGCTTCTATCATAGCAAAACATGAAATGACAGGGGTAAGGGCAAAAGAATCCATTCTGAACATGTTGGTCCCCTGAGAATACATAACCCACGCAGCCAGCATCAGCACACTGTGGCATGGCTCTCCTGGAGGTAGATGCATTATGAATATAAAATAATCTGGGCCATCTGCCTTGTATGGGAATAGACATTTTCAGAAAGAATGATGATGCAGAGTGTGGCAGTTTGAGCTGATTTCCTAGCTCAGACATAGGGGAGAGGTGAACATTCCAGGGATAGGCCATAGAATGGCAACAATGGGTAAGTTAATATCATTTCATTGGAGCATCAAGAGCTTTATGTCTAGAAGCACAACTTGTTCTTTCCCCTTGCTGGCTTCAGCTGTTCCTGCCTGCTATCTTCCCCTGCTGCTGCTTTTGCTGCTTCGCCACCACTTGAACCCTTCCCCATCTCCCTTAAGGTTATTATATCTTTTTTCTCTAGTAGTTTATTTCTCTTTATACTGTTATATTTACACTATAAGAAATACAATTTCATCTTTCCCTGACTTTCAAAAAACAAATCTGTCTTGTGGTGATTTTATTCTACCAGGGGAGGGATCCACCCTAACCTGGGACACAGAGGAAATACCTTTTCTATAATTCAAGTGATCCTCTGACCTATATCAGATAAGACTTAAAGGGCAGATTTGTTTAGGATTAAATCCTGAAACCTAGCAGCAAAAAGAGCTCAGCCAACTCTAATTTCAGAGTTTGCTCATTCAGCACAGTCTGCATCATGACTATCAACTTCACTCTGCACCTAGATAAAGTACCTAGCCTCATCTCACATTATCCATTTTCTACACACAGACTTTTGTCAGGTCTGGACATTGTCATAAGACAAGTTCACTTGTTCAAGGCTCACTGACCTCTCGTAATAGCCTATCTTCTAAAGGAAAGAAAGAAAATCAAAGAGAGCACAATCACACAGAACTGTGTGGCTTAATTTTTAACTCAGCCTATCCTCACCAAGTAAAATATTGGTAAAATATTTTGGCTGTGTCGCTGAAATCTGCTTGACAGACAGCGTAAGATATAAAATAGATGCTTTGTTCGTATGAATACTGACATGACATTTCTGCCTGGAGGAAGGAAAGAAAAGGCAAGCAAGGTTCTGAATTGTTTCATTAGGTGATTCATGAACTGTGATTTGCAAAAGCAAGATTTCCTGTCAAAGCAGAAGTTTTACAAAGAAAAGATCTGCACCTCTGCACTGATGAGCAAGACGACCTTTGTTGATCTTCTGGCTGTGCAAACTAACCTAAGACAGGAAATTTTGAAGAACCTCACAGAAAGGTACTGCTGGCTGGTTGCTGCTTATTGCATTATGCCGAGGCTGGCTCGCAAAAGCTCCCAGGTTTGCCACAGAAGCACAGTGAAATGCAGCAATACCTTCGCTGCAAATGAGAGATCTTCAGGAATGCTAATGGTCTGTTTCAATTCTACACCAAAAGAAACAAAACTTTCTGCCAGACCAGTACTACAACCACATTATATATCTGTTTTCATTATTTCAGTATTTCTACCCCATGCAGTAATGTTTTTAAAGTTTAGGAAATTTGCCATGGTTTGGGCACTTAGTGTCATGGTCTAGTTGACTGGATAGGGCTGGGTGCTAGGTTGGACTGGATGATCTCGGAGGTCTCTTCCAACCTGGTTGATTCTATGATTCTACCACAGCCCATCATGAATAGAGGGAGAGGCAGGGTCAGGATACCACACTTCAGACTCCACAGCCTGTCTATCAGCAGGTCAGCTTTACAGCCCTCTCATTTCAATTTACCTCATTTGTCTAACTGCATTACTGAGTCTAATAAAATAAATTATCCTTACTTGTAAGCCTTTTCTTGCCTAACTCCTCAGATCATGGCCACAGCAAAATACTACTAAATACATCTCACACAGGCAAAACTCCAAAATAAAGTAGGCAAAGCTTCATCTCTGGAAAAGTCCAGAGGCAGAGTTCTGGGGGCAGGAAACTAAACTCACTAAGAAGTGTGTCAGCAGGTATGACACCGAGAATACAGCAAGGGAGCACTGTGCAGATTGCCAGGCAGAAAGCTCCAGTTTGTTCCATGGAGTAATAGCCTTCCATGTGGAAAAGAGCTCTCTCTTCCACCCTCTCACATTACAGCAGCTATTGGAGGTACTATTGGAAGTAGTATTTTCCGAATTTTCAGTACCCACCACAAGGAGCCCTAGCAGGTATTAAACCTCTGCAAAAGAGATGTGTAGCAGTGCTGCAGTGTGCATTGCATTTTTTTATTTCTTCTCCTCTGAGACTTTACCATGCAAATTTGGATCAGTATAAATTAGTACTTCCACTTGCCCAGTAAGAAGAAAAATATACCTTCATGTCCCTCTTCCACACATCCCTACTTTTCTTCCTCACGAATGATGAATTATACCCAGGTTCAAACAACACAAAGTCTTACACTGAAGAATGATCATAATACATTTCCTCAGACATGGCATAAAATCCAATTGCCTATATGCATTTAGTCAAAGTCTTTAATTTCATGACTGGATACTATTCTTCTGCTAGACCTCTGCTTCAGTCGCTGCACAGGATAAGTAGTGCTCACATAAAGTAGTGCTGAACATAAAGTTATTCAGTCTTTCATTTAATCTTTGCCTTTTACCGTGTGAACTTGTGCCTTATCTACTGTTTGGACTACCTAAACTCAGCTACGAATCCTGAGTCACTGATTTCTTCAAAGGCTTTTTTTTTCTGTAGATCTCATCAATGCAGTATCTGATGAATGCCTCCGAGGTGAGGTACAGAATCCTCTGACAATACCAGCAGCATTGAAGACTTCAGTAAGTATTGCTGTTTGACGTGAAGTACTGATCCTTCAGAACATGGGTCATTATATAGTCTTTTGTATTAAAAGTACAGCTAGCTACAGCTAACTTTGACATCTCTTGTGGCGAAAATGGGGCAGCTGGTTCTCAGTCTGGGTACCCAGGAAATCAGGAAAATACAATTAATAATCCATCTGAAAATGTTAGAAATGGATTGGGAAAGCTAGTTCTAAAAGTGGTACCAGCTCCCGTCAGAATATCTCATAGAATCATAGGATGGTAGGGGTTGGAAGGAATCTCAAAGGTCATCCAGCCCAGCCTCCCTGCACTGAGCAGCAACACAGAATCATAGAATCAACCAGGTTGGAAGAGACCTCCAAGNGGATACAACCTCCCTTCAGGTAGTTGTAGACAGCAATGAGGTCTGCCCTGAGCCTCCTCTTCTCCAGGCTAAACACCCCCAGCTCCCTCAGCCTCTCCTCATAGGGTTTGTGTTCCAGGCCTTTCACCAGCTTCGTCTCCCTTCTCTGCTTCATTAGGTCAGAGCCCTGTCAAACCTGACCTTGAATATCAACAAGGATGGGACCTCAACTACTTCCCTGGGCAACCTGTCCCCTCCTCTTCCACAGCCCTCAGTTTCATTTTCCATACCTCTTTCAACTTCTACTATAAATTAGGGAAGGAAATCATTGACAATGACCACATCACAACACAACCATGATTCATCTGTAAAGCATGTCCTTTTTCTGCCTTGAAAAAGATGACAACTTTCTGCATCTTGGCAGGGGGAAATCCTGCAAAGATAACTCATGGGGCCAAAGTAAGTGTGCCAGGTCAACCTTACTTTTGACATTTACTGCCCCTGTAGTGGTTGATTTATCAATCTCCATGCTCTTATCATATGTATTTGATGCAATTTCATGTGAATTTGTGTTTGTGTTTCAGTGAGACATCAGGAAGCCTGGAGACTCCCTTCATATTTAAAAGCTTCAGCTGCTGAACTAGCTGAGTACCTGACAGCAGTAGCTGAGTGTATGGACAAGCAGTAGAGGAGGGCATGATTCACAATTTACCATGAGATTTTGCTAGTATTTGCTGCTATAGAAAATCAGTGAGACTCAGGAGCATCACAATCCTGCCTGAGCTGTAGGACAGCTGTGCTCTCATGTATTTGCATTCCTTTTGCTATGCTCTTCAGGAGTCTTAGGACATGGAACTGCTGGAGCGGGTCCAGAGGAGAGCCACGAAGATGCTCAGAGGGCTGCAGCAGCTCTGCTATGAGGACAGGCTGAGAGAGTTGGGGCTCTTCAGCCTGGAGAAGAGAAGGCTTCGAGGAGACCTTAGAGTGGCTTTCCAGTATCTGAAGGGAGCCTACAGGAAGGCTGTGGAGGGACTATTTACAAGGTCTAGTAATGTTAGGACGAGGGGGAATGGGTTTAAGCTGGAAGAGGGGAGATTTAGACTGGATGTTAGGAGGAAGTTCTTTACAGTGAGGGTGGTAAGACACTGGCACAGGTTGCCCAGGGAGGTTGTGGATGCTTCCTCCCTGGAGGTGTTTAAAGCCAGGCTGGATGAGGCCTTGAGCAACCTGCTCTAGTGGGAGGTGTCCCTGCCTATGGTGGGGGGTTGGAGCTGGATGATCCTTGAGGTCCCTTCCAACCTAAACCATTCTATGATTCTATGATCATTCTATGATTCTGTCCTCAGACAATCCTGTTCTCTCCTAGCAGTGTCTATTTCGGGCTTTTCTCATCCAATCTTCTTATTTGTTCTCATTCCCATAACATGATCCTGACTCCCATCTCATCTAAACAGCCCAGCAGAGTGACACTTCGTCCTGCTGTGGTTGGTCTAACTAGCTACACCAGACTTTGCCAGTCTCCAGTTTCACTGCCAGCCACTCTCCCAGTATTAATCTCCTCTTTCCTCACCTCTTCCACTAACATCCAACAGTGTCGCTGACTGATCTCCAAGGTCCCCTTCCTCACTTGAGTTCCCCCCTGCTGATACTTAACTGAGGAAGCCTATAACCTTACCATAATTTAGCATAGCTGTCTGCATCATGCATCATGTCTGCATCATGCATCATGAGGCACAGGTCAGGGTGTGGGGGCATAGCATGGGCAGTGCTGTTTTGGATCTTCCTCTGTCAGGTCCTCCAGCTTTGAGAATGTGTGCAAGAAAGTGTTTGAAGTGATCTACACAGCAAATAGGTAAATGCTGTTTGCTTTTGGTTAGTGCTGCAAAATAGAATTTGTTAACAGGGATGATAGGGAAACTTGTGGGAGTTTTCACTGTGCAGCATCTCGTTCTCTGTATAGGAAAGGCAAACATGGGAGCAGGGACATCCAGCCAAAGCCTTGGAATGACGATTTTTCTGTGGGATTATTTAGCCAGATCCATTACATGTTTTGTTTGGTTTGTTTTTTTCCTCCACCTTAACAACAAATATTTCATTTGTCTTCCCCCTCCTCTCACTCCACTGGTACAAAGATTTTGGCCATTCAGTGACAACAGCAGCACCATCAGGAATAGAAATAACACTCCGCAAGGGATACAATACAGTACTAAGCTTTAGGACACGCAAAAGCGTGCACTTGTGCTGTCTATTAATCATATACCTTAGTGTCTTCCTAAGCTCTTGGCCAAAAGGAGAAAGTTGTCAACTCACTCAAGGTGTTATTGCTACAGGATCAGATGATGTATGCCCTCGGGTGTCTTGTAATCTAATTATTTATAAAGGTATGCCAAAGCAGAAATCTCAGTAACTACGGCAGTTATTTCTCATCATGAAGTCTCAACTTTGCTCCCTGCTACAGATGAACTGTTTTAGTCATAGTAATACCTGCTTGCATAGCAATGGAACCACATGAATACTCCATTTGGTTTTGGCTTACATTGCTTGGGAATAATCTCCTCAGAGGGCAGTTTAAAAGGCACGAACCTAACAGTGGGTGTTACAGGTGTGTAGCAGCTGAGTTCATGATGAACCAGCCTGTTTGCTTAGCTATATCTTTCCTTTCTGTTAATTTCGATAGAGGGATAGAGGAAATAGGGCCAATGGGAGCACAGGCAAAATGAGGCCATCTGGAGTGGTTCAGCCATGTAAGCCTGGCTTTGTTAGCAGAATGAAGCAAGGCAGCTGAAGAAAGATGGGTAACATGTTAGAACTTTAACCCGGGGAACCCTCCATGTGGTGAAATGAGGCATTGGGGAAATAATGAACTTGTTCCAGGTGGAGGCTGACTAGACTTAAATGGAAAATTAAGCAAAGTGGCAATCTCTACCGCCACTGCAGTTAGTTATATTGTATGAGGTATACTAGTACAACCCAAAGGGCTGTGCTCACTGCACAGGGAAAGTAGGAATAGGCTAAAAGGGCCACATTGAGGGAAGACTGTACTCATGTTTGTGTATGAGGAAAATCACAACCACCTCTGGAAGGGATGTGACACTGCAGCAGTCAAAAACAGGAGAAAGGTATTGCTGCAGCCAAGTATGGGCTAATGGGGAGTAATACTTGGATCCTAGCATTACCAAACATCCGAAAATATAGGGAGTTCCTCTCTGTAATTTCTGTCTTAAAAGCCAAACTATGCATATTTCATATTGCAGAACATTCTTTGTGTCTGTGACAGCACATCAGCATGTGGCAGACACACAAAATAGCATCTTTTGTTCCTTTTTGCCAAAGATAGGAAAGAAATTTAAGAACAGAATGAGAGTCCCAATGGCTGCAGCTACTCTGTCTCCTTGAAATGGAGTGGTACTCTCACCGTAGAAGGGGCTCACTTAAGAGCTGTAGCTTTTGTATAAAAGTTGTTAACAAGCAATCTATGAAACAGCCAAGATCTATCTTGTTATCCAAAAATGACATAAAAGTGGCCTGTTCTTTAGAGGTCTGACTGATTTCAGCTATTTGAGCTCATCCATTGCAGCACTGCCTCACAATAAAGCAGCTGCTATCATACTCCAGCTCCAGTTCTAGGTACATATTAAAGAACACATGGTTTCTGACCTTATCAGCCCAGGTCAGAGATACACGTCACTGTGCTGCTCCCAGGGAAGCACAGAGCAAGATGCCTCCTCTTCCTCTGTCATCTCATTTCTTCCTTGTGTAACCAGTGGGCCTAAAGCAGCATGAGTTTCATTTAAATAATTCAGCCAAGAGGGAAAAAAAAGTTCCTCACAGTCTTGGTCCCAGCTACATGAAATTATGTGGTTCAGATGCAATTCTCGCTTTGGCAATGACAAACTGAAGCCATCAACCCTAATTTACAGGTCAACATATTATTCAAATGAGAGTTCAGAGATCCAGATATGCTTTAAAGTCACAAGTGCAAGTACTGGGCAGGAGGCAGGAAGTGGAAGATGCTTTCATCTGCAATGAAAATGTACAAAATGATCTCTCTCTCCTCTGTCTCCAACTCCCAGCACGAAGGCAAACATTACTCACAATCAACTATTAAAAATACACAAACAAAGCTCAGAGGTAATGAAAAAGGAAAAGAATCCTAGTGGCCCATCTCATTACAGTGCCAGCTCCCAGTAAATTCTAACTGAAAAACAGAAGCTCAATTAATCCAGAAACTCATTAGGCTCAGCAGTTCTGTGCTGGAGTTGAAGCCAGATTCCCCTAAGCCACTGGTTAAGAAAACCTGCACAATAAATAGACTGATTTACAGAAGAAAAAAATATTCAAGTTAAAATGGATGATCTAAGTTTTAAATAACTGAAGGACTCTGGTCAGGCTCTGTGCTAACTTCTACCAAGGAACATTGACAAATGGAAGGAAAAAGGCTTCCCTCCCACCATGCCCCTTCTTGGAAACATTACAGCAATCACAAGTTTGGCTCAACTTATCTCTGTGAAGCCATCTGATTGCTTTATACAAGAATGTAACAGTCATATCTGCTATGGAAGAGTGATTGGAGCAGCTTAGTAGCCTGACTACCTACCTGCCTCTCCTCTGGGCTGTTTGCCTGCCTCTGGCAGCAGAGCCAGAGCTTTGGGAAGAGCAAGGGTGGATACTGGCTGGCCAGCACCTCCGGGCAGCAATAGGAGAGAACACATAGCCAGAAAGAAACATGAGGAAAATCCCCTGAAAATATCCTGAGGCTGTGCTCTGGAAACCAGCTCACACCAGCCCCTCTGATGGCTAATACTGGCATAAGCACAGCAAAGCAACACCCAACAAGGCCATTTCCATCACTTCTCCATTAGCATTGATCTGTTCCCATTGCTCAGCATGGTTGCTTGCATTGCTGCTGCATCCAATGCCTCCCCAAGGTCATGCAGAAAGATGATTAAAGTGGGGCTCTTCATTCTGCATTCAAGAGGCTAAGCAAGGGGAGCATTTTTCAGAATGCTTCAGCTCTATGCAGCTCAGCAGCTGCCAGCATTATCAGCTGGGTTCACACGTGCTGACAAGACACCATTTGTGACAGCCTGTGCAGAGGGCAGTACCATGGCCACCTCGACTTCCCTTTCAGCACAAACACTTGCCTGCTAGACAACCACAACTGCTGTGTCGCTCCACACCAGGCAGCAAGATGACCATTTGGGCTGCTGCCTTGGTGAATACACAACAGTGTATTTGGACGGGGGATAGAAAGGCTGCTCACTGCTGCACCAAGGACTGCTGCACTGTCCAGATGGAGGCAGCCCACTACCACACACACAGTGGCACTTGTGAGCCCAGTCAGCAAGCAACAACACTTTGCCCTGTGTTTACGAGGAGACCCTGGAGGTCATAGAATCATAGAATCAACCATTTGGAAGAGACCTCCAACATCATCCAGTCCAACCTAGCACCCAGCCCTAGCCAGTCAACTAGACCATGGCACTAAGAGTCTCAGCCAGGCTTTTCTGGGACACCTCTAGGGACGGTGACTCCACCACCTCCCTGGGCAGCCCATTCCAATGCCAATCACTTTCTCTGCCAACAACTTCCTCCTAACATCCAGCCTAGACTTCCCTCAGCACAACTTGAGACTGTGTCCCCTTGTTCTGTTGCTGGTTGCCTGGCAGAAGAAACCAACCCCCACCTGGCCACAACGTCCCTTCAGGTAGTTGCAGACAGTAATGAGGTCCCCCCTGAGCCTCCTCTTCTCCAGGCTAAACAACCCCCCAAAAAATTGAGTGCGAACGCAGTCCCCCACTACCACAAATTATGCAGTCAAGTTTCCTGCATTTGGGGAAATCACAGGGGTCAGCACACCTGGAGTACAAAGGATGAGCCTCACTCTGGGAAAACCACCTGCCTGATCATGGTGTCTCCCCTTCCAGGTAAGTACAACTGTTGAAGAAAAGCCTGGATGAGGCACTTAGTGCCATGGTCTAGATGACTGTCTAGGGCTGGGTGCTAGGTTGGACTGGATGATCTTGGAGGTCTCTTCCAACCTGGTTGATTCTGTGATTCTATGACCAGATGATCGATGTCCCTTCTAAGCTGGCATTATGTGATTCTGTGAATTGTTAGAAACATTTTATTTTCATGATGCTGATATTCTCAGAACTGTTCATTTAGATTAACAGGCTAAAAAATAAACAAAAAGTGTACCCTGACAACAAGCTATGAAAACACAAAGTACAGCAGTCAAAATACTGAACAATGTTAACACAAAATAGTCAGAAGCCTCAAGTCATGCTTCCATCTCTAGTAATCTATTTATTACCTTTTAAAAGTTCCTCTTCACATACAGCTCCAAACCCTGCTTCACAGAGAAGCACAGAACTACTACAAGCTGTTAAAAGAAGCAATCCTATTGGCAAGGAAGCTGGACTTTGCAACAGCCAAGTGATGTGCTGACGCAGAACAGGAATGAAGCGGTTGAAGTTCCAAAATAGGAACAGCTGTTCAGCTACAAACCATCCAGGAATTAAAACAATAATTTCCTGATCTTTAGGAATAATGTAACTGGCCTTGTATTTGGTTTGACTGAACTGGAGTTAATTCTCCCCATAGCATAATGTTGTATTTTGCAGTGATGTAGCTGGGTTTTGGCTACTGCTGAGCCAGGTACCCAGGCTGTTCTTTTCCAATATTCCCCCACCCCAAGAGCTCACTGTGCGGTGGGCAATATCTTGGAAGGGGACATAGCCAGGCCAGCTGACCCAAACTGGCCAAAGGGGTATTCCATGACATATGACACCAGCTCAGATGAAAGAAGTCAGCTTAGTGAAAGAAGGAAGTAGGCATCTGTTCTCCAGAGCAACCACTATGTGTATCCAAGCCTTGCTTCTTGGGAGTGACCTAAATCACCTGGCTTGATGAGAAGTAGAGAATAACATCTTGGTTTGATTTTGCTGCTGCATGCAGCATTTCTTTGGCTTTACATTTTATTAAATTGCTTCTGTCTTGATTCCTGTGCTTTTGCTATATTTCCCCTCTCCCCTGTCCATATAAGAAGGGGAGTGATAGAGCAGCTTTGGTAGGCACCTGCCCCCCGAGCCAGGGCCAAATCACCACAGGTATGTACAGATGATATGTACATATCCTCGACAATATGCATGCCCATCTCCTTCCAGTAATCTGGGTAAGTAGTAAGATGGATAAGTACAGACTTATCTGTATAACTTTACAACTGCTTTCTTTTCTGAGGAGAGTAAGAAAACTGAGATTTTCCTTTACATCTGTCTTCTTTAAAAAGCAAAATGGAATAGAAATCTGCTTTTACTTCACAGACTCCATTTGATTTACTATTTAATATATAGTTTCAGAGTAAAAGTAGGTTTCTTAGACACCTGCAATGACATCTGCAGAATCTGAAGAACATGGAGATTTCTGGCCTCTAAGTTCTTGGCCTCTGTATTTTTATTGATGAAATCCATAGAGGTGGGGTGAGCTTGTTAGGAACTGAAGATAAATCAAAAACTCCTTTCATATGAAAATGAATGGCCAGAGAGTGATGGACTGAGCTACTCACACAATGGGCTGATTCAGAGATGTAATGAGACTGAGTGACAACAGTGATGCTATCCTGCATGGCAATTGAAGACCATAGATGAAAAAATCTCTACCTGTGTCTGGTTTTGGTGATGGAAGCCCATGTCACCATGAGCTGAACCCTGCTGCCACTGCAGAAAGACCCCCATAAGAGTCAGTAGGGTCTGAATCAGACTTCTGCAGATGTAATAACTGGGTACATGAGAAAATGAACAAAATAATCTCTTCTGGGATTAAAGACATGGCAATGAAGCTAAAACATGGAACCACGGGCGGGTTTATGATTGCATTTTTGGCAGCAAAGGGCCAAATATAGCAACTGCTGCAGGGCAATGGTAATTTTGTCATCTGTAAAGACAGGCATGAGGATACTGTTAGGTTCTTTCACACTCCTCACACTCCATCATACTTTATTCGCAGAGGACTGAAATTAAGACCTCAGGGACCTAAGTCCACATGCAAGTACTATGTATTTTAAGTAAAAGTGGTCAAATCAATATGCAATAGTATTTTATACATATTTTTGTTCTATTTAAATCACTTGCACATATATTGGACCAAATCTATTTGTACTGTGCAGCAATTTAAAATATTAATGACGTGCATGCATTTTTTATGTTCTCTAAAGTTTTGCTCCCCCTTTAAATGGATTCTTCTATTTATCTTGCTCATTATAATGGCATTAATAAGACAAACTCCTCAGTAGGCTCTTAATATCTCTAACAAGTTCAGAGATCTTTTAATAGCCTGTGACAGCAAAGGAACTCAAACTTTGTTTAGTAATTTTTACATAGCTTGCAGTTTTACCTGAGATTACCACAACATGCTTTAGAGTTCCAGAAAACAAACATTTTTACTGACAATATATTTCCATGTCAATAGCTGCCTCTCCACAAGGTTGATACTCAGAAGCAACAGATGACTACTACTGTTTCTATGTATTTAGTTTTAAATTATAAATACATAAAGAGTTAGCTGTTCAAAGCCTTGGATGCACTAAACCAAATTTTCAAAGACAAACAGCCACTCTTTCATAAGAAAGTCCTTTCAACCTTCAACTGTCTTAAAAAGACTCAAACTGGACTCATGTAGAATAGAATAGAATAGAATCAACCAGATTGGAAGAGACCTCCAAGATCATCCAGTCCAACCTAGCACCCAGCCCTAGACAGTCAACTAGACCATGGCACTAAGTGCCTCATCCAGTCTTTTCTTCGACACCTCCAGGGACAGTGACTCCACCACCTCCCTGGGCAGCCCATTCCAATGCCAATCACTCTCTCTGGTAAGAAGTTCCTCCTAACATCCAGCCTATACTTCCCCCGGCACAATTTGAGGCTGTGTTCCCTTGTTCCTGTTAGGTCCCCATTCTGTTTGCAAAGCCACTGCTGAAGCTCAGAAATTTCTGCAACTGAAAATAGCTGAGGCTGCAAGAACATTTTGGCAAAGTACTCATTTTAGTCTTACACGCTCTTCTTGGCATCTGCTCTTGAATTTAGATAGAGACAGAATACTGGATGAATATAGTCATTTTTATGTTCTTAGTGTTAGCTTACAGTGGTTTACAGCAATGCTCTGCAGGCTCCTTCCTAAATCCTCTCTTCATGCCTGCTGTGTTCTTTGTACATCTGCAAATCCCCCCTGACCTGTGAGCCTGTCAAAAGTAGCAGTTCTTAAAGGGTCCCCAACCCCCACATAGATTCTGAATTTGCATAGCTGAAATAAAATCATACCAAAGTGTACGCCAAAGAACCTGTTGCATTGGTGTTAAAATCATTTGCATCATGGTACGAGAAACAGATGGAGTCATTAAGTTAGTAGCAAATATATCACCAATATATGCTTGTATGTATGGTGATTGCAACCCACATTGTAATACCAACTCCCTCGTTTCCTTAGCCAGTTCCAAAGGGAACAGAGTCCAGTAATTAGGTTTTTTCTTTCCATCTTTCCCCACACCTACAGAGTATGCAGATGGCACCAGTGCTGGTAAAACCACACCTTCAATTAATGCATCTTTTCTAACCCCTTGCCACCTTGTGGCAGGATTCCCACCACCCCCATCCTGCCTCTATTCTTCAGAATATCGCCATTCAAGATTCTGTAGGGCTTGGGCTCCTTCTTCTGCAAAATGCTTCTGAAGTTTCTATTGATGTTCTAATTCCTCCACCCTGCACATAAGCTGAAATGCCTATCTGGTGCATCCAGAGAATCGGCGAATCGGTGGTGGAAAGTCAGGCAGTGGAAGATCAGGCATTGGTCGTGTAGAGGGGGGAAGCAGTGGATAGAACAGCACATAATGAAAGCCCTTGGGCTTCGGGATGTTAGGAGCAGAGGGACCATTGGCTTGTGGTTTGTGTGTATTAGCCAAATACAGGTCAGTAATGGCAGGTAATTTAAGGGAGGGATCTACCTCCATTGGGGCGGGGTGAAGGGCTAGGTGATCGCTTGTCTAACACTGCTAAAACGCCTTCAAAGCCCACCCTCCTTCTGCTCTGTTCCTCTCCCAGTCCCAGGAGGGAGCCTTGCACAGACCTCAAATATCTGATGGTCCATCATAGAATCACAGAATGGTTCAGGTTGGAAGGGACCTCAAGGATCATCCAGCTCCAACCCCCTGCCATAGGCAGGGACACTTCCCACTAGAGCAGCTTGCTCAAGGCCTCATCCAGCCTGGCCTTAAACACCTCCAGGGAGGAAGCATCCACAACCTCCCTGGGCAACCTGTGCCAGTGTCTTACCACCCTCACTGTAAAGAACTTCCTCCTAACATCCAGTCTAAATCTCCCCTCTTCCAGTTTAAACCCATTCCCCCTCGTCCTGACATTACTAGACCTTGTCAATAGTCCCTCCCCAGCCTTCCTGTAGGCTCCCTTCAGATACTGCAAAGCCACTTTAAGGTCTCCTCGAAGCCTTCTCTTCTCCAGGCTGCAGAGCCCCAACTCTCTCAGCCTGTCCTCATAGCAGAGGTGCTCCAGCCCTCTGATCACCTTTGTGGCTCTCCTCTGGACTCGCTCCAGCAGTTCCATGTCCTTCTTGTGTTGGGGGCTCCAGAACTGCACACAGTATCCTTGTGTTAAATCCAATTGGAAATGGTTAATTAAATGGTCAATTAAAAAAATGTATTTGGGTGACTGTCAATGAGATGGTGTGATCCTGTATGCTTCAGCCTCTGGGAAGGTGGCTACATATCTCTTGGAGTACGAATCCCAGAGCAAGTCCTGTTCATGGAGCTTGTCATACTTCACAGTTTTGAAACACAACATTGTGCACAGCAGTCATTCTCACTATCAGCTACTGAGGACAGCCAGGACATTTCCCATATCAGCATTACGAGAGCGATTAAAGTCACCTAATTATAGCTATGCAATGACAAAATCTGAGCTCACAGATGTTAAGTTAGCCAGGCTTTTAAATCTTTCATGTCCTGTGGCTTAGATTATTCCTGCTTTGTAATTTTTCAGATCCATGTTATGTGTCCAATTAATTCTGTGGGAAGACGGCAGTCCTCATATGAACACAGAGTAAATACAATCAATAACAAAGAGGCTGTTATGAGAGTTCAAATCATTATTTCACTGTTAATATTTTCCAGTAGTTCAGGCTTAGTAATTTTTTTTCTGTGATGTACGACATATTAAATAAGTAGTAAGTAGTTTAAAGGTCCTATTCTGTTTTTAAAGCTGCTACCTGTACTAGTTTCAAAAAGAGTAATAATGCCCCAAAAGAACCTGTGATGGTTTGGGTGTTCTGTAAGTGTTACTTGCTCTGATATCTTCTCCCTTTTATCATTCTGATGTATTTTACCTTGCTTAATTGTTCTGCCTATGCTCTAATCTACTGTGGGAAGGTGTTTCTTAAAAAAAAAAAAAGCACTGAAACACTTTCCTCCACCTCCTCCTTTGTTTTCTCTTCATTAATCTCTCTGTTTTGTGATGAGTGACAAAATGTTACAAGGCATCGTGGTGGTTTGGGTGTTCTCCACCACCCCACACTTTGGAAATCACCCAGATTAGGCTCAGAGGCTCTGGAAATTTGAATGAAGCTTATATTTACAGCTTAGCAGAATATACAAGCAGATATTTACAGTATATACAGTTATAGACAGAAATATACAAGGTAAAAAGGGAATACAGAAACACAACAGCCCTCCCAGAAACCTGAGTCCTCAGGAGGAGCTCCCAACCGCCCTTCCACCTTCCCCCTACTCCTCTCAACCTCACCCCAGTCCCAAGGAAGAATGGAGGTTCAGCCAGGGGGCTAGGAAGCAAAGTGGATTAATCAGAAAAACAGCAGAGAAACAGAGGGTGAGGTTAGAGAGAGAGATGCAGCTCGGAGTTGCCCAGCAGGAGTAGTGTGACTCCCTTATCTATGTTTGGATTTTTGTTTTTATACATCTCAGCAAGCCTATGAGTGAGGTAGACATCAGCCTTGTTTTCCTTCCACAGCCTATAATCTACTTCTTCTCACCAAAACATTCTAGCTAGCTTCAAACTAGCACAGAACCAAATAAGTTTTGAGAAGCCATGAATCTTCCCTCAGCACAACAGATTTGCACATAACGTAGCTAAGAGGTAGTTTTGACTCTTAACTTGACATATATCAAGAGAAGGTTTATTTTTATCTCAATGTTTTTGTTGCAGTGTAGTTCCAAGAAACACCAACTAGCTAGCAAATGTTGACAGCTTGCACTTATCACTAGACTAGATAGGAACTGCAACACATTACCACAGTGCATTAGCTCATTACCAATACAGCTTTCCTAGCTAATCTTCTCTACTCATTTTTACTTAGGGACATTCTGGCTAGCTTCTATGAAAATTATATGCTAATGATCTGAACAGAATGGTGAGCTTTAAATGGTAACACGGGAGGAAGAAATAATTGTTTGATCTCTTTATGTCATGATAAATGCTACTTAATCAATTAGCACAGCAGAACATAACATTCCTTTGCAGGCCTGGCAAATAGAAAAGTGAAAAGGATGAGAGGTTCACACATCTCTAGACCTTCTCCACCACTTAAAAGAGCATTGTATGTAGTATCAGAGATTGTTCAGGAGTGTAGTCACTTGTGGATGGATTTCTTGCTAGCAGGACATGAACTGATAAGCAATGAGCAACCCTGTGCTGCAGAGTGTCCTTGAATCCATCTTGGAGGCTGGAAACCAGGCGGCGGATAACACCCAGGTGCATGTGGGCAGAGTCAGCCAGCCGCAGGGGGCTGACCCTACAGGTTGTTTATATAAGTTAACCTATCTGTACCTCACACATAACCTTAAGCCAATCTGTACTTTCCACATGTACCAATCTTAAACTAAGCTAGCTATGCACACCTCTTCCAAGTTAGTA
Source organism: Tricholaema leucomelas (assembly GCA_013400475.1). Lineage (NCBI taxonomy): Eukaryota > Metazoa > Chordata > Aves > Piciformes > Lybiidae > Tricholaema lacrymosa > Tricholaema leucomelas. The sequence continues at coordinate 877,504 of WAAF01015012.1, forward strand.
TATAATCTGCTGTACTGCTTCAATAAAGTGTACTACTTGCAGCTAACTCGTATTGAGTCGTCTCTTCAGTACCGCAATCCTGCCTCGGCAGTCACTGAGACAGCAAATGAGATGCTCTTCCATATCAGTCTTCTGCAAGTCTACCACAGGAAACTACCAAGGCTGTGACTGCTGCTAGTAGTGACACCATATCACAGACAGGGTTACAGAGCTGTGCACTCTGGAGATGTCCGACAGCAAGGGGACCCAACAGGCATCTTAGGATGCCTGCTGCCAGTTAAATCTCCAGGAGGTTTAACATGGGGCTCTGGGCCCCTGAAATGCTCAAGAATAAGAAATGTGGCTTCCAACTCTGTCTGCCTCTTTCTCCCCCACTTGCTTGAGATTTTGGAAGTATTTCAGAAACTGAAGACAAAATTCAGACGCTGAATAACTGTGGACTAAAGATACTGCTGCAGTAATGATGAGTGCTTCACAGTAACTTGCCAGAGCTACACAATAAATGGAAATTACTTCTGAAATATATTAGAGATCAAGAAGAAAAAGATGTTTCATGATGTTATCACTTATCAATGAATGATTAAATGTGTGAACAGGTAGGAAAATATATTTGATCCACATTCTGGAAAGCTTTCATTAAGAGCATGATGAAATATAAAAGTTCTATGTTTAATGACTAACATAAACAGGTCAAGAGCAATGATAGAAATAGCTGAGAAGCAGCACAAGATGGCATTTAGAGGCTACCTCATTTCCTCCAATCTAACTGTGATGAAGTTTCTTTCTGAAGACTATGAGATCCACCCAACAACATCAACATTGTGTCCTATGCTTTTGGCTCCTACTCCGAATGAGTAAAAAGTAAAGATGGTCAGAATGTACACTAATGACTCAAATGGCAAAGCTTTGATCTGTAAGATATTTGACCTTTTTTCCTCAATATGGTGGTAAGGAATTTTTCTTCCTAACAGGAGCAAAAGAAGCAAGGGGCCCTCAGGAATCCCCTTCTTAGAATCTGCAAAGCGAGGACTATGACTTATGACACTAAGCTGGGGGCAGATGTGACTGAGTTGGAGGGCAGAAGGGCTCTGCAGTGGGACCTTGACCACCTGGACAGATGGGCAGAGTCCAATGGGATGGCATTCAATAGCTCCAAGTGCAGGGTGCTGCACTTTGGCCACAACAACCCCATGCAGAGATACAGGCTGGGGTCAGAGTGGCTGGAGTGCAGCCAGACAGAAAGGGATCTGGGGGTGCTGATTGATACCCGCCTGAACATGAGCCAGCAGTGTGCCCAGGTGGCCAAGAGAGCCAATGGCATCCTGGCCTGCATCAGGAATGGTGTGGCCAGCAGGAGCAGGGAGGTCATTCTGCCCCTGTACTCTGCACTGGTTAGACCACACCTTGAGTACTGTGTTCAGTTCTGGGCCCCCCAGTTTAGAAGGGACATTGAGATGCTTGAGCGTGTCCAGAGAAGGGCGACGAGGCTGGTGAGAGGCCTCGAGCACAGCCCTACGAGGAGAGGCTGAGGGAGCTGGGATTGTTTAGCCTGGAGAAGAGGAGGCTCAGGGGTGACCTTATTGCTGTCTACAACTACCTGAGGGGTGGTTGTAGCCAGGAGGAGGTTGCTCTCTTCTCTCAGGCGGCCAGCGCCAGAACGAGAGGACACAGCCTCAGGCTGCGCCGGGGGAAGTTTAGACTCGAGGTGAGGAGAAAGTTCTTCACTGAGAGAGTCATTGGACACTGGAATGGGCTGCCCAGGGAGGTGGTGGAGTCGCCGTCCCTGGGGCTGTTCAAGACAAGGTTGGACGTGGCACTTGGTGCCATGGTCTAGCCTTGAGCTCTGTGGTAAAGGGTTGGACTTGATGATCTGTGAGGTCTCTTCCAACCTTGGTGATACTGTGATACTGTGACTAAAGGTTTGCAGCTCTCTGCCCATCTTTCTACATCTCCAAAAGAATGTTACCTACTTAAATACACAAACGTTTGCAGATTTAACTGCCAGAAATGTTTCCATGTGGACATAATCAGACCACGGGGTTGGGAGATGCTAATTCAGTATAAGAAATGAGCCAGAAGGAAAAAGCACCAGATGTATTTAACATGGTCCCCTACAACATCCCACTTGCCAAATTGGAGAGATGTGGATTTGATGGGTGGACTGTTCAGTGGATAAGGAATTGGCTGGATGGTCGCATCCAGAGGGTAGTGCTCAATGGCTTGAAGTCCAGATGGAGAGCAGTGACAAGTGGTGTCCCTCAGGTGTCTGTGCTGGGACATGTGCTATTTAATATTTTTTATCAATGACATAGACAGTGGGATCAAGGCCACCATCAGCAAGTTTGCAGTTGACACCAAACTGTGTGGTGGTGTTGACACACCAGAGGGACAGGAGGTCATCCAGAAGGACCTGGACAAGATGGAGAGCTGGCTTGTGAAGTTCAACAAGAGCAAGTGCAGGGTCCTGCACCTGGGATGGAACAATCCTCACTATTAATACAGACTGGGGGATGAGGTGATAGAAAGCAACCCTGTGGAAAGGGACCTGGGGGTGCTGGTGGACGAGAAGCTGGACAGGAGCAGACAGTGTAAGCTTGCAGCCCAGAAGGCAAATCATATCCTGGGCTGCATCAAAAGAAGTGTGGCCAGCAGATCCAGAGAGGTGATTCTGCCACTTTGCTCTGCTATGGCGAGACCTGACCTGCAGTACTGCATCCAGTTCTGGAGCCTTCGTTACAAGAAGGACATGGACCTGATGGAGCATGTCCATGGGAGGGTCATGAAAATAATCAGAGGGTTGGACCACCTCTGCTCTGAGGACAGGCTGAGGGAGCTGGCGTTGTTCAGTCTGGAGAGGAGGAGGCTCTGGGGGGGACCTAATAGCAGCCTTCCAGTACCTGAAGGGGGCCTGCAGGAAGGATGGAGAGAAGCTATTTACAAAGGCCTGCAATGACAGGTTAAGGGGCAATGGATCCAAGCTCGAGAAGAGCAGATTTAGACTGGATGTTAGGAACCAGTTCTTTATTGTGAGGATGGTGGAGCACTGGAGCAGGTTGCCCAAGGAGATGGTTGAGGCCTCTTCCCTGGAAACATTCAAGGTGAGGCTTCATGGGGCCCTGGGTGACCTGATCTAGTGGGGATGTTCCTTGCTGATTGCAGAGGGGCTGGACTAGATGACCTCTAGAAGTCTCTTCTGGCCCAAATCATTCCATGATTCTATGATTCTACTCCTATTGCATATTATGAGATTAACCAAGGAGAACTTCCATTCAGGTTATAGAAAATGCAGTGAAAGTTCAATGGGAAGCATGTATTTATCATGTCAGCAAAGGCTACTTAACTCTGTTATCTCTTTGTGTTTAGGACAATAATCCTTAGTAAATTTTATTAGATGGCTTCTGGCACAACACAATTGTGCTTCCAAATTGTGCAGTCTTAAAAAGAAGCTTATATGAAGCTTCAGTTACTGGCACAACTAATGGATAATACACACAGAGGAATGCAGAACTCGTTAGGTTTAATATGGATTACATATTAGATATTAGTTGGGAATACTTGGATTTTTATACTTTTGAGAGATGAAATAAGGTGAAGCGATACATTGGTAATACTTATCACGAAGCAGAGAGTTGTTTCATATCTATATGGATATGAACAGAAAACTATTAAGAAAGTTCTGATCTTCAGAGTAGTTTCAAAAGATAGACGACATAGAATCATAGAATCAACCAGGTTGGAAGAGACCTCCAAGATCATCCAGTCCAATCTAGCACCCAGCCCTAGCCAGTCAACTAGACCATGGCACTAAGTGCCTCAGCCAGGCTTTTCTTGAACATTGCCCGGGATGGTGACTCCACCATCTCCCTGGGCAGCCCATTTCAATGCCAATCACTCTCTCTGCCATAAACTTCCTTCTAACATCCAGCCTGTACTTCCCTGGGCACAACTTGAGACTGTGTCCCCTTGTTCTGTTGCTGGTTTTCTGGCAGAAGAGACCAACCCCCACCTGGCTACAACCTCCCTTCTGGTAGTTGTAGACAGCAATGAGGTCTGCCCTCAGCCTCCTCTTCTCCAGGCTAAACAACCCCAGCTCCCTCAGCCTCTCCTCATAGGGTTTGTGTTCCAGCTGTTTTATGTATAAAATAGACGTGCAATTGATAGTCAAAATCACTCTTACATAGCTCTCCCTCCCCCATTACTGCTAGAGTTGAATATTATCTCACTACAATTTCTGACAGAGTTTGTAATATTCTTTCTTCACAACCCACAATTAAATGCTCCCTGTAGAAAAGATGTGGTGTTTTGTTGTTATTCTCCTCAGATTAACTATTGTTCTCTGGCCACAAATCACTTTGCCAATTGTGTAACACACTTGATGTATATGTTTGATACACACATAAATGATTGCAGATAAAGAAGCCCACAGAGGACTGAAACCAAGAGTAGATCAAAACCAACAAAAGCCACTGATTTTAATGCCATTATACAGTACATAGCCATCTGAAAATGGCAGAAGTCTCCTAACCAGAGAAATAAAATCTGTTACAAGCTTATTCTGTGTGACAGACAATTCCTAAAGGTTACCAAAGCACACCCCCACTTCTTCTGCAAAACACACTCCACAGCAAACAGCCTCAGTCTTTGGATGAATAAAACACAGAAACTGCACAAACAACACTGGAGCACAATATGGTAGGGTGTCAACCAGTTCTCCTTCACAGACACTCTGATAAGAGTAAAATCTTACTCAGTTTTTGCCCTCTATCAGCCTCTTTCACATCAGTTACCCTCTCTTCTCTTTGACATGAGAACCATCCTCTACTGTGACAACAGTATCCATGCATGAGCTTGATAAGCAGGATTCAGGTGGTGCATGTTGGCATTGTCTAAGAGAGTTCCTAGAATACACCTCCTGTTCTGAAAGAATCATACAATCAACCAGGTTGGAAGAGACCTCCAAGATCATCCAGCCCAGCCTAGCACCCAGCCTTATCCAGTTCTCGTCTCATCTGTGAGGAGACAAACTGCTATTTTCTGAGCTGTTGAATCACCCACATCTGAGATAGCCGGAATGAAGTCTGACCTGAACTTGTAATATTCATTAGTGTAAATATTGCTTTAGATTAGATCAGATAGTTCTCAGCAATACACTGAGAGAAATAGACTGTGCTAGTTTGAAGCTAGCTAGAATGTTTTGGTGAGAAGAACTAGATTACAGGCTGTGGAAGGAAAACAATGGTGGTGTCTACCTCACTCATAGGCTTGCTGAGACGTATAAGAGCAAGAATCCAAACATAGATAAGGCACTTCTTCTTCTTGGGGCATTGCCTGAGCTGCATCCCTCTCTAGTCTCTCTGCTATCTCCCTGCTTAATCCACTTTTCTTCCTAACCCCCTGGCTGAACCTCCATTCTTCACTGGGACTGGGATAAGGTTGAGAGGGGTGGGAGAAGGTGGAAGGGTGGTTGGGAGCCCCTCCTGGGGACTCAGGTTTCTGGGAGGGCTGTTGTGTTTCTGTATTACCTTTTCCCTTGTATATTTCTGTCTATAACTGTATATACTGTAAATATCTGCTTGTATATTGTGCTAAGCTGTAAATACAAGCTTCATTCAAATTTCCAGAGCTGTTTGAGTCTAGTCTGGGTGATTTCCAAAGCCGGGGGGGGGACGGGATGGATAACACCCAAACCACCACACCACTGCAGGTAGAACAGTTTTGCTACATAATAGAACAAAGTACAGCTAAATCAGTCAAACTTGCTGTCTGAAATTAATTCTACTGAGTCTTGTCACATACTGCTAGAAAGCCTGTCACCTGATGGCACTTATAAATAAATAAAACTCTAAAAATTCAAATAAACTAGCAAGTTTGTTGGGGTTTTTTTCTACAGCAAGAGAGCAAGCTAATTTTAATACTTTGGAAGATGGCTCCAACCAGTTTGCTTAACTCTAAAGAAGTCAATGCATATTTCAGCAAACTAATTTCACATCTGTTCATTGTGTATAGGCCTGGAGGCAACCACCAGTCAGAAAACTTTGATCATCTAGAAACTAGCTGATATCTGAAGAGCACAAGAGGATTGCCTTCATTACTTTCCTCTCAAACATGCTATGAAAATAAGAACTTCAATAAAATGTCATAAGTAAAACAAACAAACAAACAAACAAACATACATCTTGCTGCTGCAATGCCACTGAAATGCTCTTAAAGGAATAAGACAAACTAGATAAAATATTCTCTATTCACACAATTCTCTTCAAGGCTTCCAGGGCCTGGCACTCCACTGAGGGTGCTGTGTTAAACAGAGTCCATGAAAAGAAAGAGTGTGAAGAAAAATTGTTCAACTATTTCCACAGAAAATGTAAACCAAGTTTACTTTCTTTTGAAGTTATGGTCTCAAATACTATTTATATATATTGAAAAGGAAAACCAAATAGTGCTGCCTGTGCCGCTTCAGTAATCACAAAATTCATATTTAGATGGCAAGCTCCTGTATAACCTTGTTGAGCTCCAAATTCACGTCCACAGACCCATTTATAAGCAGTCAATATATGATTGTTCATTTCCAGGTTTCACATTCAGCAATTCCCATTAATCCTGTCCTTTGCAATCCCAAACAAACTCGACAGCAGGTAACACTTAACCACATACTGCCTTTTTCAACAACTAAGCTGTTAAAATACTGAGCACGAACTAGGTATACAATATCTCTTAGCAAGGATTTGAGGATTATCTCATCTAATTAGACATAAGCATCTCTTCTAATCTGTGGTCTTAAGCCAAAGGCCAATAAAAGACTTCTATTTATTTACACTGAGATTTGGATAAAGCACTGGGAGAAGTTGATTTTGCAATTCAAAGAGAAAGAAACCTTAAATAAATAAATAAATAAAGTATAACTACGTGGTGAAGGAAACAAAGTGGCTGAGTTGATTTATCCAGCACAGAAATGGAATAGATATTCTATACCCCTGCGAGAGTAGTCTTGAGAGCAACAATCCAGCTGACTGCTAGTTTTCAAACTGCTAAAAGTAGAGGAGATTCTAGTAGACATGCTGCAATAAGATGTAGAGGAATTGAGTGCACCCTCAGCAAGTTTGCAGATGACACCAAGCTGTGTGGCACAGCTGACTTGCTGGAGGGTAGGGATGCCATCCAGAGGGACCTGGACAGGCTGGAGAGGTGGGCCCAGGCCAACCTCATGACGTTTAACAAGGCCAAGTGTAAGGTCCTGCACCTGGGTCGGTGCAATCCCAGGCACAGATACAGGCTGGGTGATGAATGGCTGAGAGCAGCCCTGAGGAAAAGGACCTGGGGGTCTGGGTTGATGAAAAGCTCAACATGAGCCTGCAGTGTGCACATGCAGCCCAGACAGCAACCCTGTGCTGGGCTGCAGCAAGAGCAGTGTGGGCAGCAGGGCAAGGGAGGGGATTCTGCCCCTTTACTCTGCTCTCCTCAGACCCCACCTGGAGTACTGTGTGCAGTTCTGGAGCCCCCAGCACAAGAAGGACATGGAACTGCTGGAGCGAGTCCAGAGGAGAGCCACGAAGATGCTCAGAGGGCTGCAGCAGCTCTGCTATGAGGACAGGCTGAGAGAGTTGGGGCTCTGCAGCCTGGAGAAGAGAAGGCTTCGAGGAGACCTTAGAGTGGCTTTCCAGTATCTGAAGGGAGCCTACAGGAAGGCTGGGGAGGGACTATTGACAAGGTCTGGTAATGTCAGGACGAGGGGGAATGGGTTTAAGCTGGCAGAGGGGAGATTTAGACTGGATGTTAGGAGGAAGTTCTTTACAGTGAGGGTGGTAAGACACTGGCACAGGTTGCCCAGGGAGGTTGTGGATGCTTCCTCCCTGGAGGTGTTTAAGGCCAGGCTGGATGAGGCCTTGAGCAAGCTGCTCTAGTGGGAGGTGTCCCTGCCTATGGCGGGGGGTTGGAGCTGGATGATCCTTGAGGTCCCTTCCAACCTAAACCATTCTATGATTCTATGTCTTATTGTTTATTTGTATAACTGCCTGCCACGTGCAAGCACTTTCCAGGGAAGGATGAAGAGAAATTATCAAAATGGAAGTACAGTATTGAAAATTATTAAGATTTGGCACCAGGTCTCTGCACTGAAATGACACAAACTTAGTCCCTAACCAGTCTGGAATTGTTTTATTACATAACTCTTACTTAATATTTGTTAGTTACATGTTTGCTTCACTTTTAAATCATTCTATCAATGTAGAATTCTACTTTAACTCTTGGGAATTTTTTTTCCCTTGACTAACAGGAATTGCAGTTAGAATGCTTTCAAGTTTATAGTCCTCTGTCTTCTTACTTAAGGATAAGAAATCATTCTGCTACTTTGACTCATCAGAAACAATTCTCTCCTCCTATGCGTATTCACATCCTTGAAATACTAGGGAGCAGTTGCCTTATCCTTCTCAGCAGTCTCCTCTTCCCTGCCAGATAAGAAGCTTTATTTCTGTTCCTGTGTTCTTGCAGGTGAGGAACCCTTTCATCCCAGGCACTTCCCAATTATTTTTGCTTCTCTTTTAATTTTTTCCCAGACCATAACCTCTTCTTAGCAATGAGGTGGCTAACTCCAAACAATGGGCTATGTACTGGCACCGTATAAAAAAAAACTTCTTTTCCCCTTTGGTTATCTGCAGCAACTCTCTTGCCCTGAGTTACACTGCTTTTGTGGAGAGAAAGAGGGATCAGCAGGTAAATGAAAGGCGGTTTCACAGATCTTCTCAATATGCAACTATTCTAGAAAATTAAGATAACCAAAAATCATAGAATCATAGAATCAACCAGGTTGGAAGAGACCTCCAAGATCATCCAGTCCAACCTAGCACCCAGCCCTATCCTGTCAACTAGACCATGGCACTAAGTGCCTCATCCAGGCTTTTCTTCAACACCCCCAGGGACGGTGACTCCACCACCTCCCTGGGCAGCCCATTTCAATGCCAATCACTCTCTCTGCCATAAACATCCTCCTAACATCCAGCCTATACTTCCTCCAGCACAACTTGAGACTGTGTCCCCTTGTCCTGTTGCTGGTTGCCTGGCAGAAGAGATCAACCCCCACATGGCTACAACCTACCTTCAGGTAGTTGTAGACAGCAATGAGGTCTGCCCTGAGCCTCCTCTTCTCCAGGCTAAACACCCCCAGCTCCCTCAGCCTCTCCTCAGAGAGTTTGTGTTCCAGGCGCCTCACCAGCTCCGTCACCCTTCTCTGGACACCTTCCAGCACCTCAACATCTCTCTTGAATTGAGGAGTCCACAACTGGACACAGGACTCAAGGTGTGGCCTGACCAGTGCTTAGTACAGGGGAAGAATAACCTCCCTCGTCCTATTGGCCACACTGTTCTTGATACAGGCCAGGATGGGATTGGCTTTCTTGGCTACCTGGGCACACTGCTTACTCATCTTCAGCCTAATATCTACCAGTACCCCCAGGTCCTTTTCTGCCTGGCTGCTCTCCAGACACTCTGTCCCCAGCCTGTAGTACTGCTTAGGGTTGTTGTGGCCAAAGTGCAGAACTCTGCACTTGGCCTTGTTCAATCTCATCCCATTGGCCTCTGCCCACCCATCCAGCCTGTCTAGGTCCCTCTGCAGGGCTCTCCTACCTTCCAATAGATCCACACCTGCTCCTAGCTTGGTGTCCTCTGCAAACTTACTGATGCTGGACTCAATGCCCTCGTCCAGATCATCAATAAAGACATGGAAAAGTAAGGCTAATGAATATTACTGCAGGCTTTTTGATACTTTGCTGTGTCATAGAAGAGCTAGTTATTCCAAGAATATGACTATTTAGGAGTTGTTCAATTACACATGAAATGCATTATCATCACATTTCCACCAGAGAAAATGTATCAATGTTCAATTGAGCCTGAACTAGTGATGAAATAGGTGAGAGTAAACTGCTGGATACCCTGACGGAAGGTTCAAAATGGCATTTTAATGAAGTAGAGATTAATTTGTACATGAAATCACCACAATGGTCTATTTGGTCCCACTCAAGTTACATTTCAGTAATAAATGCATGCTATTGGATTGCTTTTCATTACCAGTCATGTCTGTGCTGGCCCAGGACCAAAGTAGTGTCTTTCCGTGATGCAGATATCCACTGCTGATAGGAATGGCTATTTAAATGCAATTAGTAATTGCTATCAAATCTGACTGCAAACCACAAGCACTTCCCTTCTCATTTCATTTTGCAGTCCATCACTATTTGCTTGCTACAATATCTGTAAAGTGGTCATTTTCTGAGTGGATGAAAGACCATTGAGAGAGCTAGTTGCTGAAACCTGACGGTTCCCATTTGAATACTTGTGCAGAACGCAGGTGGTAAGTCAGCTGAAATGTGTTGTAAAACTGGTGTAACAGGGCATCAGGGTCAGTGTATGCAATACATTTCCTTACATCTGCTCCACATGCACACAGACACCTCTGCTCCAATAATTATCACATTGCCAGTTTGGCAGTAGTGAGCTGAAAAGCCACAGCAGGAGAATGGCAGCTCCACTGAAGTTTTCCTTGAGGATTTTGTCTCCTATCTCTCATTAACTTGATGATGAAACATCATACTGTAAGACAGAAAAAGCTCAAATCTGCACTATCAGCTGTACAAACTGTGCTGCATTAAAGAGTATTGTTGAGGAACACTATAACAGCTACTGCTGGAGCACGCAAAATCCCTTCTCCTCACACTCCTGAATTTCAGATTAAATGAATTAAATCTAAGTTTTCCTAGGTGCAGTCTGTATAGCCCTGAGTCTATCTATTTTATGTAGTTGTCTGGAATAAAGAAGAAAATAGTCAAAAATTCAAACTATTAAAACTGCCAGCAACAGAAAAAACTCATATGATCCAACTCCTCATTGTATCTGCACTGGCTGTGTTTCAGTGCTCACCTATTGCTGACAAATGCATTGCTCTTCTAGGTTGCCAAATCACTCTGGCTAGTATCAGACAGTGTACACCTAAGACCAAGTCCGCAGTTGGTATAACACAGCATATAAGTAGCAGCTTCAGTGTCTGGCAGCCAAAGCTTTGGTCTGTACAACCTGTCAAGGTCATGGAAAATGTATTTTGTTCTGAGCAGCTCATGGTTCTGATAGCTAATTAGGAACTAATTCATATTCAACAAAATCTCTGTTGATCGCTCTCACACAACTGGATCATCCAGCGATATTTTTCAGGTTTATTCCTCTTTTTTAATAGGTTTATTTCTTTCTGTCCTTTGCTTCCCAGTTCTCAGTGGATTGTCTCTTCTACATGTTACCTCAGTGTCTCTCAGAGCTCTCCCATTCACTTTGGGCCATTTCCAGTCCTGTGATTCTGTTTCAGCTGTCACTCATGTCCTCATTTTAATTCTTTATGTCCCCTTCTTCTGCTCTCGTATTTCCACAGGTAAAACAGCAAACCAGTTCATCATCCACTTCTAATATATTCATTACTTAATTGTTACAGATAGAGGATATTCTAAGGCAGAACCAGATACTTTCTGAGGCTTAGAATCATAGAATCAGTCAGGTTGGAAGAGACCTCCAAGATCATCCAGTCCAACCCAGCACCCAGCCCTAGCCAGTCAACTAGACCATGGCACTAAGTGCCTGAGCCACGCTTTGCTTGAACTCCTCCAGGGACGGTGACTCCACCACCTCCCTGGGCAGCCCATTCCAATGCCAATCACTCTCTCTGCCAACAACTTCCTCCTAACATCCAGCCTAGACTTCCCCCAGCACAACTTGAGACTGTGTCCCCTTGTTTATTGCTGCTTGCCTGGCAGAAGAGACCAACCCCCACCTGGCTACAACCTCCCTTCAGGTAGTTGTAGACAGCAACGAGGTCCCCTCTGAGCCTTCTCTTCTCCAGGCTAAACAACCCCAGCTCCCTCAGCCTCTCCTCATAGGCTTTGTCTTCCAGGCCCCTCACCAGCTTTGTTGCCCTTCTCTGGACACGTTCCAGCACCTCAACATCTCTCTTGAACTGAGGAGCCCAGAACTGGACACAGGACTCACGGCGTGGCCTGACCAGTGCTGAGTACAGGGGAAGAAAAACCTCCAAAAAGAACATCTGATAAGCAACATATTCTTTAGGCTCATCTTCATACCACAACGCTTGCTTTCTCCTCTCTGCATAAAAGTCATAATAGCAAGCAGTGCTTTCTGCCAAGTGCAAATGTCCTTTGCAAAATCATACATTTTTTTTTCTTGTTTCATTTTATAAATGGGAATGGGTAAATAATTACAGAAATAAATTATTTTCCAAAGGCCAGTAAGAAAGGAAGAATGAAGAAAGGAAGAAGGGATTAGCCCATGGTTTAAACACCACATTAGATCTTAAAACATGGTGGCTCTGCCACTAAGCCTCTTGTGCAACCTTGCATCAGTCACTTAATACAACCTTAATTTCTGCAGATAGGATTAAAAAAAAAAAACAAACAATACCAGCATGTAAGATCTGAGAGAAACTGCAACCACATGACAGAGAAGGAGAAGTGCCAAAATAAAATTCATGCTTTTGAGTCATGCCCATCGATTTTATATCCTTGGGTAAGCATAAGCATGTAGTTCAAAATACAGGCTGCCTCCAGAAAAACTAGCACATTGAGACAGCACATTAAGAAAGAAGCCTATTAAACAAAACAAGCAACAATTTCTGAAAGAGGAATTCATACAGCCTTGCAGTTTTCTAAGCAGTTTTCTTACATTATCATAATCATTAAAATGTATAAAAATGATTATTTCCAAAACAACACCACCACGAATTACCACCACCCCTGTTGCCTAGCAACTAGAGTAATTTTTGAATAGTGAGCTATATAAACCAGTATTCATTTGAGAGTTTAAAACACATTCATCTTGGAAATCAAAGGCAAATAATGCCTCACTAATGTAAAGCTGAAATGGTCTTTAAAAGAAATGGCACTAACAATTGCTGCAGCTTAGCAAAACCCTCCTCCTTAGCAGATCTGAGGCCTCTCAAACTTGTTCTGGGCAGGAGTTGACTCTCTTGCTCTTCCTTGGGCTGGCAAGTGTTCCTTTCCAGTTTTTATGAAGATGTTTGATATTCCTTTGGGGAAAACAATTCTTGCCTAGCTTTCTGAGGGATTCACTTGTAACTCAGGAGCAAAAGAAAACAGTGACATTAAAGGGCAATGTATTTGATTAAAATTTTTATATAACATACTAAGCTGGAATAATTTATTGGTTCACACTATGACAGAATGGTGTGCTTAGCAGGGCTCAGAGCAGGTCTGGACACAAAACAGTGCCAAAGAGCCCACTGAGATATTATAGACAGACTATACATATAAGATACCAACTCCCAGAAATCACTGCCTTGTCACTCATTCACTGCATATGGCTGTCCACTACAGAGATTCCTCCAAGTTTTTAAGACCCCTGCAGGATTCAACTTGAATGCAGGATGTGATCCTAAACCAGATCAACCTATAGTTTAGTGTTTCAGAATTCTACATTACTTAAAATTTTAGTAGCTAAGTTCCCAAACTGGGAGGAGGAAGGCGGGGGGGAGGTGGAGATGATGTTCCCAAGGAGTAAGATAACCCACTGAAGGCAATGCAGTAGAACAGAATCAAGCAGGTTGGAAGAGACCTCCAAGATCATCCAGTCCAACCTAGCACCCAGCCCTATCCAGTCAACTAGACCATGGCACTAAGTGCCTCATCCAGACTTAATGCTGTCGTCTAATTGACTGGATAGGGCTGGGTGCTAGGTTGGACTGGATGATCTTGGAGGTCTCTTCCAACCTCATTGATTCTATGATTCTATGATCTCTATGATGCTTAGTTGCTACTCCCTAGGCTTTAGGCCAGAGAAAAGCAATATTGTCCACAACATCAGACTTCTCAATAGGAAGACTGTAGTACTATCCGGGCTGCGTAATGAATCCAAACAGGCTTTCAAACTGGCACACAAGACAAATGAAATGAGACAACAATGAAGAGAAATGAGTACAAAACATACCCATCAGACAAGCAATTCCTCTCATTTCCCAGAAGCTATCTTCAGTAGAAAAGGCTACTTGTCCAGTGTGACAAATAGGACCTACTTGTTTTTCACAAGTGAAAGGCTGACTTCGAGGTTCAAACCACAGAAGATAAAATGCAGGGCAACTTTGGATCACAGAAAGGATCTCACGGTAAACATACTTGCTCATTGTGACATGTTTTCAAGAAATTGAACTCCACACAATGGACAGCAAAATAATGTACTCTGAGGTCCTGCATTACGGCAGCAACGTTTGTCTATGTGAAGCAAATAAGAAACTGGCTCTCAGATACTCCGAAAAGTTAAAAAAGTCTTTGAATAGTCCTAGAAAAATAAAATGCACAGGCATCCCCTCACCAGGTGTAACACAGAATAACACTTACTTGTAGGGAATGTGTTTGCTTCCATTGACAAGGGCAAGGATGACATTACCCAGTGCTGACAACGAGAGACAGAGGCCAGGGCTTCCCTCTCGGTTTTTGCTGAGTGCCTTCACGCAGCTACCCAAGTCGATAAGGTGCAAGCGGCTGCGACCTCCAGACACTGCCATAAACAAAGAAAGCAAACAGTCAGCATGTGGCTCTAAAAGTGGCTTCCTAGGAAAGCAAAAAAACTCACCATGACTTGCAAAGAGGAAACCATCCAGAACCTTTCCTAATTCACATTACCAGCAGCAAGTTGTAGGGGTTCTATTAACAAAGTGTTATCCTTTATTGCTGTACATTGCTGTCCAGTCTTGATGAAAAATTGCCAAGGCTTTCAGTACTCGAGTGCGCCTGAAGGTTTAACTCTGTGGGACTCGTTACTGTGCTTTATTTATTGTGTAGTTTTTAAAATACATCTCTATTAGCCTGTATCTGTTTGCTCCATTTCTATCCCTGTCATTACAGATCCTTGGTCCAGAAAACTACAGGCTGGGAATTGCTGCTGAGCTGCGATCCTGTGGTAGCTTCTCTTCTCCTTTCCATCTTGAACACTTGATCAATACAACTTGTGGCACCTACAGGACATTTTACTTTGCTTTAAGTCTATATACTTTTACATCATCATTTGGGCTAATGCCACACCATAGGTAACGGATTGTGGACAAGCTGCTCCATTATGAAAATAGTCTCTGTAAAAGCAGCAGTGAATCTCCATAGTTCTTTTTTTATATACTCCATATCAACATACTGCATTTAAAGATGCTACCACTGAAACACTAACATTATTTTCTCTCTTTAAAAGCTTATGGTTTCTTATGGATCCAGGATGGGGATTATACAGGCTTTACAATCTCCTAGCTGGGATTACTTTACATCTCATTTTTGACCACTCCTCTATAATCTCAAGAGTTAGTTTATGGAATCATAGAATTGTTTTGGTTGGAAAAAGATCTCTAAGATCATCAAGTCCAACAACTAACCTAACACCACCTTGGCCATTAAAACATGTCCTGAAGTGCTACATCTAAACATGTTTTAACATCTCCAGGAGCTCCACCACCATGTCTCTGGTCAGCCTATTCCAATGCCTGAATGCTCTTTCTGTAAAGATTTTTTTCCTACCTGTAACTTAAATCATATTAACCTACACTGAAAAAATAAGGGGAGAGACATTTCTTTTTGCAAGCACTGCAAAACACCAGGCTCACTGGTGGTCCTACGACCTGGTGTCCTGCAAGCCACAATAGTTTTCTGTACAATGAGTTACATATAATGCTATAATTCTGTTTCACTTGTGACAGCTAATTAAAAATAACAATAAAATTGCAAATACATTTTTATGATAAAAGAAAAGGGAAATATAAATAAGGAGAAAATACAGGGAAGGGGGAAGAGGGAATGGGGAAGCAGGAGAAGGGAAGGGGAAGGAAATAAAAGAAAAGAAGGAAAGAAGAAGAAAAGAGAGAAGATTTTTTTCTATTAAAATAATTTATGCTATATAATTTGAAAATAATATTCCAAAAAGGCAGCCAGCACCTCTGTCAACAAGTGCCAAGATATAGGAACTTCTGGGGTTTTTAAAGTCCTGTTAGCCTTTCAGCTAAATGAGGCATTAGGTGACAGAGGACTTCCATGTATTAAGTTATACTGCAGTATTGGTTAAGTCAGGCTGAGTATCGTGAAATAGAAGTGAAAAATAATTCTGATTAAAACTAATGCTGGTGGATAGACATTTTAAATGCTGTAATGGTCCACATATTACACAACAGCCCATTAAAAATGCCCATGGTTTGCCACCACTGTACTCTCAGTGTTGGGAAACCTCTCATGTGGAAGTACCCATATGTGCAACAGGCTTCTGCACTTGCTGCAGAAACCATCCATGCAGCTGCATCCTCACTTCCTCTAAACTGCTCACACAGAACTTTTTCCTCCCTTTAGGAGTTCTTGAAACTCTTACACTTGAGTCTGAGTCCTGTGAGACTGCTACCCTCAGAAAGCTGAAACACTTTTTTTTTTTTAAATATTCCTCAATGATTTGCTTAGGAAAAAAAAAAACAGGATTGTATTTAGTTGCTCCTGGAAATGGCTGCAGGTGACTTTGCTTAACGATACCTAGTAGATATTTTTGTTGCTAATGTTGTAAGACATTGAGGAAACAGAAGAAGATGAAAGAAACTGTTACTCTTCAAATTCTCATTTAGATTGTTTCTACATATACTCCCACTACAGAGGCTGAGGAAATACAGAACAATGTGTTCATTCTTTCCTTCTTATTTAACTTACAAGTCAAAGTAAGACATTTTAAGGATGGCAGATCCACTTGCTTGACCTGAAAATGAAGTTATTTGTTAGGCAAGCTCTCCACTAACGTGCCTGGAAACTACAGAGAAAAGAACATCCTAACACTTGCCTTTGCCTATGACTACAGAGACTGCAGAGCTGACAGCTGAAAAATGATTGTGCCAGTTCTGCCACAATGCCATCTATTTCAATGGTGCTAAGCTTGCTTCATGACATTCCTAGTAATGAATTTAACAGGAAGGTAAGTACAGTACCAATGTGTTATTCTAGCAGTCATTTTTTACCAAAAGCTTAAGTTAGCCAGCCCTTTAACCTCTTATCCTTTAGAAGCTGGCTTGCTTTCTCTCTCTTCCCCCTCCCCCCCACCTTTTTCCATTTTCATATCCATCCTTAAATCCAGTTACCAAAATCACAGAATCATAGAATAGCTTGAGGTGGAAAGGACACTGAATAGAATAGAATAGAA
>WAAF01015012.1:894745-910576 GCA_013400475.1 Tricholaema leucomelas
TCATAGGGTTTGTGTTCCAGGCCCTTCACCAGCCTTGTTGCCCTTCTCTGGACACGTTCCAGCACCTCAACATCTCTCTTGAGTTGAGGAGCCCAGAACTGGACACAGTACTCAAGGTGTGGCCTGACCAGTGTTGAGTACAGGGGAAGAATAACCTCCCTCGTCCTACTGGCCACACACTACTATCTTCACATTTTTTTCCTGAAAAGTCCTTCATTACAGCAGGAGACAGTGATAATCACTAAGTGTCCTTTTGGAGCAGCAGGGAATTCTCCCCTTACATAATTATCAGTGAGATCTGACCCTGCCTTGCTTATGAGGCCACTCAGATACAGGAACTTTGACAGGAGGTTCTACGGCCACAAGGCAAAGATGTAACTAAAGACAGTGGGCAAAGCATGCCATATTATAAACCAGCAGGATTATATCTTCTATAATGATTCATTTGAAAACAAGTCATTAGAGTCACAAGAAAATATTTTTTTTCCCATTTTATTAACTGCATTTGAAAATAATGGGAAATGACTGTGTGCATCTGTATTTGTGTCCAGTAAAAAGCACAGAGCATTAAATAATTATTATAATAATAACAATTCCCTCACAAGCTGCCATCTTCATTCCTATGAATCAGTCTGAGCATTCATAATCTTCCTTTCCACCAGAGGGTGGTTAATTAATAAACCTTTAGTTAATTGAGGCTTCTGCCTGCCAATTCCATAGGGGATATTACTTAAACACATGTAAACTGCATTTCCATTTAGAGTAACTTTCTGGTTTTCTCTCTTGTAAGTATAGTCAGAGTATTCAAACACTGGACATTAATACTGCACCAGTGCTCACCCACAAGGCATCATCATAACTTGCAATCTCTTCCTTACTACAAATAACCTATGCAGAGCCAGGACCTGAAGCACATGCTATTTCAGCAGAATTCCTTAAGCCTACAAACTTAAAGAAGCAAAGACCTCTGATGTCTTTCAAATAGACATGAGTGAATAAAAGTATTAATTTAAAAAAATCATTGTCATGTGAGAGTCTTTTGTTTGGGTTTCTTTTTGCCAGCACATGTGCTTCTTGTAACTTACAAAGCTTTTATCACTGCGCTTACTAAAAAAATTAAATCTCATCTGTATATCTCCTGCTATAAACAGTTTGGGAGACTTGAAACATTAGCTAAATAAAATAAAAGCTCAAAAAATGGTGTGAGTCCAAGAAAAACCTTCCAATTTTTTTTTTATTTTTTGCTGTCTACAACTACCTGAGGGGTGGTTGTAGCCAGGAGGAGGTTGCTCTCTTCTCTCAGGTGGCCAGCACCAGAACAAGAGGACACAGCCTCAAGCTGCACCAGGGGAAATTTAGGCTTGAGGTGAGGAGAAAGTTCTTCACTGAGAGAGTCATTGGCTACTGGAATGGGCTGCCCAGGGAGGTGGTGGAGTCACCATCCCTGGAGCTGTTCAAGGCAGGATTGGACGTGGCACTTGGTGCCCTGGGCTAGCCTTGAGCTCTGAGGTAATGGGTTGGACTTGATGATCTATGAGGTCTCTTCCAACCTTGGTGATACTGTGATAATTACAGAAATGTGTAAGGAGACATCAAAACACCTTTTCCTTACAAGTGGGAGATGGAAATAAAGACACAAGATAGTGAAGTTGTTGATGGCAAAGAGAGGGACTGAAAAGCTCAGAACCTTTACAAAGAGCCATGAAAGGGCTTTGTGTAGATGTAGTTGGGTCAGCAACTAAAATATCATGTACCTCATAGAAAAGGTAAAGTTTATGCATTGTCAACATCCACTTACACACATTTAGGTACCAAAGAGGAACAGCTTAATGTAGGCATGGCAAGGAATTCCCAACAACATTTTCAGCCATGACCTCAACACTACCTGCAAAGATAATACTAAAAGCCAGTTATTAATTACAGAGGTCCACACAGTGCTAAGGATCAACTGTTAGTATCTCCACAACGGTAACTAAATTGACCAGTCATAGTCCAGGCAAGTAGACAGACTCTTGGTATGAATGGCCCCACTCTATGCTGAATGGGGAACTCTGCTAGTTTTCACCACTAGGGAGTTTCCAGGCAGGCTTAGAGGAGATAGAAAGTAGTAAAGGGACAGCTTACTTCCGCCTTTGCCACTCTTCTCCATGCGGTACTGGTAGATGTGCAGAGTGAAGAGCATGTGGGAGTTGCGGTGATCCTCCTCATCGCAGTCTCGCTGGCTGCTGTGACGTGAAGCTATGGCAGCATCAAGGAAGAAGGCAGCCTTCTCTGCCGTAGGGGCACGGAGCTCGCTCTGATTCTGAAGCTGCAGTTAACACAAGAGGGAAATGAACCAGAAACTCCCACACAAGCCAACAGGACCAGACAATGTCCCGCAGTCAGTGCATGTTGTCAATACACTGGCTTCTGATGGAACTGATAAGGAGAAGGTACATGATGGAATGAGACACTCCTGGCACTGGCAGCGGCAATGCCATATCCCCTGAATAGAATTCAGGCTTTTGAGGGTTTTCACTCGGAACCTGGTGGCAGGTTTTACACACAAACCCCAGCAACCGAAAACCATCCTATGGATTGCACAGGTGTAGGAATTTGTTCCTTGACTTTCCCAGAATTTAAAGCTATTTAATTTTATTCATCAATAATTTTCTTTTTATTGCCCCTTCTTTTTTTTTTTTTTTTGTGTCCTTGGCTCTGCAGGTTCTGGCAATCACTGTGTCCTTCTAATGGTTAGAAGCAACAAAAACATTACAGAACTCAACAGGAGATGTAGACTGGTAGGGGCAGGACTACATGGAACCCTTCAGAAAATGTTCCACTGATAAGTTTGGAAAAGAGCAGAACTGAAGCTTGTATTCAGTCTCACACCATGTAGGGAGCAGCACAGACAGAAGCCTTTTTCTTGCCCCATCATACTACAAGTTTATGAACCTGTTCACAAGCCAGAGCAATCCATTGAATGGATCATGGCATGTAATGTACATACATTCACGTTTCTTGGACGTCACCAGCCTCCTCTTATCTCTCAGAACAAAAGACAGCACAGAAGGGGGAAATATTATCCTCCCATAACATTAGGAATACATGCATGTTTCATCTCACCTAAGATTAGTTTGTCTGGGGAAGGGACAGGTGACTGTGCAACCTGGCGGCGCTAGTTTCAGCGGCGCACATCATGAGCTGGCCCACAGCCCATAGGACAGACTTGTTTCATCTGGCTTGAAACCAGCAAGGAACTCCCATTCTCAGATTTTTTTCCTCTGCTTTGTAATTAGCTAGAAGTTAAGCTCTCCTAAAAGAGACATTGCTCCTATCTTCTGTTCATGACCATTAATCGGCCTGAGGAAGGATGAAGACAAAACTGTGCATAGATAGGATGGGATGCAGTTGAAGGCTAAACTCTCTAGAAAGGGTAAAGAGGGGCAGGAGGGAATTAACAAGGCAAGCAGAAGGCAAGTCAGTTTGTGAGCTGATCTTGCTAATGTAAGTAACAAGAAAATATGCATACTTGGAAAAGTCCAATGAGAGACAGTATGACATACAGTGATCAGTCATTTTCTACACACACTGCTGATTCTGCATTCTGCCATATCACAGAATCATAGAATCAACCAGGTTGGAAGAGACCTCCAAGATCATCCAGTCCAATCTAGCACCCAGCCCTAGCCAGTCATCTAGACCATGGCACTAAATGCCTCATCCAGGCTTTTCTTCAACACCTCCAGGGATGGTGACTCCACCACCTCTCTGGGCAGCCCATTCCAATGGCAAATCACTCCCTCTGGGAAGAACTTCCTCCTAACATCCAGCCTATACTTCTCCCCCGGCACAACTTGAGACTCTTTTGATGCTGTGTTTTGTAAAGCACTATAGCCAGGAGTCAGGTGAGAGTGAGAACTCTAATCATTATTTAAAACAAAAACGTGGCTGTAGTCTTTGCACAGAATGGAACAGAATGGAAAATGTGACCTAAGTACGTCTAAAGGGCTTAAAATGCAAAGAGATAAAACATTTGCTCTTCAAAATCTCAGAGTTTGTGACTGTTGTGGATGTAAATCATGATTCCTAGATGCTTGGAGCTGAAAATAGGGTACATGACCCTGTAAGTTTTTTCTCTCCTGCCTCCATTCCTCACCCTCGTATAGGCAGTTCTGTGCATGTTCTTTATGGCCTTTTCATTTCGGTTTAAAATACTGTATTCAAGCACCATCATGCTGGGTTGCTCCCTCTTTATCTCCTCATACAAAAATCACAGTTTTGACCACCACAGAGAGCAAAATCAAAGAACAGGCCTTTTCTCCCCCGACAAATCAAAGGGGAAATAAAAGTGCTACAGAGAACTTATTCCTGCTAAATCTCCAAAGCCGAGAAGAGTTTGATTTAGTCTTGACTTGCCCAGCTCAGGCATTTACTTCTTGGCAGCAATTAATAAGTAGCGATTAGTTCTTCCTGCAACATTGCTAATGCAAGTGCTATAAATAATGTAGTTGATGAAGAGCTAAACAGCTGTATTAATGGCCTCCAGCTATTTGTGCAGTACTGTAAATATTTTAGCTTGTTATTTTATAAAAAAAAGAGCTCACACTTTCATTTTTTTTTTATAAGAATGAGGTGAATTTTTGTTTGCACCGAATGTTTTTATATTTTATTACAAACACAAGCTCCTGCTCAACATCAGTTACAGCAGAGGTACAAATATTTAGGCCAGGAGAGCAGATGGCCCTGCAGCTGCAGGTCATAAAGTTTTAGCTTGTTTTAAAGTAAACACTTTATGCTCGGGTAGTTCATGAATTTGAATCATCTCAATAGCTTTAAAAAAAGCCAAAACCCAACCAAACCAAAAAAACAACCCCAGTCACATTGCTGGTTTGAGATTAAAATGAACCTTGGATTCACCTGCATGCCACAAATGGGATCTTCACAAAGGTAGACACCTGGGGACTGGCCATCTTGCAGGCTGCCTGTAGCCACTTCTGACAACAGATCTCTCAAATTTTCTTCTTTCCCCCACACTTCCACTGCAGAAATTCGGACTGAGAAGCGGGCTCCTGTCTTCTCTTTGCGTTCGTTAATCAACTTGAAGAGCCAGGAGATGGCACAAGGGATTATGCCGAGGTTTTGCATGGAGTCATCCTTCCCGATCATGGTGTATGACTTTCCTGTCAGGAATGGGGTGATGGAAAAAAGATAACAACATCTCTCCCAGGACCTCCACAGCATTCTGCCAACAGAGATTACCCTGCATAGCCTCATGAAAACAATTGCTTCAATACAAAAAAAGACAGCAAGGGAGAAGGATAGGCAGGCAGACAAATAGTACATGGAAAATGGAGAGCATTTAAATCCAACAGATGAAATCTTCAGCTGCTTTCAAAAATCACTGCCTCATGCACCCCCGACATTCCCCAAGTGGGGTGCTGCAGGTCCCTGCCACACAACACTGCAATCTCTGACATGGGTGAATACTGGGGGGGAAATGAGCAGAGCAGAAGTGTCATGGTCTCTAAATATCCCTGCTCTAGATACTCTGTGTGTGTTAGTCTTTGAATCAAAGCTGTTCAAAGCACTATATTACACTTTATACGCTGGGGTTGGGATTGACACAAACCTGGTCCCAGGCTCATACAGATGTAAGTTCATCCAGAAAAAAAAAAACCACAAGAGATCTGGTGGAGCCAACAAGAAGAAATACTTTATGTGGGTCAAACCCCTCCCCTGGTTAGCTGTTATTTGACTTTGCAATTATACTTCTGGCTTATTTCTGCTGATTAAGAACAGACATAGAGTATTATCTTATATAACTTTAGGTGTCACTACAGAAAATGCTCTTAGACATGTTTGTTTTTTTTAAGCACTTAACTTTATAAGCCAAATGATAAAAGTATACATGCTTTCAGGTAAGAATTTGTGGCTTCTTTACCTTGTATCCTCTCCTACATTGAATCTGTGGACAAAGATCAGTGAACAGAGTATTTCTATGCATGTGTCTGTGCCAAGGTCTGTGTTTGCCAGAGGCGGAATGGTGGTGATGCAGTTAGCAAAATAACTGCAGAGACTCAACTTGTGCTTCAGCTTGTGGCAGTTGTGAGACACCGTTATCTGGTGTCTTGCTTTTCCATCTCATGTGCCATCTCCTGTTTTGACAGGTTGCACAGGGTTTAATATCCAAGTGCTTAGCCTAGTGTCACTTCTGCCTGGTCCAGAAGGCATTCAAGATTAGCTGACCAGTGGCCCTGCTCCCTTCATTGTGCCAGCAATGGTGGCATTGCAACATTCAGTACTCTACAGTGTTTATTGCCTTTAATCTGAGATAATCATGGCCCGATACAGATTGATCTTCCTTATGACCTGAATTATCCTTTTTGAGTTTCCTCTGTGTGTCTGTGTTTGAGAACTGAGGTCTCAGCACACACCAAACACAGCCCTCTTCCTTCAGTTTTCAAAATACTATTAGACAATCACTAACAAAATATATGATCATCCTTGAAACCCAGTAATTTCAAAAGCACACTGCTAATGTTTAGCATCTATCCATGAATATCTGAAATGCTGTGGATGCATTTACAAAGAGCGAGCTTTGAGCTGCTGCTAACATTCTGTTAACCATTAGAATAGTATCTGTTTGAGACAGAATAGGGAGAGGTTAGTAATTACTGAATTGCTTCATTAGGAAGCAAAATATAAATCAAACTATTTGAGTGCCCAGCCATAGCACTTCAACAATGCCACCACAAACATCAAGTACTTGAGTGGATACTCACAGCCTTTAAACAGCTTGATAAAAGTGGTATTTTTGCCAATGGCCTGCAATACCATGCTCTTCTATAAAACTGGACACTACTGCTGGATCATTCATTAACAATTCATTGTTGGATCATTTATTAACAACTGAAGACAGTGAAAAAAATTGCTATAGTAGACAGGAGACAGAATGAAGCAACTCAAAGAAAAGTTTTGCTTCAGAGAGCATGTTATCCAACATTTAGACAATAGAGCATGTTATCCAACATTTAGACAATACTCCAAGTGAAGAGATGTGTAAATGAGAAGCACAAGGTCATGCATAGCGTAGCACTATGTAGCACTAAACCACCATTACTATGCACTGAGAAATGGAAGTTTCTTTGCCCTAATTTAATGTACCAACAACCTTGGGTCAAACGTTTTCACTTTGGTGCTTGAATAGGGAAATTTAACAATACCAACCAAGTTTGGCATGGCCAAAGCAGAACACACATCCATCTGCCCCATTAACCACAGACTGGATCACTTCAGCCACAGTTCCAGCACATACTTCAGCCTGTCAAGGGCATCAAAAAAAAAGAGGGGGGAAGAAAATAAATCCATTGACAAGAACAGGGAAAATCAACAGTCTATTTCCACTGGAAAATGGCTGTAAAGTTATCAGTACTCCAGACAGTATGCTGAAATAACAAAGTGTCTAATCCTGCTTGCCTCTTTCCTGTGAAACACACTTATGCAGTTAATAGGAATGACACTACTTATGGAAGCACAAGAGCAAGACTTGTGCTCTGTTGAGTTTCATGTGATGAAGCATCAACATCCTTTGTGGTGTTAAACAAAATACACATACTGTAAGGATATGTTGCTGGTTTGTTAGAATTGCCTACTTAGGGGATTTCAAAATACATTTTTGAATTGAAATTGGTCAAATACTGAGGAATTTTTACAGGCTCTATTTTTTGCCCAGTTACAGATCAGGTTCAATTTCACTAGCAGATGGGTAAGGACGTAAGGAAAACACCCTTTGATATCAACTGGATGATGTTTCTTAATTTTTCTCTACGTTATTATCAGTCATTTTAGCTTTTTGTAGCAGGAGGTTCCATCCTCAGGACTGCATCAGTAATTTAAGAAGTACATCACATGAATTTACCCAGAGAATTCTTTGATTTAAGGTTCAAGCAAGCTGAACAATCTACAGTGCTTCTGCAGCAATATCCTATCAACAGTGGGCACAACTAAATCAGAAGTTGCAGTTTAGGCTTTTACGTGGAGGATTTCACATCTGATATCAAATTGTGCACATTCACCTATTTCATGGATATTTCTAGGCCATCTTTGGAAAAGTAAGTAAAATGAGCCAAGAAATGGACTGTTCACAGGCCAGCTCTCGAAATGCATCAGGGTATTATTCTGGGAAGTAATAGCTGCCTGGACTAGTCAGAGACTGACCTAATGATGCAATTGGACAACAGTGCTTCAACTGGCTGTGTCCTCTACTTCTATTTAGTTTATGAGTACAGAAACAGTGTTACAGTACTATTTTCTAATTAGACTTTGCAATGTTACTTTACTCTTCTACTGTCCTCACAACATTTGGGTAACATCAAACCAAAAACATCTAATAAAAGTAAGCTGTCTGAATATCTGCATGGCAATAGAGAGTTGTGGATCAAAATCTCCTTTCTCCCACACAATAAACTACACAATTGAACACTGTATAAATAATTCTTGACTTTTTACTGAATAGAGAACTGCAGTTCTGATCAGATCACTGTGTACACCAAAAACAAAATTCATAACATACAATAACTTGTTAATATTGACAGTTTGCTTGGTAAGCACCATTTAGCACATTTATTGATCACATTATTTTATATGCGATTATTTATGGCAAAGAATAAAGAAAGCACACAATTATTGAGACAGAATTTAGTAACTGGATTTCATTATTGATTTACAGTGGCAGACCAAATTCAGCCCTGGTCTAAACCCATTGAAAATACTACTGTTGCATCAGAAGCTAATTTGCCTTTGGTGCATGCTATTCAGATAACTGTTTTGATCAGATGTTACATACCTGTGATGCATCTTGGGGGAAAACTGCATCAAAAGCAAACATTTTTGGTGGAACCTGGTTGCCCCTTTTTGGGAAAGCATTCTGACCTCCACAGGCCAATGGGTCATAGAGTGTGATTTGCTTTTTACGAGGGTCAACTTTTAAGAAAGAGCTAGATTCAGACGTCTCTCTGGAAAGTGTGGAAGAAATACGCACCATGACTTTGACCTGTCAGCAAACACACAAAAAGATTATTACACCTGATTAGTGTCTTTGATGCTCTAGACTGTTATGTTGAATGAATTTCCCAACTACACTTTACTAAGTTAGAGAATCATAGAATCAATGAGGTTGGAGAGATCTCCAAGGTCATCCAGTCCAACCTAGCACCCAGCCCTAGCCAGTCAACTAGACCATGGCACTAAGTGCCTCATCCAGGCTTTTCCTGAACACCGCCAGGGACAGTGACTCCACCACCTCCCTGGGCAGCCCGTTCCAATGCCAATCACTCTCTCTGCCAACAACTTCCTCCTAACATCCAGCCTAGACCTCCCCCGGCACAACTTGAGACTGTGTCCCCTTGTTCTGTTGCTGGATGCCTGGGAGAAGAGACCAACCCCCACCTGGCTACAACCTCCCTTCAGGTAGTTGTAGACAGCAATGAGCCCCCCCCGAGTCTCCTCTTCTCCAGGCTAAACAACCCTGGAGCCTCTCCTCATAGGGTTTGTGTTCCAGGCCTTTCACCAGCTTCATCGCCCTTCTCCGGACACATTCCAGCACCTCAACAATTACACTGTTTGCTGTAGCTGGTGCCTCAGTAGAAGTCAGTGACGATACAGGAATTATTATAGGCAGAATTTGGCATAAAATATACTCTGGCTGAAGCCAGAACTCATCTCTGTCTATTTCAACAGGCAACTTGTGTGTTTAGCATTACAAGGTGCATTGTGGTGGATTAGCATTGATGTTACTCAAGTATAATGATGAGGTATTACATTACCTTGTCTCACTCTCAATATAAATTGAAAACTAACTGTACTCCAGTGGTCCAATTAAGAAAGCTGAAAGGTAGACCGATAAGCTACCAGAACTGCCGCGGTTCCTATGAAGCAGTGTGATCAATACAAGCTCATAAAAGCCAGATCTTTAATTTACAGCTTTCTGATTCTAATCCAAATGCAGAAAGATTAAGCACTTGGTTCTATGTATCATCATCAAAGAGTTGTGAAAAGAGCCCCGGTCAGGTTTTGAAGTTATTGTCGAGGGAGTGGAATGCAGTAAGTAATAAAAGATTTGTTAAAATGTGTTAGATCACAACTCATTAAATGGCTACATAATAAGGCATTACTCCTAAGACAAAGATACCTCCTCATGGACTTAATGAGTTGATACTGCATTGTTACACCAGTTGGTAAATAATTCAGATGCAAGTAAAATGGACAAAAATTTGTGGTAGAATTATAAAATCATTTCAGTTAGAAGAAAACTCTAAGATCACAAAGTCCAAACATTTTCTAACTACCAAGACCAGTGCTAAACTAAGTATGTCCCGCAGCGCCAGATCCATGTGTCTTTTAAATGCCTCCAGGGATGGGTTTTCAATCACCTCCCTGGGAGCCTATTCCAAGGTTTAAGGACCCTTTCAGTGAAAGGGTTGTCCTAATATCCAAGCTAAACCTCCTCTGATGCAACTTGAGGCTATTTCTTCTTGTCCTACCACTTGTTGTTAAGGAGAAGAAACTAACAGCAACTTCACTGCAACATCTGTTTAGGTAGAGTAATAAGGTAAAGCCCCTGGCATAGTTTTCTCCAGATTAAACAACCTCAGTTTCCTCAGACATTCCTCATAAGACCTGTTCTCAAGACCTTTCACCAGCTTCACTGTCCTCTGGACCCACTTCAGTACCTTGATGTCTTTCTTGTAGTCAGGGCTTGAAATCTCAACACCTTACTCAGGGTGTGGTCTCAGCAGTGCTGAATACAATCACATCCCTGGTCCTGCTTGTCGCACTATTCTTCATACAGGCCAGGATACTGTTGGCCTTCTTGGACATCTGGTCACACAGCTGGCTCATGTTCAACTGGATGCCAACCAGTGCCTCCAGGTCTTTCTCTGCTGGGCAGCTTTCCAGTCACTCCTTCCCAACACAGCCTGTAGCACCACATGGGGCTGTTGTCACCAAAGTGCAGAACCCAACACTTGGCCTTATTCAACTCATACAATCAACTTCAGCTCATTGATCCAGCCTGTCCAGGTACCTCTGTAGAGCCTTTCTACCTTCAAGCAGATTAATGCTCCTTCCCGGCTTTGTGTCACCTGCAAACTTACTGGAGATGCATTCAAGTCCCTCACCCAGACCACTGATAAAGATATTAAAGAGAACAGCCACATCTGGCTTTGGTTCTCCTGCTAGATTCACCACCCACAGACACATAATTTCCTGAACTTTAGAGAGCAAACATCACCTCTTTGCCAGCTCTAGCCACACCTTGTGTGCACTGATGCATGAACTTCACTTTAGAGCATTACCTAGAGTGAACTTTTATCTAAATGCTTCTTAACTGTAGGTCAGTTGTATCAAACCCACTTATTACGGGCATGAAAGCAACCACAACAGGTCACCTCAGCACAGGGTGGAAACCCACCTGCTGTTGCAATGGCAGATTCACCCTTGGAGAACCTTGTAGCCCTACAAGTTAGTCAAGGCTGTAGTTCCTGTCAGCCTCACTGAGACTGGTACTCTATATGTAGATGTCATTTCATGTTAGCCTAAGATCATCCCACATCGAACTAAATCAGCTGCTATGGGAAGAAAAATCTGGGCAAATTGATTTTTGACACAACTCCTTTCAATACAACAGGATAAGAGCAGGGATTAGTTGAGACTATTCAGTACTTCTGTGATGTCATCTCTATAGACATCATCAAAGCAGTAATTTGACTCTAGGTATTCTAACCTGGAAAAACAAGTAGTTGTCAGATGGTGAAGTGGTCAGAAATCTATGGATGACTTCAGTCAAAAAAAATAGGTGATGGAAGGAGATAAAATGCTGCTTGTGTGTAAATGGATTCTCTTCTCAATTACTCAACTGCTTGTGAAACCTAAACTCTTACTGCAAAAAAAACCACTTCCAATATTGTGCCAAAGACACCCTTCTAAACCCAACCCTAAATAGAGCTGATTTCTACTGAAGAAAAAGACAGCCAATATGCTTGCTCAGCCTGCATCAACCGGGCAGGGTTTGAATGTTTATTCCAGCCCTAGGTCTCCTGGCAGCTCAGAAGGGATGCACTAGTCAAGTTAGCAGAGAAGGGAAGGAGATCAACACTATGCATCCTCAAAGGAGTAATATCTATCTTGATTTATTCTTCTGTTTTGAACTGTGGATGCCTTTGGCTTTTTCTAATATGACTACACTTTTTAACAGGTGCTAATATCACAAGCATCAAACTAACCTGCTGGAAACAAAAATAAATGCTATTCTTCAACTACTTTGAATAAAGTACTTGTTCTATTTCTCTAAAAGTTGGTATGTATTTTTGCCTGCTGTGATTGTCCAGATCCTTAATCCTTGTGTGTAAAGGAAGGCTGAGTATCCTGGAGCTAAGTTTCTTTGAAGACTGGATAGCGTGTGGAATTTAACAACCATTCTTAGGACGTTTTTTCTGTGGGCATCCAGTTTTAACTTCAAGTTTTGTTACAGTTTCATATGACTGGCTTGAATCCTGATTTAAACCTGTTCATACAAAATGAGATTAATACCTGTCACTTCTTACTGAAGTAATACTGCAAATCATCCTAATTTCCTACAGCTAGCATGATAGAAGCTGAAAGATCAGGTGTCTTTTTCCTTGGAATAAAAGACTAATTGAACAGAAATTCTACAAACTGACTACCAGAAAGTTCAACTCAAAAGTCTCAGGAGCTGTCTAACAGCATACATTTTCTGACCACTTGGCTCCTCAATGTTGTCCAGTATAGCCTATTATTATATACTATTATTGCCATAAAATTTTGCAGTTCCTGTGGTTCATAGAATTAGGTTAGAAAAGACCCATAAGACCATCAAGTCCAATCATTACACTAACACTACCAAGTCCACCACTAAACTGCATCCCTAAGTGTCACATCAACATAGAGTCATTCAGTTTAGAGAAGACCATGTTCACGTGTGTTAGGGCAGAGGAATTTCATACTGATTACATGTGGGTACCATGATAGCTGGGCCACTTCTTACATTGAAGCTCATTTCTTTGCAGCTGGCATGAAGATGTCTGTGCCCCTTGGCACAGTTTACTATGGGTAATTCCTCTCACTCCCACTTAGACCAGTCTTTAGAAGCTGTCTCCACCAAAGTCAGTTGTTTGGCCCCTTTGTAGACAATATAGAGGCTCAAAGCACTTAATATAGCATTTAAAGGCCGTGTCTAGTAGATTAAGGGAGGTTCTCAGCCTCTGCTTTGTCCTAGTGAGGCCTCACCTAGAATACTGAATCCAGTTTTGGACTCTCCAGTTCAAGAGGGACAGGGATACACTTGAGAGAGTTCAGTGGAGGGCTACAAGGATGATTAAGGAACTGGAGCACTGCCTTACGAGGAAAGGCTGAGAGACCCAGGGCTTTTTAGTCTGGAAAGGAGAAGACTGAGAGGGGATCTAATAAATGTATATAAATAGATGAGTACTGGGGGCCAAGAAGAAAGGGCCAGCCTCTGCTCACTTGTGCCCTGTGATAGGACAAGGGACAATGGATGTAAATTGCAGCATAGGAGGTTCCACCTCAACATGAGGAAGAACTTTACTGTAAGGGTACAGAGCACTGGAACAGGCTCCACAGAGAGGTTGTGGAGTCTCCTTCTCTGGACACTTTCAAGACCTGTCTGGATGCGTTCCTGTGTGACCTGCACTGGATTACATCATCCTGTTCTGGCAGGGTGGTTAGACTCAAAGATCCCCAGAGGTCCCTTCCAACTCCTAACATCCTATGATCCTGTAATTCACGTGGTCAGTTTTACAGACCTGCCTTCCAGATAAGATGAGTTGTACTACACAAATGATTCCTGCTTTCTCTATACCACCATGGGTATCCTAAATGATTACCCAATATGTACGTGCCTACACTGTAGGCTGTCTAAAGTTATTCATTTTACTGTAAGCATAATAGGAATGTTTTTCCTGGGCAGTAAAGTACCTGGTCCAAATTCATTAGCACATGCAAACCTGTGTAACAGTTTTCAGCTAAAAACACATGCTAGTGAAAAATAAAGATGCCACATGAGCATGATGGTCACTGAACACAAGTAGCAGCAACAGATCATTTGAACTCATTTGGGAATTTGCAGACCATAGAGTATTCCTCCAAGCCAGTTTCACACCGGTGTAACTCTTTCAGATTACTGATTTAAATGGCATTAAGCGAGAAGACAATTAGTTCCTAGATGTGCAAAATGCATGTCCACTGTGTGGATGTGCCATGCCCATGGCAGATCTGACTACAGCAGAAGCCCACACAAGCAAGATACAGGCAAATTTTGTCCTGAGAAACACCTACTGGTATTCAGAGCTGCATACGTAACTGGCACAACAAGCTAGCCAGACCAAAGCATTTAAAAATGTCTCCTCTAGATGTATCTTCTAAGGAGACAGGCAGGCTTGTGATCTGGGAATCAGGCTGAGTGGACCCTTAGTAACAGCTGTGCCTCAGATGCAGTAGGACTGTGAATTAGTTTTACATTCCCCACTCCTACAACAGACTGGGCAGCAGCTTACTTCTCTGCCAGCCACATTGATACACTCAGTCACTACCAAGCTTCCAAGGACTGCCAAGTTACCATTAGGCAGTCACTCCACTATTAAACATTGTTATGAAAGGATTTGTGAAAGCATTTCCGTGGTTACAACAAGAGTAGATCAACTAAGCTACAGCAGTAGAAACGATGGGAGACCACAGCCCCCTGCTCTGGCACTACACAGTCCTGCATACAATTTATCGCTGGAGATACCAGGCGAGGCTCAGAGTCTGTGCTGGCCCTTGTAGTCCATACCACGGGGGAGGCAGCACAACTTTGGGTGAATATAAGTCAGCCAGCTACAGAAATAGCACAGGATCTTAATGGATTTTAAAGACTTTGGTTCAATTTAAGGAGCAGACAAGCTGAGGATCACAGTGCTGCTCTGGGGAAGACAGCAGTATAGTACAGTTAATTTGATACTAATGGAACAGTGAGGTTTAAGAACTCTAATACTTCATGCTTGCAATTTAAACTCTAAACTGAACTTCTCCTAAAACAGAAGAAATCATGTTTTCTGCTTCGCTTCCTATGTGTCATTATTCCTTCAGTCCAATGCTACAGTTTCCCACTAATCTCCTGTAATTGAAGGGTTTAGGAGATACCACTTGCGATTAATGGGACCACTCTGTCTGCCAGAAATTAGTATCTGAATCCAAGTGATCAGGTCTTGGCAGAGCTCAGACTTAGATGCACATCTGACCATTTTTACAGGAAAACATGAAAGCCTTCTCTTGAGACATGTGCTGTTGGTAAAACAAAAAACCTGGGCCTGATTTTGATCTAATTTCATACTCGTGCAAATCCAGCTGAACTCAGCAAGAATTACCCTTACTTAGAAGTGGAAAGACAGAATAAAAGAAAAGGTCACTTGTTCTGTGTCATTATTGTGCCTTTCCTAGGCTATAACTTCACCTCTTAACTCTGCTCCTGCTGGAAACAATTTCTAACGTGTTTTCTCCTGTGAGATCACAGGATTTTGTTTGACAACTATTCAATTCAACAGGACCCCCATTATTTCTCTGGATTTCAGTCTCGGCTTACAAGGATTTATTCTGTTCTTGAATATGTTCTGCAGTCACTGATTTCCATAATATTACTCCCAATGTGCAATGTCACAAATGAAAGAAGAATCATAAAATCAACCAGGTTGGAAGAGATCTCCAAGATCATCCAGTCCAACCTAGCACCCAGCCCTAGCCAGTCAACTAGACCATGGCACTGAGTGTCTCAGCCAG
>WAAF01015012.1:910749-975986 GCA_013400475.1 Tricholaema leucomelas
TTTGTTTTCGTTGGGGTCTTTTGTTGTTGTTAAAACATATACATCTTCTGAATATATATAAAAAAATATAATATATATGCATTTTTAAAATAAATTTCTCTCTGTACGGTCATTACTGGCACCAGAATGTTCCTTTGCAGGTATGCGTCCTCATGTATGTGTTCAAGACTAGGCTGGATGAGGCCTTGAGCAACCTGTTCTAGTGGGAGGTGTCCCTGCCTATAGTGGGGGTTGGAACTAGATGATGTTTGAGGTCTCTTTCAACCTAAAGCATTCTATGATTCTATGATTTAGTAGCATTAAGGGGCAATACAGGGGATTTGCTTTAATATCACTATTCTCCTGTAGTGTAAAAATAAATGCAGACCTTTTAATCACCTCTTATACAATTTCAACTGCCTAAACCACATTCCTTTCACTCCTTTTTTTTTTGTTTAATCTAGTGCAATCTTATACATACATCAACTGTTTCTTGAAGAGGGAACTGACTAATTGCAGAACTCCAGCTAAACTTAATTTGAGACCTATCATGGACCTTTTCTCATGTTCTTGTTCTGTGGAGAAGGATAAGGGTTCAGCAATCTCTGCAGAGCGTAAGTGATGCCAAAAGGAAAAAAAAAGAAAGCCTAATCCATTTTCTGCCACTGATGCTCCCACATCTCCAGTGCCTGCAGGGGTCTATCTAGAGGACCAGCAGTGAAATGAGCACTGAAGGTGGGAGAGGTAAGCTGTGTTAAATCTCCCACAAACAAAAACAACTGCAAACAGAGGATGGAACGAGGCAACACAAGCAATTGGAGATTGAGACCAGAAATATTATCACTTCCTTCTACTCCTTCCTGTAAGATTTCATTTGGGGTTCATTTATCTAATTACTGTAGGGATAGGGCTAGAGAGCTGTTGCTTTGGGCACTGTGCTTGCCTCTGTGAGCTGCTTTTCTCATCAATCATTCGAGCAGCTTCTGCTGGATGTGTGCCGAGTATGGTGGGAGGCAGTAGCTGCAGTGTAGTCATGGGTGAGACAGGCCAGCGGGGCTATCGAGCTGTATTAGCACTCCATCAATGTAAAGGCAATCACTGGCTGCAGGAACAGCCTTATTGGAGGTTAATGAAGAGTGGGGTTTGTAATTTCTCACTGTTACAGTTGTAAATAATGGCGGCAGGAGTGCATTTTTGCTGTATCCAGCTACAAAATACAACAGCAGAAGAAAATCTATGACATCCCAAATGCTTACATACATACATGCTTTTGTGTGATGGATGACTGGACCAAATGATCTTAAAAGCCTTTTCCAGCCTAAAGGTTTCTATGATTCCACAATGTAAAGCCAGTGCTCAGAGAATATGAAAACAGTCTGATAAGCATTTTAAAGATTCTGTTACAGATCGATCATGAGACAATTAACTGTTATTTGTTATCATGAAACCTACAAGGTCAAGATAAGCAGACTGAGCCCAAATGAGACAGGTAACAGAACTCTATGAATGGATGTTGCTTTCACGGAAGTCTCCTGGTCACATTTGGAGAAAAGCCCAAACCAAACATGGGTAAATAGTGCCACTGTAAACTGGTAAGGAAGCATGTGTAAACAGGCTTCACTGTCCTCTCTTTCCACTTTGACTAAAGTAACTCTTTAGAGCTTCAGTGTTTCACTTCAGCACAAATTAGAAAACACTCAGGCCTGATCACTCTTACTCTATTTTGGAAATGGCTGTTACTGCTGCTTAGGGAAAAAACAGAGAAAACAACTGAAAAAGCAATAGCATTAGCACTTGTAGGTCCTTTTCCCCCACTGTTTCTTTCTTGTGTCATTGCTAAACCATTACCAGCTTAGGAGCTTCAACCTGTACAGCAGTTAAATGAAACCACACTTACAGAAATAATGGGACATAGTGTTAATATACTGGAGAGAACAGAATGGAATCAACCAACTTGGAACAGACCTCCAAGATCATCCAGTCCAACCTAGCACCCAGCCCTATCCAGTCAACTAGATCATGGCACTAAGTGCCTCATCCAGGCTTTTCCTGAACACCCCCAGGGACGGTGACTCCACCACCTCCCTGGACAGCCCATTCCAATGCCAATCACTCTCTCTGCCATAAACTTCCTCCTAACATCCAGCCTAGACTTCCCCCGGCACAGCTTGAGACTGTGTCCCCTTGTTCTGTTGCTGGTTGTCTGAGAGAAGAGACCAACTCTCACCTGGCTACAGCCTCCCTTCAGGTAGTTGTAGACAGCAATGAGGTCACCCCTGAGCCTCCTCTTCTCCAGGCTAAACAACCCCAGCTCCCTCAGCCTCTCCTCATAGGGTTTGTGCCTCAGGCCTTTCACCGGGTTTGTCGCTCTTCTCTGGACACCTTCCAGCACCTCAACATCTCTCTTGAATTGAGGAGCCCAGAACTGGACACAGCACTCAAGGTGTGGCCTGACCAGTGTTGAGTACAGGGCAAGAATAACCTCCCTTGTCCTACTGGCCACACTGTTCCTGATACAGGCCAGGATGCCATTGGCTCTCTTGGCTACCTGGGCACACTGCTGGCTCATCTTCAGCTACTATCTACCAGTACCCCAGGTCCCTTTCCTCCTGGCTGCTCTCCAGCCACTCTGTCCCCAGCCTGTAGTGCTGCTTGGGGTTGTTGTGGCCAAAGTGCAGAACCCTGCACTTGGCCTTATTAAATCTCATCCCATTGGCCTCTGCCCACCCATCCAGCCTATCTAGGTCCCTCTGCAGGGCTCTCCTACCTTCCAACAGATCAACACCTGCTCCTAGCTTGGTGTCATCTGTATTGAAACAAGTGTACTGCTCCCTAACATCAATCATATGATTTACCAACAACTTCTCCTTATCAGGTTTGTACCCTTTTGCAGTTAGATGATGTAACTTCAGCAATAACTTTGGTAAAGTCTGGTGTGAAATACACTCAGGTCACAGGGCATGGCTCAGCAATCTCATCTTGCTTGTATCAGCAGTAGCTTTGAGTTTTGTCATTGTAGTTTGGTACGGTTGAAAGACAGTGCTGAGCACGGACACTGTCTGAAACCAGTGTGGACATCAGGGCAGCCACTCAGCTGTCACATTGCTACTTCAGCATTTGCTAGATTAAAATAGAGCATTACAACTTTCTTCTGCTCCTTAAAAAAATAAAAAACAAAGACAGAAGGATCATCCAGGCACAGAACAATCCTTCCATAAGCTTCACCACATGCAGCAAACAGACCATGAGCGCCTCACTCATTTTTGTTTTGTTTCCTTCTGATCTCTTTTAGGGAAATTTGCATTTCAGACCTGCATAGCTAAGGCAGTTTGCTTGTTTCCTAAAGCTGGAGAAAGATGTCTCAGCTTCTGACACTCTCCACACTGCCTCACGTGGATCCACTGAAGCAGACCCATATCTATCACCAGGCCAGCAACAGCCTAAACTAATGTATGGGGATGAAATCTGAGGTTTGCTTATTTTTGAGAACATATTTAAACATCCCTGTTAGTGGCATTTTCAGAACAACTGAACAAACCAAACCAGTTTGCAACAATCCCAGAATGAAGAACATGGGATCAGCTAGAAAATCTGGTCTTCCCCACAGTGGATCAGCAGCTATATAAGAATGAACCTACTGGCTCAGTCAGCAGGTATCTTACTTAAGCCTCTAATGCAGTCCTGCTATTCTAACTCCACTAAGAAATATTTTTAATGTGCTGTTCATTGCAAGTTGGCAATCATGAACTTCAAGATCCCCTCATTTCCTTGGCACCAGATCTCCCTATTTTCAAAATTAAACAGATATTCTACTTCACTTTAGTGACCTTTTAGAGTAGAGGGTTCCCTCCTTCCCTTTTTTCTGCTTAGTACAACTTCTTCAAAAGAGTCTACCTCTGGTGAAAAAGTACATCTCTAGTAACTGAAACAAGGCAAAAACCTGTTCCCTGACACTAAATGATCAGCATCCTTCCCTGTAATTCTGATCCTCTGCTATGGTGTGGCAATCATATCCAACAGCCTGCCAAGATAGTCTCCTTCCCATGATAATTTAAAAACCATGCCTGAATTGTTTGGGAGAGTAGTGTAGTGGACCACACCATGCCAGTGGCCTTACAATGAACGAATATGGACTGCCTGCTCTCAGGCACATTTCCTGCTCCTGCTTATTTTATAGGCTATCCCAGCTAAAACCAGTGCAGTTTCCTTCATAGCAGCTTCTATGATGCTGTGTTTTGGATTTGTGATGACACTGTGAAGTTTTAGTTATTGCTAAGCAGTGCTTACACATCATCAAGGCATCTTCTGCTCTCCACGCCACTTCAGTATTGAGTAGGCTGGGAGTGCACAAGAAATTGTAAGGGGACATTGCCAGGACAGCTGACCTCAACTGACCAAAGGGACATTCCATAGCATACAATATTGTGCTCAACAATAAAAGCTGGGGAAAGGACTAAGTGGAGGGGGGGATATATTCAGAGTAATGTCACTTGCCTTCCCAAGTAACCATTAGGTGCGATGGAGCCCTGCTTCCCTGGAGATGGCTGAACACCTGCCTGATGATGGAAAGTGAATGAATTCCTTATTTTGCTTTGCTTATGCGTGCAGCTTTTGCTCTTTCTAGTAAATTGTCTTTATCTTATTCCACATGTTTTTAGTTGTACTCTTCCAGTTCTCTCACACATCCCACTGGAAGGGAATGAGCAAGTGAGTGACTCTGTGAGGCTGAGCTGCCTACCAGGGTTAAACCACAACATGGTCCCAGCCATAGAACGTTGCACAGCTTAGCTGTGTTTTCCACTCTTTCAGTTAAAATACAAGTCAGATGGTGCAGTAGTGGCCTCCCAAATACGTGATGTGCCATATGTTGCTCTACTCCATTCCAACCTGGCTTGATATCTACATATCCCACAGACAGATCAGCCACAAATCTAACACATTTGCTGCACCAGCAAGGTGAGCCTCCCTAAAGGAAATTCTCTGCTCTTGTGAGTGATAACAAGGCTGCCGTTCTTGCTGCCGACAGACGGTTGCTATCAGCCTCCACGGGAGGAGGGGGCCAGCAGTGGCGAGTCACTTGGCTCTTTTTCTTATCTAATATCCTGCTGCAGTGCAGAATGACTGAAAAGAGGTTTGCTTCACTCATTAATTTTTCCTCTAAGAAACATGCCCTTCCAGAAAAACATGACTGTACTGCCTTGGTTGCCACAAGGACTGGTGTTGATAGAAAACAGTGGCAATTAGCTCAAGCACATGCACTGATAATTATGCCTGCTATATTACCTCTAAGAGCCCCAAGTTCCCACTTTGTGAAATTGTAAAGAAGGTGCACAGGATGTGGCTTGATAAGTCGAAGCAGGAAGGTCATCTCACCTCTAATTAGGCAAAGAGTGGTACCGAGAGCCTTGCATTATACATTCTCAGAAGAACAGGAATTCCCAGATGAACAAGGTTCTCTGGGCTTTTTGTCTAAGGAAACAAGACAAAGTTTCCCATAGGCATGTCTTTGAGATGCCTTTTCAGTGTTAGAGAAACAAAGGATATACAGGTACTGCAGAGAAGATGTATAATCACAATTGTAAGCTTTTCCATTATTTATAAAGATGATCTCCATGACTGCATACAAAAGAAGATTTCCCAGTCTACACATAACAGTGTATGGCACAGCACCATTAATAATGAGTATCAATGCAATCAGATAAGAAGGCTTTACATTATTTAAGCCAAGCCAGAAGTGACAAATTGCAGTTTAATGCAGGTTAAGTGTGGAAAAAGATGTGTAATGCTTTGGAGTGGCAGCTGGTAATGACAGTCAGTAAATAAAAGGGATGGTTCATGCTACTCCCTAGGAAAAAGATGTGGAAATTCATGTGGAGGAAAGGAATCCCAAAGAAAGCAAGGGGCTACATTGCTAAAGAGAGTCTATATAAACAGAAAGAGATACAATTTTCATATTAGCCAGTATAAGTGAGATACATAGTAAATGTTTTGGTCTTCAGAGGACAAATCCAGTCTCCAGAAGGGGAGTACAGCCAGCCTTTAGGGCCATACGTTGCAAGAAGCAACCAGCAGAAACTTCAGAGATTAGAGCTAAATGCTTTAGTGAGAAATTTACTATACTATAATGTCACTGAATTCAGAAACAATTCCTTATTTATTTGCAAATACACAAGATGAAAATTTGACCTTAGCTAGGGACAACCACCAAGAAAATGAAGCTTGAAAATGGAGGAAATGATAAAACGTGGATCCAAGCAAGGACGTGATTCACACTGTTTGCAAACTTTTTACCTGGAGACCCTACAGGGCTTTTTAATGGCTCCCAGCAGCTTTAAGATCTTTCAAGGTCCAGAGAACAGAGATTAACAATATCTCTGCCCAGAGGAGCAAGATCTGTTCTTATGGATTTCCATGTTGTAAAATTAAGGTCTGAGTCCCAGAAGTTAAAAAAGGCAATCTTTATCTTTGTTGATTAGGGTGACACGATGCAATCTTTACCTTTGTTGATGAACAAGACAGAGGATTTAGACTCTTGCAGATGAATGTTTACAATTATACTTTTTTTTTTAATTAATTGCAGGAAAAAAAAAAAAAGCCATAAGAATAAATGAGTCATCTAAAATCCATGGAAAGGCTCACTTTACTTAAACTACTTGAACTGTGGTTCTTCCCTTTCTTATCCCATAGGAATAGGCTATAATGTTTACAATGTCATAAACATATTAAACTTACTTTCTCTTTCATGTTGCATCTTATTTAGTATGACATGTATGCTTCTATCTTTAGCAGTGGCACAGAGAGGCATAATAGCTACAGAGTCCAAGCAGCTAGTCACTTAGAATTAATGAGATCCATTTGTAATGCTATATAATATCTCTAAGTAAAAATGCATTTGTTGAGCTTTCACAGAAATGCATGGAACAGATTTCTGTGGTGAGCTGGATTCTGTGTGCCTCTGAAATAAGGAGAACTATTTCTGTGCCTTGGATGAGAAGAGAAGGCCACACAAGGTGAGTTTAAAGGTTCACAAAACTCCAGAATACTGCATCTTCAATAATGACCAAACAGTCTTCCCTGTGAGCCTCCCACTGCAGTGGGCTGCACTGGTGTCCCACCAGGCCACTTAGAGCTGTGCTTTGCCAGTACCCACACAGGTCATGTGCCACTTGCACCCTACCAAGACACAAACCAGGGGGAATGGAGGAGAGTGCCACAGGCTCCAAGGAGCCAACTTGGATTTTTATATTTTTTTTCATGCATTCCTTTGTCCTAACATTCAGTTGCTTTCTGACCAGTAGTTAACATCATTTGGGAATTTTCAGTAGTCTCTAGAAGGCACTACCACCTGACTCTTACCCTTGAGGGAAAATAAGTTTAAGGAAGTCATATGTCTGAAAAAAATTGTTCCTAAAAGCTGGGGATCAGTAAACAGACTACAATGGTACAAAGATCTTCTTCCATACTTGGAAAAATCCACAGATCTATCAGCTAAGTCTGCCCTGTGTCATTACAGTGGGATCCACTGACATCCCACTGTTCACCTTCAAGCGGTCCTTTGCTGATATGAAGTATATCTGTGTTGTACTTTATAGTATTGGTTCCTGGATACACAGCTGACTCCAGATACGGTGCACAGCATCCTCTGTTCCCATGGGA
This sequence comes from Tricholaema leucomelas, assembly GCA_013400475.1. Lineage (NCBI taxonomy): Eukaryota > Metazoa > Chordata > Aves > Piciformes > Lybiidae > Tricholaema lacrymosa > Tricholaema leucomelas. Next base: position 918,385 of record WAAF01015012.1, read on the forward strand.
AGAAATGCAGGCATGCAGGCAAGGACAGTTGTACAGTATGCTTAGCATTGCTCCTGGCCTATCTGATCTCAGAATTGAGATACCAAGACTGTGATGCTTTCCTGTGGTTTTGGTGTTGAGTATAAATAGCTAAGTAACAGAAGCAAAATGATACCAAATCTGAGAAGCAGACAAACAAAAAAGCCAGAAAGAAAACCAAACAGGAGTTCCCAGGTGAGAAATAAATGGAAACAGTAGTTTGATAAATAAAACTTGCTTTGCATCACTGGAAACCACTAACTTCTTTTTACTCTCACCTATAGTATACAACATAACATTGTTACAGATGCTCTTCCTTGATGAATAGAACTGTATTGCAATGAGATACAGCCAACAAAGTGCCCATCTACTTAGTGACCCCTGCCACTAATGTTTTAATCCACGACTCACTCCCTTGTTAAAAGCTTAAATAAATAATAGCAGTGTTTGTGAAACCACCAGGTAACCACTTGCCCTAGAACAAATATCCAGTGCTTCTCCGTATTCTTTGTACATGTCCTCAGCTGTAAATCTGCAATCTTAATTCAGGCAAAATTCCCATTGCCTTCAAAACCTCAACTGCCATTTCCTGACTTTTGAGCACTTAGCCATGCAACCTTAACATTCCTTTAATGTTGCTGCTCAGCACTGGCATGATTCATTATGTTGCACGTAGCTTAGTGACTATGTTATTCTTCTAGCGAGTAGCTGCATTTAATGAATGGCACGTGATCAATAATGCAGAATTCAACATCTGAGAATAAAGAAACAGCTTTTTTTTCATGAGGGGTGTCTCTAGGAAATGTCAAAAACATTTATCAAGGCTCCAGGCTGATAGCCTGCAGCTGCTGTCCACAAGAATAATAAAAATGAACTTTGTTAAGTCCTGCAAATGTTTTTATCTTGAGTATAATTAGCTTTTTTCCCCACAACCAAAACACACCAAAAAAAGGACTTACTGAGTATGAACACAATGGTCATTGCCAGGGCTTTCAAATATAAAACTTTGCCATAATAGCACTTTGTCCCTAGGATTACATATATACAAGATTATTATATCTTGGTTTCCAGGAGCACCTTTAGAACAGCACTTACAGGAACTCAGACTAGGAAGGCAACTGGGCAAATATTGCAAAGCAATGATAAGTGCTTTACCTCCTCCTGATACCTAGGTGAAACACATAGTAAAGGAGTAAGGAGTTTTGACTATTGGGAAGATTGTATGTTTCTCAATAGATGATCTAACAAAGAAGCACATGGAAACTTTAGCTCCTTTGCTAATAGTTTGCATCTGCAGTAGAGTAGCAGCAGGTAAGGGCCACTCACAAGTATGAGCAAGATGATTAAAACACGTTTAATAAATTTATTTTCAGTCCCACATGTCTTAAAAATCTCCATTGTAAGTGCCAAAGTGTTCCCTCCTTGTTACATCCTATGTCTACTGTGATCAGTTTTCTAGACATGCTATTTTAATATTTAAGAATAATCTGGACTCTGCACACCCAAGCAAGAATCTTTCCACTGCACTGATCACCAGGATGGGACTGTGTCAGTTATGTAAGCTTACTTTCTAAAGATCAAGCTCCTGCTCACTTCAAAGCTGCTAAAAAAAGGCTTCACCTTTAGCTAAACTACACTGACAATTTGATTTCTCTCTTTTCTGATGCAGGCAGAAAAAAATATGTGGTGATGGATAAGAACCAGCAGAGGACCTTGAAGAAGTTGGGCAGGTAACAATTCTACAGCTCCATTCTTTCTCAGAAGTGAGTCACAAAATTGGCTACTTCATTTATTATGATTTCCACTTTGGTTAGAATGATGTTACCATGAGCCAAGAATTGCATCCAGCATTCCCAAAACTGAGATCACTAATCAAAGACCTGGGTGCTTTTGTGGGTAACTGCTGCTGCATAGACACTGAATCTCTGCTGACATTACTGGAGATATCCTAGCTATTACACTAACGAATCTGTAACTCCATCTCTTTAAATGGTGCTTTTCCACCTACTATGAACACTTCTGTGGTAGCACTGCTTTTTGTCATTTGTGGCACTGCATGCCAGACAATGGTTGTGAGAGCTGCAGTCAGTGCAAAGGTTTCACAAATGATGGAAGGAAATAGCCTGCTCTTGAGAAATAAAGTGATCCTTCATTTTAAGTTAATTCATCTCCATGCTTGTCACTACTGTAGCTTAGTATCAGGGAAAAAAACTATCTTTGATGCCTGTGCTAGTTTGAAGCTAGCTAGAATGTTTATGTGAGAAGAACTGGATTACAGGCTGTGAAAGAGAAACAATGGTGATGTCTACTTCACTCATAGGCTTGCTGAGATGTATAAGAACAAGAACCCAAACATAGATAAGTGAGTAACTCTTTGTCCAGGCTGTGGGCTGCATTTTCTCTCTAACCTCACCCTCTGTCTCTCTGATTAATTCACTTTGCTTCCTAACCTCCCTGGCCAACCCTCCATTTTTCCTTCTTCCATAAGGCAACGTCTGGGGTAAGGTGGAGGGGTGGGAGAAGGTGGAAGGGCAGTTGGGCGCCCCTCCTGGGGACTGAGGTATCTAGGAGGGCTGTTGTGTTTCTGTATTACCTTTCACCTTGTATATTTCTGTCTATAACTGTATATACTGTAAATATCTGCTTGTATATTCTGCTAAGCTGTAAATATAAGCTTCATTCAAATTTCCAGAGCTGGCTGAGTCTAGTCTGGGTGATTTCCAAAGTACGGGGGGCAGATAACAGCCAAACCACCACAATGCCTTGTAACATTTTGTCACTCATTACAAAACAGAGAGGTTAATGAAGAGAAAATACAAGGAGAAGGTGGAGGGAAGTGTTTCAGGGCTTTTTTAAGAAACACCTTCCCACAGTAGATTAGAGCATAGGCAGAACAATTAAGCAAGGTAAAATACATCAGAATGATAAAAGGGAGAAGATGCCAGAGCAAGTAACACTTACAGAGTTATTTTTAATGCGCAGCATAAGAATGAAGCTTGATGAAATATTCAATCTTCAAACCTAAATGTGAAGCTAAATCAGCACTGTGTGGTAGGGAAGGAGACAGCTCTACTGTCTATCTAACAACGGATGGATTTTATACCACAAAACCTGAAAAGTGGAACTGCTTGAATACAGACTGATCATACATACCAGTATGAAATGTGAGAAGCACAAAAAGCAAGTGTGACCAGGTTTGGGCCAGAATCCAAAATGGGAGTTGTGCCAACCACAATAATATTCAGATTTTCACTGGTGGAGCCAAACTTGGATCACCTTGGGTTTTCCTCACTTCTTTCAGTACATAAAATCTTTCCAAAGAATGGACCACAAAACTGCCTGGGAATCCTCAAGTCAGTCACAGGTATTATGACAACTATTGTGGTGAAATATATAAGGAAGTGGCAGATGAAGTTGCTAAACCACTGTCCACTGTGTTTGAAAGGTTGTGGCAGACTGGTGAAGTTCCTGCTGACTGGAAAAGGGCAAACATAACACCCATCTTCAAGAAGGGGAAAAAGGATGACCCTGGAAACTACAGACCAGTCAGTCTCACTTCTGTGCCTGGAAAGATCATGGAGCAGATCCTCCTGAAGGCTCTGCAAAAGCAAATGGAAAACCAGGCAGAGGTGATTGGTGGTAACCAGCATGGCTTCACCACGGGCAAATCATACCTGACAAACTTGGTGGCTTTTTATGATGAAGTCACAGCTACAATGGACAGGGGAAGGGCAACTGATGTCGTCTACCTGGACCTGAGTAAGGCATTTGACTCTGTCCCACATGACATCCTGGTCACCAAACTGGAAAAGCACAGACTGGATGGGTGGAGCACTCACTGGATAAGGAATTGGCTGGATGGTCGCATGCAGAGAGTGGTGATCAAAGGCACAATGTCCACCTGGCGACCGGTGACAAGTGGTGTTCCTCAGGGGTCAGTGCTGGGACCAGTGCTCTTTAACATCTCTGGATGTCCTTGGACAGTGTGAGACTCAGTAAACCTCTTAATATTATTTTAATTAAGCTGTTAAAGGTCATCATGTTAAAACATACAAATATACATTATATACATCTGCATCAAGAGACCTTACATAGCCCTGATTAATGGCTTGATAGGTTGTAAAATAAATCCATACCATGCATTTATATCAAGGACTTTTCCAAAACATCACTTATTTGTCCTAACAGATTATAATAAGTCTTTCTAAACCATTCTGGTCTGTGGCTCAAATCTTTTCTGCATCTCACTGACATGCACACTAAGTCTAATTTGTTATGTCTCTTATTGCAACATCCTCTAAAATATATTCTGAAATATTACAAGTGACCAGATGGACAGGAGTACAAGGAAGAAAATGTTATCAATCTATAATGACTCTCAGATAAGGGTAACTCAGAATCCCTCCTACCAGCTCACCTGATAGAAAAGTTTCTGCCATTAGCAGAGAGAGTGGTTTGCCACTGGAATGGGCTGCCCAGGGAGATGGTGAAGCCACCGTCCCTGGAGGTGTTCAAGAAAAGACTGGATGAGACATTTAGTGCCATGGTCTAGATGACTGGCTAGGGCTGGGTGCTAGGTTGGACTGGATGATCTTGGAGGTCTCTTCCAACCTGGCTGATTCTATGAAAGTATTTCTTTGGATTTTGAACAACCTCATTAGATGAATATTGGGAACTAGCATGACATGACAGGGAGCAGCTATGCTGAAATATAGTTTCTAATACCAAAAAAAATTACATCAGATAATAAGCTGTTGCTTTGGTAGACCTAGACCTAGTAACTGGGCATGTATTAAACACTTCAGTATTCTGTAGAGCTAATCTAGTTCCTTACCCTCTCTACATACATGCAAAGCCTACATATGTTCACCACATTTCCCCGTTAACAACAACAACAAAAAATCACCTTCTTAACAAGACAGGTTAAAAAAAATACTCTCAATATTCAGCCTAAAAGCCAACACATTTTTGTGCACTTTTAAGATTCTGTAGGTATACATGGCTTACAATCCTGAGTTTACATTTTCCAGAGAGTCTGCAAAGGAAAAGCAGGAATGTTTTTAATTTATAAACCCAGATAAGCATGTAGAAATCTGTACCATAAACCCTTTGCAAATGCTTCCTGCAGAAGAATGCAGGGAGGAATATACAGTACTACTTTGAACAAAAACTATGGATAGATATTAGTAATGTTTCAAAAATGCCTGCCAATATTTGGGTACAGACAAGTCAAAAATATAATGATTTTAACCACAAACTACCTTTCAGACAGATTTAGCTAATTACAGAACCTCAACTGCTTTAAGTCAATTCTGCTCTTGAAGATTAACAGGATCTTTTCATGCTGGAAGGAAAGGTTTCACTAGAAGAAATGAACAGAAGTAAGAAAGTGAGATTATGGTCAAAGTAGTTGCAAAAAAGTGGATCTTTGACAACAGAGAAAACTACTAAAAGCAGTAGTCAAACTTGTCAGAAACAAGAGCATATTTGGGGCTGGGCATCAGGGCCTAGACTTCACCTTTGAGTCTCCATCTCATCCATCACTTTTTTCTCAGACAAGAAAGTGAAGAGCTGGTTTGAGACTCCCATTGTTTCAAGGGCCTAAAGTCTCCCTCAGGACTTGAACACAGGCAATTACATTAAGTTTCATGATGATCTTTGTGAAGAGAATGAAGAAAGCCAAACACTAAAATACTTTCTGCATCAGTATGGCCAGTAATATAATTCCCTCAGCCAGGAAATCCCTATGTTGATATTCAGCTACGCTCCATAGATTGGGAATTTTGCTTTTGAAACACTGGGTAGTAAAGGGAAGGTTTATAAATGGCAAGAAGATGCAGATGGCTTTTCTAACTTCAACATCCCATGATACATGATCAAATAAAAACTTCACTTTGATATCTCAAATAGGGAAAGTAACAGAAAGAATCATAATACCAAGCATTTCCTTCAATATGTACTACTCATGACTACTTCAGACTTAAGATAAACACTGTATTGTTTTTAATGTCTAGATGATGGTGTGACCTTAAAGGGATTTGTTCTGAAGTGATGGTCCCAAGAGAATGCTTCAGAATAATCAAACCTCCTACCATACCACATCACCCAATTGTCCACAGGTGTCAGAAAAACAATCCTTCCTCTCCTTTTCCCCAGTCAATGCTGCTGCACAGTTAGCAACTTAAAGATGCCCTTTAAGTCATCAGGCCATGGCCTCTGACAGAGGCAGCAGGACATTGGACTGTATAACCCACTGATCTAATCTTTGCCAAATACACATAGACAAGTTCATGAGTTCGTATGGATCTGTTTGCTATTCTTGCATCTCTACCTGTGCTCAGTGTCTTCAAGAGCAGAATTTTCCACCACAGATGGTCTGAACAATACTCTTGCAATTCTCTACCAGGACTCTTAATTTCTCACCTGGGAAAGTATTACTGCTATTCCCATCCTAAGCCTCTTCTGGCCAGAGATGGAAACCTGCCAAAACATGCAGGAGTATTGTGAATGAAGTATGCTGAAGAATCCTCTGGGCCTACAAACTCATTTTTACACAAGGTCTGAGCAAGGACATGAATCCAGGTGCCTAGAGACAGACTATTGCTTTAACCTACAGTGCCATTTCTCTGTGTTTGTAACAAACTCACACTGCATTTCATGGACAAGGCTGCACTTCTTTTCAACCTCACAGTGACAAAAGAAGTGTGTGCTGGTTTAAGGCTTAAGGTTGGAGAAGTTCCCAACTCACTACAAAGTATTACTATATTAACTTGTCGGGAAATAAAAGTCCCATGTGAAGCTATCTTTTGCACTGACAGAGGATGCATAATTTTCCACTAACACCACAGGGAACAGTCAACAGATTTGAGGAGGGATTTTTTTAAAAGCCTTCAGAGATCTAACTAGGTCACCACTGAAGGCACTGATAATTCCTACTGCCCTTAGAGGCATAGGAACAGGAGTTGGTTTCTTGCTGTTCTCTGCCAAATCTTCTGCTCTCAACCATGTGCTACCACAGCTTAGACTCTTCCTCTGGTCATGTACACTTGGTCCATAACCTCATCCTATATGTCATCTATTCTTCCAACATTGAACAAACTGGTGGTATTGGTGGATAATAGGCTGAAGATGACCCAGCAGTGTGCCCAGGTGGCCAAGAAAGCCAATGGCATCCTGGCCTGCATCAGGAACAGTGTGGCCAGTAGGACGAGGGAGGTTATTCTNGGTTGGTCTCTTCTCCCAGACAACCAGCAACAGGACAAGGGGATACAGCCTCAAGTTGTGCCGGGGGAGGTACAGGCTGGATGTTAGGAGGAAGTTCTTCACAGAGAGAGTGATTGGCATTGGAATGGGCTGCCCAGGGAGGTGGTGGGGTCATTGTCCCTGGAGGTGTTGAAGAAAAGCCTAGATGAGGCATTAGACTGGCTAGGGCTGGGTGCTAGTTTGGACTGGATGATCTTGGAGGTCTCTTCCAACCTGGTTGATTTTATGATTCTACTTCTGAAAAGCGCAAAATGTCTATTGAGGAAATGAAAGACAGATGTCTGGTTGGATGAATCATGCTCCTGTTTGAGTGCACAAAAATCCATGTGCCAAGTAAAATACCAGCACATTGTGCGTGTGGCACTGCTGCATGTCCATTTACATGGTGGAAGAGCTTTAGAGCCAGTCTGTGAAATACATACTGCTCCAGACACACCTCACACCTCTCCTCCTCCTTGCTCCAACATACCAGGCACAGTCAGCACATCGGTCAACAGGTTAGAGAGTAGGAAGGAGGCTTCACTAGGCTTCAAAACTAGGAGACACAGTCTTGGCTGCAGAGGAGCTTGAGGTGATGTTCAGTTGCAGTTGGTCTTACACGCATTACAACAGAATTGACAACCTTGCTTAAATCTTAAATCTTATTAAGTGTTTGACACATCTCTGGCATTGCAGCAAAGTTATGGTGCTCCCTGACCAGCTGTTGAGTCCTCTACATTGGGAAAAGTCTGAAGAGTTCAGCTGATTACACAGACTGAAAAATCCTAGCAAACCTAAACGCAAGCTATGTAAGCGCCACTTTCTGAGAGTCTTAAGAATATATTAGCTATTAGACACTAAACATTTCCCCGTCCTCAGCAAGAACTCAGATGTATTTCAGGCATCCATGCTGATGGCCTGTTTTCTGCTTTGTTAAAAGAAAATGTCAGTGAAGCTATTCAGCCACCAGATTCTGTTCTAGCAAAGTAACTTAGTACTGCTTCCTCTGCTCAGCCTCTCCCCTCTCTCCCCATCTCTTTCCCTCCAACTCCTAATCATTTTTCTCTAAAGCCAATGACCAAAAGAGGCAGAACTGAGCAAAGGTAACATTAACAGAAAGTGGTTATTAGTTGATTGACATAATGGCATCTAGGGTGAGGGTGAAGAGACTGCCAAAGAACCTGTGTTCTACTACTGTCACCTTTAATAACTTTCATCTTTCTTTTTGTTAAAACGTGAAAATTAAGCTATTCAACTCAGATGGCTACTGATGGTCTGTTTTCCTGTCAGCCTTGGAGAGCAATCTTGTTTCCCTGCAGTGGCTTGACAAAATAATTGAGCTGCTGAATCCAACATTCATGTAATGCCTACGATGTAGAGGGCTCCTGTAGAACAGCATATCTAGGGAATCTGTCATGTCACTGAACAGCTTCAGATGAGATCAGTGTGGGAAAGACATGACATGAGCAAAGGATACGCTGCACCACTCCAAAAACTCTCCAAGAAAAGCAGTGGCTGCTGGCAGAGCCACTGAAAGCACCCAAGAGCAGACTTGCAGTTGTTCAGCTCCTGTGCTGTCTTGTCGGCTGCAGGAGCTGAACAGGTCAGGAGCCACCTAGAGCTTGTGTTAGACCTCACATCATTCCCGTATGATATGAAGAACATTCGGGACTGAGAATGTCCCTCTTGTTTCTGGTTCAAACTACTTCTCATCCAAGCCACAAGGCATGTGCATCCAGCAGCAGCACCCCAATAAAAGCCCTGCACAGATGTTCCTAAGCATCCTTTAGGTAACAGACTTTGTAAGTTCACTCGACTTTGAACTCCATAATGCTAAGGAGTGTTTTCTGAGGAGCCACAGTATACACAGAAGAGAAAACAAAATGTTTTAATTAAAGACCTTCTCCCGTTATCAGAGGATACAGGATTAGCGCAAAACACATCAGAGGAAGCTAAGTTAATCCATGTTTGGTTGATTTGTACACTGGGGAGCCTGACAGATTTTAGCAGTCATTATTATTTACAGCAGTTATGACATCCTGTCAGTTTAATTACAGAAAATCTGGTGTTACTTGGGGTTTTTTTGGCTGAATGAAGGTTTTCTTTTTTAATATTACACATTTCTGACTATCTCACTTCTAAGACAACATTATAAATGTACTTTGATTTGTGGTGTTAACTTCAAGGATATCCATGACACAGGAGTTAACTGTGCGGATGACCTCCAGAGATTTGCAAATAGAAACATGATGTAACAGCCATGGTAAGTCACTTCAGGAGTGCTTTAATTCCACATGACAACAGTTCTCTCGATGGAGGCGTAGGCTGGGAGAGGCCAGGATTTGCTTGGATTATTCTCTAGGATTACTAAAGTGCATCCTGACACTACATCTGCAATTATGTTCCACAGAAATCATGTCCCACCATGTGTACAAGCCAGCATAGGTTATTCAGCTATTGCATTGTTTCCTGGGTGGACATACTAATAAGTAATGAGCATACCACTAAACATACTCTTTGTTAAGGCGGAAATGGCGTTCTTCAGTTATGGTCCCAAAGTTTACACTTCCAAGTGGATCATTTCTGGCCTTTTTCTCCTTAGCACACTGTTTAGACAAAGAAACACCTGTATGCTTCACTAACCCTCACACTGTACTAACTCTAGGCTTGAACTTTCATGCTAGGTGGTATTTTTCCCCTTTCATAAATGAATGCTTTGTTCAATACATTGTTGATACAGGCTGAAGAGAGGTATATTATACCATAAGGAACTGGTTTACATAGAGCAATACAGGTTTTTTATTAACTAAATCCATCATTCACCTTGTCCTCTGTGAACAAAATGATCAAATTTATGTTACTGCCCAATGCAGAGCTTTTTGTAAGGCTTCTTTATGAAAAGAGAAACCAGTGCAGGAGTAAAATACAATTAATAACATATAAATACTTCCTAAAGGTACAATAAAGATCATGCACCAGCAGAAATTAAAAGCATTATGGGAGAAACAGCTCCTCACATTAGAAGGTAGCAGGGAGACGTCAGGAGGGGAAGTGAAGAGCTGATAGCCCCACTTTGGTCCACACAGAGTGAGCAGTAGTAGCTGTTGTGGAAGGCCAGTAGGCCTAAACCATGTCCTGGCTTATCCAGACAGGTTCCCTGTGCTAGTTTGAACCTAGCTAGAATGTTTTGGTGAGAAGGGCTAGATAATAGGCTGTAAAATGAAAACAATGGTGATATCTACTTCGTTCACAGTCTTGCTGAGATGTGTAGAAAGGAAAAGCAAAACATGAGATAAAGTCACTTCGCTGGGCACTTCGCTCTGGGCTGTGCTCTCGGCTCTTTGCCTGCTGGGGAGCTGAGGCTGCTGGCTGAACTCCATCTTGCTTTCTAACCTCACCCTCCATTTGCTTTGGCTGATCTCACTTTTGCTTTTAATCCTCTTGGCCAAACCTCCATTCTTCCTTGGGATCGGGGTAAGATTGAGAGGGGTAAGGGGAAGGTGAGGGGGTGGTTGAGAGCCCCTCCTGGGGACTCAGGTTTTTGGGAAGGGAGTTGTGTCTGTATTACCTTTTACCTTGTATATTCCTGTCTATAACTGTATATACTGTAAACATCTGCTTGAATATTGTGCTAGCTGTAAATATAAGCTTCATTAAAATTTCCAGAGCTGGCTGAGTCTAGTCTGGGTGATTTCTAAAGTGTGGGGGGGCAGGGGACACCCAAACCACCACATTCCCTTGTTCCTCTTCCCTTCTGCTGTTGGGAGAAGCAAGGCAGGAAAGGAAAACAAAGGCCTGTTGCCATCAAGTCTCTACTCCCTAGTAAACAGGTTTCCACACATGTTTATGCATTTGTTTGTGTCTCCCCTAAAAGAGTAAAAGCAAGCCCTAGCTCAACCAATATGGTCAAGTTTGGGAAACTGCCATTCTGATTGTGTAAGCTCTGTGGCCAAAGAGCCATTAGTCTTGGGCGAAACTGATAAAAGAGATGAGCAGGTAAATACAACATGCTCTGCCATTGCATACCTGCTCTCTAACATTGTACCCTGCCATGCTCTGCCTGCTGCATAATAACAAGCCCTGATGCCTTGAGCTTGTATGCCTGAAACTGCTTTATTTTACCAGGGATGGCAATAAATGCCTCTACACGACAGGTTCACTTAGCCATCAGCGCAACATTGTGCCTGTCTGCACATTTGCAAAACATCGTGCCAGGACTGCACATCTGCAAGTCTTCTACTGAGACTGGGAGCCCTGGAAAGGACACAGAGTCATCCAACAGGAACCAGGATCAGGTCAGAGATTGTCTGCTTCTCCCCCAGCACCCTGTTATCTATCTATCTAATCAACCAGGTTGGAAGAGACCTCCAAGATCATCCAGTCCAACCTAGCACCCAACCCTAGCCAGTCAGCTAGACCATAGCACTAAGTGCCTCATCCAGGCGTTTCCTGAACACCCCCAGGGATGGTGACTCCACCACCTCCCTGGGCAGCCCATTCCAATACCAATCACTCTCTCTGCCAACAACTTCCTTCTAACATCCATCCTAGACTTCTCCTGGCACAACTTGAGACTGTGTCCCCTTGTTCTGTTGCTGGTTGCCTGGGAGAAGAGACCAACCTCCTCCTGGCTACAACCTCCCTTCAGGTAGTTGTAGACAGCAATGAGGTCCCCCCTGAGCCTCCTCTTCTCCAGGCTAAACAACCCCAGATCCCTCAGCCTCTCCTCACAGGGTTTGTCTTCCAGGCCTCTCACCAGCTTCATTGCCCTTCTCTGGACACCTTCCAGCACCTCAACATCTCTCTTGAATCGAGGAGCCCAGAACTGGACACAGCACTCAAGGTGTGTCCTGACCAGTGCTGAGTACAGGGGCAGAATAACCTCCCTTGTCCTGCTGGCCACACTGTTCCTGATCCAGGCCTGGATGCCATTGGCTCTCTTGACCACCTGGGCACACTGGCCAAGAGAGCCAATTGTTTTAACAATTAGCCTGGGAAGATCCAGAAATCTTCAAAGGCTACGTAGACACTGACAGAACTCCCATCAAGTGTTTGGGTACTGTCTGGAAACTATACTTTAGCCTTGGAGATTCAGATATACTGTTTTGTGAGTAAATATTCAAAAGCCTCTCTGTAAGAAATTCTGTAACTAAACTGAATGTACCTTCTGCCTCAAACAGAAAGGAGCCTCTTGAGTCCCTCTAGTAGGCAAGTGGTATAATTGACTGCAAGGACCTCTTTCCAATTGTAATTAATGTTTGTTGTATTATTGCTAGTTATTTCTTAAGTGTTTCAAGTGCCTGGTTTTTCCTTCTGTGTTATACTTTTCATGATCATGCAAAGAACCTGTTAAAATTAAGTATGGTGGCAAGATTCCTGGATATCAAAGTAAAGAAGCTATATTAATTTTGAAATAAAATCTGCCCATACCATTACTGTAGCATTAGCTGAGCAGGAAAATAAAGACATGATGAACCAGGTGTAAGTTCAAAAGATTCTAAGTACAAGAATGCTAGCAGATGTAAATAAGTACCAAACAGCAAAGCTGCTCTTGGAGAGCTCTACACTGATGTATTCAGTAACTGTTTTCTGCTGCAGCTCAAGCATCTTGCTTCTCTTACGTAACAAAGTAAGGTCAGCAGGACAGCTGGGGGAAGCTGAATGGGAGTGAAGATACAAACTGCTGTTAAAGGAAAAGACAGATTCCAAGAAAGGGAGACTACATAGAAGGCAGCACCAAGGTGAACATGGGAGTTTGAAAAAGTGGCACTACAGAAATCAATGTGGATAGACCATATTCCTGGGAAGCAAGGACATCAGGCAATGAGAGACAAGTTGTAGTCAGGTGCTATATTCTGCAGAATAAGTGTGACATTGCAACCCAGAAAACTAGACACAACTAGTAAAGGGCAGGCTGGGAGAGTTAAATATCATAGTAATTAATGAACTGAAATTAGAGTATAAATCCTTTTGGATCTGTCACCCATTGTGGTGATGATGTCCTGCCTCTTCATTTCACTACAGAGACCATTTCTGCATAGAAGACTGTAAGAAATTAGAATAAGAGTCCTTGCCACCATGAAATATATCAGAAGATGCACAGATCAGACCTGTGCATTACAAACTACGTAGTTGTGATGCAACTACTATAAAGTATGTAAAAAATGCAATAGGATACACTATTTTTGTCAACTGCTGTCAGTTAACAACAGAAATAGGAAAGAAAATAAAACTAGGGGAGAAGACACTGCAGTTGCTACAGACAAACTTTCTGTATCATAAATGGAATGGAAAGAAGATAGGGTCCTATTTCGCTACATCAGAAGGTGATCACTTCTCTTGCTACCAGAATAACAACAGGCTGTTGTTGAGAGAATAACTCACTGTGAATTTAGGTTGCATTCCATTTTCACATACTCTGGGCTTCCCAAACCTGTTGGCCCTGTGAAAACAAACCTTCTGAGAAAGCAAGCAAGAAATATACAAAACTAGAGACACTTATTACAGCAGCAGAAACAGCTACTGAATGACAGCTCTGTAGCAATGCAGTACTGTGGGTTGGCAGCTTTCAGAAAGAAAAGCCTTTAGGTCTGAGGTTTGTAAGCAATTTGCCACGCTTGTCATCCTTGTTCTACGGAGGCCTTTCCCGCAGGACGTTGTTCTAACAAAATTATCCACTGCAAAGGCCAGCAGCATGCTCATTGTGTCTCAACCAAGGCTGCATAAAGAGGAAAGTCAACTACGCATGTCTGTCATTTGGACAATCAGCCTTTCTGAGTGTAGACACTATTCTAAAAGGCTAGTCCTCAGAAGCACCTAATTTCTCAGCTGGAAATTAATTCTCTTTGTTAGAAGCATGGAGCTATTAATGCCCTCTGAGAACAATGTTCAATGGCTTAAAGCAGAATCAAACCAAATACACCAGAAGTATCCTTGTAACCTCTCTGACACGAGGTGGGGGGGGAATTGAAAAAAAAAGAGCTGGAGTAGCTGAAAACAACAAAAGAAAGAAGATGAAGACAGCATGTCAGTCCTCATGCACCTCCATTTACACTTTTAATACTACTCCTCTGAGTCCTCCTTTGCTTAATCTGTATCCCCTCCCTGCACTTCACTGGCTCTATTAACTACAATTATTTTAAAGAGAAAATAAACTCTTATAGGTTTAAAGTAAGAATTATCTCCAAGGAACTCTTCATAATGACAATACACTGCTTTAATCTCTGCACCGTATTTTGTATCTGATCTATACTAAACTATACTAGCAACTTTCTATTATCAGTTAAGCTTTTCAGTCTTGTTTCTTCTGCTTGTACTCCTTGGTAACTGAAAGGGAGAGAAAATTCATAAATTGCAAGTGATATCCTTATAGATCCACAAGTTAAAAGGTCAGATAAGCACAACTGATAAAACAATTTACACAACAGTATAAATATTCTAGCTTCATCTGCAATAGTGATTTATCTACCACCTCATGTACATCTTGTAAAGGCAAATTTCTGACCCAGGCCAGGTCTAAGACATTCCAGTTCACTCTTATTCTTCCTCCTTCATTCATTCTTCTGTGACACTTCTAATGTCTACTCAAAAGAAATTCCTCAAAGAGATCAGATCTGAACCATGATGACAAAGGCCTCTCTAGATGGAGCTAGAAGTCATACCCAGAGTATTTTAGTCTGAATTGAAAGGAACGTTCACTTCTTCCCTTATCTGTCTTATCTTTAAGATCAGTAAAACACAGAAAAATTGGCTTCTTAATGGGGAAGGGAAAAAGGACCAGCGAAAGCATTTTTACACTGTGGAGTTGCAACAGCCTTTACTTTCAAGATCAATTAAATATCAAGAAATACAAATTAATATCTCAGTATCACAGAATCATAGAATGTTAGACGTTGCAAGGGACCTTCAAAGATCATCAAATCCAGCCCCCCTGCCAAAAGAAGGATCACCCAGGGTATTCTGCACAGGAACGCAACCAGGCAGGTTTTGAAAACCACTAGAGAAGGAGACTTCACTAACTCTCTGGGTGGCCTGCTTCAGTGCTCCGTCACCCTCACTGTAAAGAAGTTTCTCCTCATGTTGAGGTGAAACCTTCTATGTTCAAGTTTGTATCCACCGTTCCTTGTTTTATTACTGTACACCACCAAAAAGAGTTTGGCCCCGTCCACTTGGCATCCACCCCTCAGATATTAATAGACATTTACCAGATCTCTTGCCAGTATAAAATCCTCATCCTTCCTCCTACTCCTCCCCTGTACTCTTGATCTTGATGTTGTCTCTGGCAGCTGTTTGGTTTGTGTAAAATAAAAGGCACCACTGGATGACAGAGGTGTTCTTGTTGGACTTCTGCATGCACAGGTTGGGATTTGAACTGAAGATATGATTGCTGAGGTAGCCTGCCCAACATATGCAAATTAAGATTTATTTTCTTCATTTTTATTCTTTTAATGAAGTGAATTAAAAATTACAGAAGATGACACACTGACAATTGTGTTCTCTGAACAAACCAGGTACTGCACAAACTGTATTCAGATCAGTTTACCTGTTAACATATGTGCTAGTTTGAAGATAGCTAGAATGCCTTAGTGAGAAGAATTAGATCACAGGCTGTGAAAAAGAAACAATGGTGATGTCTACTTCACTCATAGGCTTGCCGAGATGTAAAAGAATAAGAATCCAAACATAGATAAGGCATTCAGGCACTGCCTGGGCCTTGAGCTGCATTTCTCTCTAACCTCACCCTCTGTCTCTCTGATTAATCCAATTGCTTCCTAACTCCCCTGGCTGACCTTCCATTCTTCCTTGGGGCACAAGGCAACATCTGGGGTAAGGTAGAGGGGTGGGAGAAGGTGGAAGGGCGGTTGGGAGCCCCTCCTGGGGACTCAGGTTTCTGGGAGGGCTGTTGTGTTTCTGTATTACCTTTTACCTTGTACATTTCTGTCTATAACTGTATATACTGTAAACATCTGCTTGTATATTCTGCTAAGCTGTAAATATAAGCTTCATTCAAATTTCCAGAGCTAGCTGAGTCTAGTCTGGGTGATTTCCAGAGTGTGGGGAGGCAGGGAACACCCAAACCACCACAACGTACCTCAGCTCTGATTGACTAGGGCCATTTCAAGCAGCAAGAGGATTGTTTAGTGTCTGTGCCTATTTAATCTCAGCCTCTCAGTCACGACTGCTAATTCACACACTGTTTTTTCCAATCTAATTGTCTATTCACTAGGAGACCATCAACAGCCTTCCCTCCACTGCTCTGAATCTCTCGTCGTCTGGATTTTCAAAAGATCACATCCTAAACCTCTCAAGTATCTCATTATTCTGCTTTTATTTTTTTATACAATGTAAACTATTTAAAAGAAACATGCTCCCATAGTTTCTTTGAAAAATACATTTCTCTAGCATAACAGGCACCCAGTGACAGAACAAGAGGATGCAGTCTCAAACTGTGCCAGGGCAGGTTTAGGTAGGACCTCAGGAAGAAATTCTTCACGCAAAGATAAATTGCCCATTGGAATGGGCTGCCTAGGGAGGTGGTGGAGTCACCGTCTCTGGAGGTTTAAAAAGGAGGCTGGATGAGGCACCTAGTGCCATGATTTGGTTAATTCTAGTTAATAGTTAGAATTAGGCTGGACTTAATGATCCTAGAGCTCTTTTCCAACCTGGTTAAATCTGTGATTCTGTGAACATCTCTCTAAGAATCCAAAGAAGAGAATTTCTGCACATCTCCACACACGCAAGGGGCTCCCTCACCAACTGTGGGATGATTGCTCTACTAAATAATACTTGAACTCTAATTACCACACGTGTTACTGTTGTGTGCATTATTACCCAGTGGGTACAAGTGCAACAGATCTGCAAACATTCCTCCTATGGCTCGCAGAGCCAGGGAAAAACAAGGTGCAATTTATCTTTTCATTCTTAAAACCCCAGCAGCAGGAACACACATTGTTTGTGAAACAACCATTTTAATTCAGTATTTTCCTTCTCTCTGTAGGTCACAGCTGAATTCAGTTAATATTGTTTCAGAAAGCAATCATTCTTACAGAGCCTTACATCCTTTTGCCTTCCTTCCAAAAGTCTGTTTTGTTTTGATATCTAGTTCTAAAGATAGGTTGGACTGGATGATCTTGGAGGTCTCTTTGAACCTGGTTGAGTCTATGATTCTATGATATTTACTTCAGACGGTAACACTTACATGACAAATACTCAATACAACTTCTGATTCAGATCTTTGTTATTGTTTTAAAACATTCACAAGTTGTTAAAACATAGCTGTTTATGAGGCATGAAAGGTCAGCCTCCAGAAAGTAAGAAAACCAATTACTAGTCTTTAACTATTCAGTTCAAGTTTCTTATGAGCTCAACTTTGGACAAATATCAATAATTTAGACTTCAATCATTTACTTCAAAACAAATAAACATATCATAGAATCATAGAATGGTTTAGGTTGGAAGGGACCTCAAGGATCATCCAGCTCCAACCCCCTGCCATAGGCAGGGACACCTCCCACTAGAGCAGGTTGCTCAAGGCCTCATCCAGCCTGGCCTTGAACACCTCCAGGGAGGAAGTATCCACAACCTCCCTGGGCAACCTGTTCCAGTGCCTTACTACCCTCACTGTAAAGAACATGCTGTAATAACGTAAGGCTGCATGAATTTTGTTTGGGCCACTTAGGAAGATGCTAAACCTCCTCTAAGGAGGTGACTGAGCAGGGCCGTAGGATTCAAGTGTTAGAAACAAGGGAAGGAGAAAGCATCTTATCATAGCTTTATCCAGTTTGTTAGATCCTGGACTAAGTAATGGGCGTGTTTATTTAGTAATGTGTTTTCAAAAGATTTCCAAAGGAATAAGAGAATTTGGTGAAGAATCTCTCACACAGTAATAAAAGAACCTAAAAGTAAAGGAAAAAAAGAATGCTTGGGCTATGAGGGAATAAATTAAATAGAAGTGGTTGAGATCTAAAGGCAATTGTAAATCGCAGAGAAAAGAAAGCTGAATTTTCATCCAGAGTCTAGTATTTTAGACTCACTTGATAGCCAAAACCTGTATTCTCTGTGTTCTAGGACACTTCTGTAGGAAAAACAGATTGATATAAATCATTGTGTAACACACAAAAAAATCCATAAAATGACCAAAAGAAAAAAAAAAAGCACTGAGATGCAAAAGTTTCCCTATGAAAACTTCTAGAGCCAAGAAAGTGTTTTCACTTGTTACAAACCTTATTAATAGCCTGCTCTGTAGTACTCTGTGTAAATCTGATTAGTCTCCTGAACAAATCTCCACAGATAGTGGATGCTGACAATGCCTTAACACAAGCATTGTCCTGTTAATCGTTTTGTGATTATTGCCTGGGAATTTAGTGAAGAGAGACCCAGACATATGAGAAGAGCAGCTTCAATTTTTATACTTTAACTCTAGTTTTCAGTAATTGCATGTCTTTCCTTTTCCCCCTTTGCCTTTCTTTAGATGCAACAAACCTCCACATTATCTACTGGTTCATCACACCATAAAAAACAAACAAAAGGCCTTCCTGAATGAGAAGGAATGATGACATTTAGGATGCGGTGCTCACTCCAGAGGAGGCACAGGTAGAAGGATCACAGGTTCAGGAGAGAGGCCACTTGAAGGTGCACTGATGGTAAGAAAAGCATCCTAAGTAATGGAAGTACAACAGCAAAGCTGACATCAGTGGCAGTTAAGGACAATAAGATGCACATCAGAGGCATGGATAGGTAGACAGAAAACATGTGTGAATAATTTCTGGGGAGAAAACAAAAGGAAGATGATCTAGATCTGGATTGAGAGGCTTAATAGCTTAATGGGAGCTATTACCATGCATAACGAGTATCATGGATACGAGTATCACAGATACTCAGTTTGTTGGCAGGTTCTGTAAAAATACCTATGAACACTTGAAAATTTCACCATCTACATGAATTCATGTGCTCAGAGTGTTTTCACTCATTCACAAGATGAATATATTCTACACACTGTATCAGACAAGAATAAGCACAGGTGAATCGAGTGCTCACTTCTCCTGTGGTCTAATTCATCTAGTTTTCATTGCTTCTCCTTGAGCATGGAGCTGGTAAGTTCTGCTATATGCACCCCTGAGGCTTTAATATTTTAATCAACACCATTGACAATAGTGGAGGAACAACCTGAATGATGAGAAGTGACCATCCAAAAGTGTACCATAACTGTTACAGAAGTTAACCTCCACACTGTACTGAATGCTTCACAATATTAATGACATGCACAGAAAGTTCCAGGTCAGTACGCAGATAATACATCCTTTTGTCCTTGCCCCCTCACCAAGCTCTGTCTCATGTTCTCCCCTCCAAATGGCTTTTTCTCTTCTTGCTGAATAAACCATTATTTACACAACAGTTTACTCCACGCTTTTAATCTGACAAATCATGGAGAATGTTCCTGTGGCAACAAACTGTGATGATCTGCACAGCAGATTGAACTATTCACTAATAACAGTAAATATTACATGGAAAAGCTTTATTGACTACTAAAACCATGTAAAAAGCAAGGTGGCATATGATTTACAGTCTGTGATACTGAGCTCCCATGTTGCTAGTTTCACAAATTATGTTGCTTCCCAGGAAAAAATGGTGGAGTAATAGCTGAGTTGCAGCTCTTTGCTAAGCTTCTGCTTCATTGGTGTAATGTGCGTTCAATCAAATGGGCTTCCCTTGACAGCATTATCTCTCAGTGGGACAGTGCTGCTTGGATGGAACTATGTGAAATGGCTGCATATTGCACAAGCTTCAATACCTATTGCACTGAGAGCAGAATGTGAGTGTCCTGAAAATTACTTAGCAAATAGGACCAGAAATCAAAGTGACAGCAGTCTCATGCCCCAAGTGAGGCCCATTTTGGTACCCAGTAGGAGACCAAAGAGTAGTTCTGAGTCATTATTTTAATTCTGTTTTGAAAGGAACCATGCAGAGCCCTCAAATCAGGTAAAATCCTGCCAGGTCAGTGACTGACAGGAATAGGTTGTGCAAGAAAGTACTGGGGGAAGAATAACCATGCCATGCCAGAGAATCAGGGACTCATGTTTATCTTTGCCCAGCCCAGCTATTACACCTCAAGACACTCAGGACACTGGGGATTTCATGCAACTGCAATATGGAAGGAGCTTATAAACCTCCAGGGAACAGGATGCACAAATTCATTCTGAAGCCTGAATATCTGACACTTGTAATGCCTTTATATTGTGGGCTGGGAGTGGGAGGAGAAAATGGTAAGAGGTTTATGTAAAGGAAGGCTAATAATCAGAACACTCTTCCTATTCAGCATTATTAGTCCCTGCTGAATTAGATGGATCAGTAAAAGATATTTCATTTCTTTGGAGATAAAGATCAGCCTGAAATCTTGAGGAAATATTGTGCCTATTAGTGTCTATGTAAAAGCCCTACAAATAATGCTCACAGAGATAAGAGGAAGAGGAAGAAAATAATAAAGGCAAAAGAGCAAAGGCAAATTTCCCCCTATGTGCTGCTCTGCAATTAACTGTTGGAAGTAATTCCCAATCCTCTTAATCTCAAGAACTCTACTTATCTGCCTTTCCAGTTATTTTTAATTTGTACTTCTATTATTACTACTGCATTATTAATACACCCTGATAAGATAGGAAATAGCTTGGCGGCATTCTGTTTCATCAATGGCTTACATAGCATAATAGTCGTTATGATGAGTAACTCCCTCCTATCTGAGAAGATTCATGATTCCCACTGCTCATGGAGTACAAGGCCCTGGGGGAATTCCTCTTTTCTGCTCTGCATTGCTATTCCACTTCCCAAAAGCAGCCTGGGCCTCATCTGAATATCCTGCTATCAATCAAGGTATATGCTGCTGCCTTCTGTGTGGCCAGCAAATAGACATCCCTACTGCCTCTGTCACATTTCGTGCTAGTGTGTACCTTAGCACTGCTCCTCACAGCTGACAAAAATGCAATGCATAAGGTATTAAGGTTTAAAGCAGGTGAGCAAAAGAGGGCAGATTTTCTAGTCACACTGCTTCCAGAATCTAGGCTCAGGTGCTCAGCTGAGCTAGTCAAGGACAGATTTCTATTTCAAATCAATATTTCTATTTGGATAAACCACCAGCAATCCTAAACAGTGGAAAGAAGCAGGGCAAGACATGAAAGCAAAGATAATTATGCTCACAATATACAGTTTGAAATACATATGTCATCTTTTCCGTGAGAAAAGGCAGCAGGGATGAAAGGATGAATGCTTTTGAAGTTTTCCCATATCTAGGTTTCTGTAGTGGAGTATGTAATGGTGTAAAGGTTATTGTAAAGCTTTTCTTCTCACATTTGAATATACACCATATCTTTTTTCTGACTAAGCATCTCCCCTTCAGTACCAACACTGTAAATTGAGCGGTTCTGCAGAAAAACCTGGGAGCAATTAATATGGATGAGAGCAACTAGGATCTACAGAAACGCACTGAAGTCTCACAGATACCTAGATAATTTAATGTAAAATGCTGATATTTGTATGAGCACTTTCAATCAAATTACAGGAGAGAAAAAAATCATGCAACCTATAGGAGAAATGAGATAAACATCTAAGATATTACTCTTGATTAAAATCCATTGGAGGTTACTGGGAATGTCGCAAGGAAATATTGAGTTTGCTCTTCAAAAAAATAATTTCCTAGTTTATAAGTGAAAGCAAGTCTATATTTAGTTAGCCTCACAAGTTTTTTTTTTAGATTACCTATCCAGAAACTCCATATATAGATTTTTTTCCCCTATATATTGCCACTATACTGCTGGGGAGAAGGAAATGAATACATTTATACACATGTGTATGTTTCTAGATACAAACGGACACAGGGTATATATAGTGTGAATTATACATATATCTATCCATCCACCCCCTGCACACCCACTTTTTCTCACTTCTGAGTGCTACAGGAGAGATTCTGAGGGTCACATGTCTTAAAAATGTATTAGTCTACCTCCTGAATTCTTAAGATCAAACAGGTCAATGATTTCAAACTCTGCTTTTCCATTTATTATATAGAAAGATTCTTTCATAAAGTAAAATGGGAACTCTGAAATACTGCTTTTCATATCTTGCTTTCAATATTTCACTATCTAGTTAAAGATCTTTTAACTGTTAATCACTTTAGCACCAAGAGAGAGGAGAAAGCCTATTTACATTTGGAAAATGACATGGTATTTCGGTATCACAAATCCAGATCCACTAATGAAATGTTTCCAAACCCTAAGCTATAGAATCATAGAATCAACCAGGTTGGAAGAGACCCCCAATATCATCCAGTCCAACCTAGCACCCAGCCCTAGCCAGTCATCTACACC
Source organism: Tricholaema leucomelas (assembly GCA_013400475.1). Lineage (NCBI taxonomy): Eukaryota > Metazoa > Chordata > Aves > Piciformes > Lybiidae > Tricholaema lacrymosa > Tricholaema leucomelas. The sequence continues at coordinate 940,998 of WAAF01015012.1, forward strand.
ATGGCACAAAGTGCCTCATCCAGGCTTTTCTTGAACACCTCCAGGGACAGTGACTCCACCACCTCCCTGGGCAGCCCATTCCAATGCCAATCACTCTCTCTGCCAACAACTTCCTCCTAACATCCAGCCTAGACCTCCTCCAGCACAACTTGGGACTGTGTCCCCTTGTTCTGTTGCTGGTTGTCTGAGAGAAGAGACCAAACCCCACCTGGCTGCAACTTCCCTTCAGGTAGTTGTAGACAGCAATGAGGTCCCCCCTGAACCTCCTCTTCTCCAGGCTAAACAACCCCAGCTCCCTCAGCCTCTCCTCATAGGGTTTGTGTTCCAGGCCTATGCTGCCAGCCCTTCTGGAAAGGAGTCCACACTGGAAACAATTTACGTGTTGCAATACAGAGCAAAGAGTATCTGGGCATTTGAGGGCCAGAGGCTTCCAATCTAATGGGTGTGTACATTGTGACCAGTTCTACAGAGCTCTCTTTGCAGAAGCACAGTTGAATAGTGTTCTCATTCTTATACATCTCAGCAAGCCTCTAAGTGAAGTAGACATCACCATTGTTTCCTTTTCACAGCCTGTGATCTAACTGTTCTCACCAAAATATCCTAGCTAGCTTCAAACTAACACAAGTTTGTTACTCTATCTTCCAGTAGCATTCTTCTATTAAAGATTCAGAGCACAACACAAGAAGAGACTGTGTTCCTACTCAAGGAGAGATTCATTTTACCTTGAGCCAGACAAAACACAGATACCTAAGCCAGGCGTCTAGCTTGCCCCTAATGAACTGAAAAAGGAACATCTGTTAGGCAATGCAGCCCTTTCTAATATAGGTAGCATTTCTCTCTTTCCTCTGTAAGAGGAATTCATACAACTGGCCTAGATTAGAAGGATAGTGATCGGTTCAACGTAAATTAGCAAGATGAATTGCAGCCTGATGGAGTGCAATAATGGTGGCACCACTATTAAGAGTAGAGCAAAAAGATAGGGAAATAATGACATGGACCATAGGGATAAAAGGCTTCTCATAAAAGCACTAAAGTAGATACATGTCTCCAGAGAGATATTCCCCAAAATATGTTTGATTTTTAAAGAAGAAAGAGGGAGATGGTGAATGGAAGAGATATATCTAACTGTATTCTCAGTACGAAAATACAGTTTGAGCTAGGCTCTTCCTCAGCTGAGCTGGTCTGGCTGCCTGTTTTAAGTCAATGTTGTATCAGAGAAATGAGGTCAAGTCCAGACCTTCAGAATAATGAAAGTGGAACAACCTTGCAGCCGAATCAAGAAGCTCAACCAAATTATTAGTCTGTGCTACAACAGTCTCCTGCAGCGTCACCAATCCCACCTGCACCACTGAGCACCACTCTTGAGCACACGCTGAGAGGAGTCAATCACAAAAGCAAACACCTAGAAGAGAGTTAGGAAGATTTAAAGGGAAAAAAAAAAAGTAATAGGGCCTACAGGTGAGTGCTAAAAGTACAGTGCCTGCAATTTGCATAAGATCTCAGAAAAGTTACCATGCTCCAGGTTTAGCAAACAATTCAGAATTTAAATGACTTCCTCAGTGTCGTCTAAGAAACACCCTGATAATTTTCAGTTTCTTTCACCTTGACTTTCTTGATTTATATTAACCTTCTTTTCACGCATTTAAAATTACCTTAATGGGTTGAGAGGTGCTGGTGGAGAGGGCAGGGAAGAATGGGACACTTCAAAAAGTACTATTGAAATTTTTGGCTATGAAGTGGAAGCGATTAACCAGATAAATCTGGGTAACGCCCCAAGATATCAAGCAGCAGTAATGCTTAAATTGAAAGGCAAGGGAAATAAAAATACAACAGTCCAGGAAAAACTTTGATGAAATCAAAGTGTTAAAACCAGTGATGTTTTATATTCTAGATACCTCTAGTCATTTCTTTAAAATAATTCTTCAAACCTTACAGCCAACCAAAACACAATGTCAGAGGTCTAATATGCTTGGGTTGGTACTTCCACATCCAAGATAAGCTTTACTTTAGAAAAAGACAAACTAAGTGTGCATAGAAAATATGATTGAGGGGGATAAAGGATTCTTGTTTATAGCAATTCTTCCAGCTTCTATGCATTTCACCTTTTTCTTAGAGCACCTTTGCCACGGGCTAAATGCCATAGGCATCAGAAGAGATGGGGAGATGCCTGGTGCAAGCTAATCCAATCCGTTTATTGCATTTCGAATGTGTTTTTATACCTTTCATCAGAAGGCTACAAATTGTATTAAACTGCAATTGGTTACATGGACTTGTGTTAGAAATTACATACTAATTAGCAGAGACATTCTCTCAACAACACCTACATTGTGTTTAAGCATTCTAAGTCAGCAGAGATAGGTGAAAACCACAGGCTCCGGCCTTACATTTGTTTACATTTGTTACACCATTCTCTAAGGTCATTCCAACCTTCCACTTTATCTTAACTCAGCACTTCTGAGCTCCTGCACTCTCACCTGTCCATGGCTTATGTTCCAGTGTATAATATTCAGACATTTCTATAGAATCATTACATTTAATATTACTATTCCCAACACACCTCGAGGCATTAAAACTCCTCCCAGAAAAGCTGATCTAGCAGGAATCTAGATAAAGGATATGAAGCCTCTACCAGGTAACAAACAGTACACTTGGTAAGGAAAACCCCAGTTCTGAGCAACTCTGTCTGGAGGGCAAAAGGCTACCTCTATTTCATTCCATGTGAAACTATTTAATTTGTACAACAATCATGTTGACAACAAAGATATGTCTCCTTTAAATGCCTTAAGGGATCTTCCTGTTGTTTGTTGGGTTTTGGTTGGGGTTTTTTTTTCCCCCACTTCAGTAACCATGGTAACTTTGGGCAAAACCAGCTTTCACCTTAGAAATTGTTTCCTGTGATAAAGGGTTTAAAATCGCATTTGTCATCTAACCATTAACTTCCCCCTCCACACACCCAAGTGATAAAGGAGAACGCACCTCTGCTTTACAAAAAGAGAACTTCTGTTTTGAAAACCCTTCATGATGGATGGCAGAGAGGCACAGAACATGTTTTGCAAGTTGTGCTTGGGTTTTTGCTGACCTTAATACAGTTTTTCATAAACACACACTTAATGTATTCCACAGTGTTGCCAAAAAATCCTTACATCCACCAGGCAGCTAGTCAAAATGCAAATTCTGGTAGGTGGAGTAGAACATTTTGGATTTGATCAAGATATGCATCAATTTTGGCCCTTCAAATTAATTCTGCAAATCACCTAAGTCTACAAATATCTATTTTCCGCTGCACTGATACAAAGAGTTGAAACTGCTACTGAAAACATCTCTTGACAAAGACCACTCAAATCATGATTCACATAAGCTACAGTTAATAGAACACTTATTATCAACACACACATGCTGTACTTTTATAGCTTAAAGAATGTCAAGGCCAGTGCAATAATTGTTGCCATTAGCAAAAAGTAACTATTTTAAGGTAGTGGACAGCTGAAATACTAGTTTGTGAACCCAAAACTACGGCATACATCCCGAAAACACAGCCCTGAATCTACTCAGAAACTCAAACCTCTTGGGCAGTAGGGCTTTCTACACTGTTACCTTTGGCAGGGACACACATAAACAAGGAACAGCACAAGTGGTGAATCGGGGACAGAAAGAACATCAGGGAGAGGAAAAACTTGAACAAACATTGTTACTGTAGGACAATGAAAAGCCCTCAAACCCAGAAAGACATGAGACATTGAAAACCTACCTGAAAGGACCTGGTGGAGTAAGAAGGAAAATTGCCTTGGGATGACTCTGTCAGAGTTCAAGACTTTTTATTTCCTTGTAAAGGAACTGAGTTGCACTGAACAGACTTGATCCATTTCCTCCATAATGTTGTTTCCTACATGGAAAAAGTCTGCATCTTGACTAACTGCTTGGATCAAAAGGATAAACAGTACAGTGTGTGATCAATATTCTAAGTGGAAAGGTATGACACAAGACCATCTTTTGGCTCTTAATGATACTACCACTGCCTTTTATAGGCCAAAGGCATAAGAGTCTGTCCATTAATTGTCAGTGGTATTCTGCCTTACCACCTCTTGCTTCCAAAGAGGCAAGGAGTATGATTCTTCTCCCCTCACAAATGGGTTCTTTACTGAACAATATACTCCCCAGCTGGTCTTTATGGTGGGAACCTTCAGTGGGGATCAGTAAAGTCAGTATCAGCTCCCACTGACATGCACAAAAATTCAAAGCGATGACACAGCTAAGAGTGTCTGAAAATTCTCTGCTGTTTTGGTTGAGGCACTTTCAGGACAGACAAAATCTTTCTAACGCTTCTAGACAGAATTTTATGCAAATCAACATGAAGAAAAGGTAAGCTGAAGCCTAATGTGAAGTGAATAACAGATTTTAGGTTTGTTCTCTGTAATGTGTCCAGGGGCCACAAAGATGATCAGAGGGCTGGATGGAGTGTCTCTCCTATGAAGATAGGCTGAGAGAGTTGGGGTAGTTCAGTTTGGAGAAGAGAAGGCTCTGAGGAGACTTCATTGTGGCCTTCCAGTATCCAAAGGGGGCTTACAATAAAACTGATGTGGGACTTCTTAGGGTGTTGGGTAGTGAAAGGACTAGGGGGGAATGATTCCAAGATAGAGGAGGGGAGATTTAGATTACACATTAGAAAGAAGTTCCTCACCATGAGGGTGGTGAGACACTGAAACAGGTTGCCCAGGGAGGTAGTGGAAGCCCCATTCCTGGAAGTTTAAGGCCAGGCTGGATGTGGCTCTGGGCAACTGATCTAGTGGAAAGTATGTAATGGTAGAGGTGGGATTTAGTCCAAAATTAATATGGTTTATTGATTTTGATATCCAAAAATCTTGCCACAATACTTACTTTTTAATAATAGGTTATTTGCACAGTTTAATGATTATCAATGATTAACCAGAATTGTGAGTAAAAGCTTTAATACCTCTGTAACATTTGTAATCTCCTGCCATAGAGCAGAAAAGAGTTTCAGCCCACTCTGCTGGGCAAATAGTGTATTGACCCCATGTGGTACTTGCCGTGGGGAAAACTCCTCTCTCTGTTAATAGTCTGTTAATAGTTGTATGCTAGTTATTGTAATATAGTTATTAATAAGCCATACTGTGTTATTATACCTATAAGGTCAGTCCCTAACCGTGAGAATCCTATTTAATATTAATATAGTGGTTGGGGGTGATGAGTTCAGAATATTGAAGTTTAATAAATATATATTTTTATACATAATTATCTCACACCGATTGATTTCTCCCCTTCACCACAAACCAGTGTAGGCGGCAGAATCCCCCTTCCTAAGACAACCTCCTCTCTGTGTTGCTTCCTAACCTACCCTACACACTTGGAAAGGGCTCGATAGAATCATCTGCAGTGTAACCTATTACACTGCCTTCACAGATTTTAATAATCTTCACTTCCATAACACCTACCAAAGCTTGACAAGAGATATCTAATGTTAGACGGCTGATGGGTTGAGAGCACTGCTATCAAGATGCCAAGTAATACCTCACTGTTTCTTCTTGCTTCCCATCTGTCTGTCTGGTCTTCTTCCCCATCCTCTTCCTCATCCTGAGATAGTAAGTGCTATGGGGCAGAAAAAGGGGGCTTTAATCTGGATTTATACATTATTTAGCAAAAGGAGGCTGGGCTCTGCAATTGAGATTCCTGGTGCTGTAGGAAAAAACAGTAAGCAAAGCATCACACATTACAATTCAGTTTGCTAATAGGTTAAAATGACTTCTCTAAGAAGTTTTGATAAGAAGTGTGGCAGTGTGCCCAGGTGGCCAAGAAAGCCAATGGCATCCTGGCCTGTATCAGGAACAGTGTGGCCAGTAGGACGAAGGAGGTTATTCTTCCCCTGTACTCAACACTGGTCAGGCCACATCTTGAGTACTGTGTCCAGTTCTGGGCCCCTCAATACAAGAGAGATGTTGAAGTGCTGGAGCGTGTCCAGAGAAGGGCAACAAAGCTGGTGAGGGGCCTGTAACACAAACCCTATGAGGAGAGGCTGAGGGAGCTGGGGCTGTTTAGCCTGGGGAAGAGTAGGCTCAGGGGGGACCTCATTGCTGTCTACAACTACCTGAAGGGAGGTTGTAGCCAGGTGGGGGTTGGTCTCTTCTCCCAGACAACCAGCAACAGAACAAGGGGACACAGCCTCAAGTTGTGCCGGGGGAAGTATAGGCTGGATGTTAGGAGGAAGTTGTTGGCAGAGAGAGTGATTGGCATTGGAATGGGCTGCCCAGGGAGGTGATGGAGTCACTGTCCCTGGGGATGTTCAGGAAAAGACTGGATGAGGCACTTAGTGCCATGGTCTGGTTGACTGGATAGGGCTGGGTGCTAGTTTGAACTGGATGATCTTGGAGGTTTCTTCCAACCTGGCTGATTCTAGAAGGTTCAGTGGTAGCAGAAGCCTTTTAGATAAGGATCCTTTTGATGCACAAAATATTGCCATTTTATTTTCAAATTACCAATTACCAACAAATAACATTTCACATTAAGAAATATATAAGGAAAGCAAACTAATCTCTGCTCAAATGTAACAAATACCTCTGAGTGACAATGTTTTATAAACTATGCACAGAAGAATAATAAATGAGAGAAACTGCAGAGACTACATCCATTCATCCTGAATCCTGTACCACCTGAAAACAAACACTCTATTAAGCCTGACAGAAAATTTCTCATGCAAGTTGCTTTTCATGGGTACTGTGGAATTTAGCAAACAAACATCTTTCACAGAAGGAACATTCACAGACTTTCATCAAAAGTCTTGGCATATCAAAAAACTCCATAGCAGATGCTCTTGTGCTGCCCTCCCTTCCTGTTCCTTCCTCCTTTCCCTTTCCTTTGGATTTAATCAGCAGCCAGAAACTTAATTGCAATAGATAGGTAATGGGTGAAGTAAAACTTAATATTGTAGAAGGATATTAAGGCACCGTGTAAGGTCCTGCACCTGGGCTGGCACAATCCCAAGCACAAACACAGGCTGGGTGGCAAATGGCAAATGAGCAGCCCTCAGGAAAAGGACCTGGGGGGTCTGGGTTGATGAAAAGCTCAACATGAGCTGGCAGTGTGCACACAGCCCAGACAGCTACCTTGTGTTGGGCTGCATCAAGAGAAGTGTGGCCAGCAGGGCAAGGGAGGGGATTCTGACCCTCTACTCTGCTCTCCCGAGACCTCACCTGGAGTATTGTGTGCAGTTATGGAGCCCCCAACACAAGAAGGACATGGAACTGTTAGAACCAGTTCAGAGGAGGGCCACAAAGATGCTTAGACAGACAACTGGCAACAGAACAAGGGGACACAGTCTCAAGTTGTGCCAGGGGAGGTATAGGCTGGATGTTAGGAGGAAGTTGTTGCTAGAGAGAGTGATTGGCATTGGAATGGGCTGCCCAGGGAGGTGGTGGAGTCACTGTCCCTGGAGGGGTTCAAGCAAAGCCTGGATGAGGCACTTAGTGCCATGGTGTAGATGACTGGCTAGGGCTGGGTGCTAGGTTGGACTGGATGATCTTGGAGGTCTCTTCCAACCTGGTTGATTCTATGATTCTATAAGCAGATATTTACAGTATATACAGTTATAGACAGAAATATACAAGGGAAAAGGTAATACAGAAACACAACAACCCTCCCAGAAACCTGAGTCCCCAGGAAGGGCTTCCAATCACCCTTACACCTTCTTGCCCCTCTCTCAACCTCACCCCAGTCCCAAGGAAGAATGGAGGTTTGGCCAGGGGGTTAGGAAACAAAGTGGATTAATCAGAGAAATGGCAGAGAGGCTAGGGAGAGAAAGAAAATGACGCTCCGAGCTCCCCAGCAGAAGTGCCTTATCTATGTCTGCATTTTTGTTCTTATAACCTCTCAGCAGGCCTATGAGTGAAGTAGACATCACCACTGTTTTCCTCTCGCAGCCTGTAATCTAGTTCTTCTCACCAAAACATTCTAGCTAGCTTCAAACTAGGACATCAGAGTATGATCATTCAAAGACAACAGAAAGAAAGAAAAGGGATGCCCAAGTTGTGACTTGTGGAGCAAGATTGTCACTCTGGCCAAAAAAATACTTCCTACTTTCAGGAAATAACTGGGGATATCAAATCCCTTGCTACCCAGAATCAGCTTCCTCTTCCAGAGGAATCACGTGTATGTTATGATCCAGAAAAGCACAACTGTTAAGATATTGGCAACACAGTTACAAATCTTTTCTTCCATTTCAAGAAGAACTTTCTGGAAATTAAACACAGTGAAGAAGTAGTGAAATACAGTGAGGTGCTAGGGTTGATACTGTATCTAATGTCAAAGTAAAATGCTTATTACACAGTCCCAAAATCTTGTTATTAATATCACCTTCCTCCTTCAATGAAGCTAAACATTAACTGTCTGGATGTGTTCCTCTGTGATCTGTGTCAAATACTATTGTCCTGCTCTGGCAGGGCGGTTGGACTTGATGACCTCTTTGGGTCCCTCCCAACATCTAACATCCTATGAACTTACAAATAATACTTCTTCCAAATTCCAGGCTGGTACAGTTTGATTTCAAAGGCCCTTTGTAAGAAAAGGTGGGAAGCATGTAATCCAAACATATACTCTTTAATTTCTCAGTTTAGATTCTTCATTACTGCCCACATCCATACTGAGTTGGTAATTAACTTTTAAATATGTTTCTGATAGAGAAATGCTCCTAGTTTAAGTGCTTGCACCTGACAGCTGAGAAACTCTACAATTTTCAATAAATCACTGTCATCAATTCTGCAAAGAGAAGTAGAACCTTTGAAATTTCTGGAAGTGCAAATATAAAACGGCAACCATTTGGTGTTGATTTTTAAAAACTGGGAAATTACATTTAACCTCCAAGTCTAAGCTTTCAAGTATCTTATTTCAGTCTCAAGTTGTGCCAGGGGAAGTATAGGCTAAATGTTAGGAGGAAGTTCTTGACAGAGAGAGTGATTTGCCATTGGAATGGGCTGCCCAGGGAGGTGGTGGAGTCACTGTCCCTGGAGGTGTTCAAGAAAAGCCTGGCTGAGGCACTTAGTGCCATGGTCTAGTTGACTGGCTAGGGCTGGGTGCTAGGTTGGCCTGGATGATCTTGGAGGTCTCTTCCAACCTGGTTGATTCTATGATTCTATCCTGCACCGTCTTGGCCGCCCACCTACCCTGGCAAACTGACGGCTCTCAAAATGACACCAGGTCAGTGAAATTTAGCATCTGTGCACAGGCTCCCAGACCCATACCAAAGAGCCTTCCTTCCAGGAAGCCCATCTTGAGGCAGTCTGTGCTCTGCTATCCCTTAGTAATCTCAGAAACCCAGAGTCCTTGGCAAGAGCCAGCCTTTCAGTTTCAGAGAACCAGACTTTCCAGTAATAAACAGTTGTCCAGCCCACTCAAACCCAAAGTGAAACAGTTTTATCACACTGCTTCTGCTGTAAAATGCTATTTAAACACAAAATAGAAAGAAAAAATCCTAAGTGACTAAAAAGAATGTTGCGCTTCCCTGAGCCTACCTCCTCCACATCCACATCTTATGTATGTATACCCTTGCAGAGAACACTATGTAAGAGAAAATGCAGAGAAAGGAGCATGCTAAAAACATGCTAACTATCAAAACATGTGTCAAACAAACTACACAGAAGATGTATAAATAACAGCAATAAAAATTAAGATCAAACAAGCTGGAAGTTCCATTGCTTCATCTAAAGTTTCCCAGTGCACTAAATAAATTGCATTGTTATCATGCAGTTATTGACTTACTATGCCTTGCACCTATTTCTGAGATCTTGAAATTAATACTATGCTACAGCAGTAAACTGATGGGAAGCTTTGATGAAAGTCTATGAGCTCCAGGTCCTAACTATAGGGGTGACTCCTAGAAGAAACCAAGGAGGTGAAAACCAAAACCTAGTTCCAGAAACTGCAGGTTAGAGATATTATTGCTAATGTATGTGTGTGGGAAATCTCTATTTTGACTAGATGAATTAATCTAATTTAATTGACTGCTTTGGAGAAGCATATACCAAAAGATTATTTTTTAATCTCTTAGCTATTTCTCATCTAGTCTTCTAGCTATAGGATGGTAAGTCTAAACTGGAATTTTACTGTTATTCAGACACAATCTGTTTCAAGTCCAGAAAAGTAAGAACTCTGAGATTAATACTACTGTAAATATTTTCCATAGCAGCTTCTTACAATATGAACAGGTTCAAAATTGTTACTCCTCCTCCCACTAGAGTACACTTCACTATTGAATTTTATAGGATCATGACAGATTTCAACATTTCTTTCCACTTTCCAGGCCAGAGGAAAGGAAAGAAGCCCTATCTGAAGGAAATCCATTTTCAAACAGGCATTAAAACATCCATAACAGTATTAACACTGTTCTTTGGGGGGAAGAAGGGGGAAATAACCAACAACAACAAAAAGAAAAACCCAAACGCCACCAAAAACCCAACACCCAAACTAAGAACAACCTGGAACTCCACAACATACACACAGCAACAACAACAAAACCCCAAACACCACCAAAAACCCAACACCCAAACTAAGAACAACTTGGAACTCCATAACATAAGAGAGTATCCAAAATCAGCAACTAAAATTCATAAGCCCACCCTATGCTTAGGACTCCTAGATCACACATTACAATTTCTCTTCTAAAGCCAAAGATTTTCCACTGAATTTATTGTCAGCACTTAGCAATCAATTAACATGGAAAATCCACAAACACAGATGCTTGCATAAGAAACTACCTTGATTAAAGCAAACTGCTGTCCTCAGCAACTGCACACATGTATTCCCAAATACGCCAGGCTTTCCATTTGTGGCAAGGGAAAAAGGAAGGGCCACTCAAACAAACAACAAAGCAACAGTAAACAACATAGTCACCTCCTCCATTGCTTCAACCATTTTCCATTATAAGAATGCACCTAAACAGCATTTTAAGAGGATATGATAATGAAGAATGAGAAGAAATAACATGATGGAAAAAGCAGAAATTCATCATTATCCAGGTGTTTGGTGTTTTTTTGCTCAGGTACTTGGCCCAGCCTTGTCATGATAGTACTGGAGTCAGAATCAGATTCTAGTGTGTCCACTCAAGACACCAGTCAAGACATCAATGGGATTGGGAATAGACATAATCCCAAAGCAAGCAACTGCTATGCAGTTCAAACAGTCCCAGAGAAATCCCAGCCGAATGAAAATCACCGCTATCTAAATAACACTGTGGTCCCAGTGCAAGTGTGTTTATTGTGGCTGGCCTCTGAAATGTATTACTGTGCCACACTTAGGTCTGGCTGCATTCAAGAAAATCTAATTTTCATCAGAAGTTCACTTGCACTAAGCTACTTCCATCATTAGGCCTTTGTACCTGTGTTCAGGAACCAACTGCAATATAGCCAACAGAGGAACGACATAGTCTTCCAATTCCCTTAATGTTTTTTTGTGAGGATAAAATTTTCTCCCAAAGAAAACAAGTATATTAATGATACTTGCAAGGCCTACCTTGCCCAAACCAGGAGTGTCTTTCACTTTGCTGACTGCTCTCAACAAACACGGTGGTGCAGGGGGTGGGGAAGTCTGAAGAATATTGCTGAAGCTGGTAGAGAAGGGAGTAGATTCAGGAACAGATGATGCAGAAGGCCTGTGCTTCTTCTTTTTGGAAGACAGATTCAATTTCTGAGCAGCTCTGGGGGAAAAATGAGATGAGTAAGCTAAAACAATGCCAAAGTCATCAATAAAAGCAGTCAAGGATAAAGGTACTCACCAGATTACTATTGCTATAGGATCTCAGTTTTGACCTGATTGATCACAATAGTTAAATATTTTTTTTCCTTCACTCATTGTTAATAGTGTAATGCTACTGACTTCACAAAGTTGCTCCAAATTTACACAACCTGCATTAAGCAGAGTCACAATCAAACCTCTGTCACTGTCTTATCTGTACAAAGGTGGAGGTTAGCCTCCTCTCCCAGGCAACCAGCAACAGAACAAGGGGACACAGTCTCAAGTCGTGCTGGGCGAGGTGTAGGCTGGATGTTAGGAGGAAGTTCTTGCCAGAGAGAGTGATTGGCATTGGAATGGGCTGCCCAGGGAGGTGGTGGAGTCACCATCCCTGGAGGTGCTCAAGAAAAGACTGTATGAGGCACTTAGTGCTATGGTCTGGTTGACTGGCTAGGGCTGGGTGCTAGGTTGGACTAGATGATCTTGGAGGTCTCTTCCAACCTGGTTGATTCAATTCCAATTCAGCCCAAAAGCTCCTAAGCCTTTAGTTAAATCAATGAGCTATACAGCAATTTCTATTATAAAATTAAGTTCAGTCACCAAATAGTTCACCCAGATTTGTTTCCCACTCATAAGCCTTTGATTTTGAAATGAATACTTGTGCAATGTTTGGATATAAATAGAGGCCGTTAGTTATTAAATGCTCAGGTGAAGTTGTGGAGGTGTAGCCTTGTATGAGCTGTTTTAAATTTTTAGCACCTCTTGAAACATAAACCAGTCTGAAAACTGAACAAATAGTGGCCAATGAAAATACTGCTGTAGCAATATTGTTTAGAGACAGTCATATCAACTACAGCTGCATTAACCACTAAGCCAGGAAAAAAAGATGAAATCCATTTTTAACACTGTAGCATTCACAGACAAAAATACTGAGATTTGTGTAGATAGAATAGAATAGAATCAACCAGGTTGGAAGAGACCTCCAAGATCATCCAGTCCAACCTAGCACCCAGCCCTAGCCAGTCAACTAGACCATGGCACTAAGTGCCTCATCCAGGCTTTTCCTGAACACCCCCAGGGACAGAGCTTTTCTGAAACAGAAACATTGTCTGGCAAAATGTTTTATTTTGAGAGAGTTCAACTTTCAGTCTTTGTTGCAATTGGTTTCCTCCAACATTTGTGTTCTGCAGTGCGCAGGGATAAAGCTAATATTAATCATACTGTTCTGTCTTTTCCCTTTTATAAAGTGAGCACTCAAACCAGAGCAGCCTACCCAAAGCACAATCTCAAATGAGAGATGAATGTCACAAGTCATGAGGCTACTTTCATGTTCAGAGATTCACAGACTGTATCGGGTTGGAACGAGCCCTTAAAGGTCCAAAATCCCCTGCAGTCAGCAAGCACACCTCCAACTAGATCAGGCTGCCCAGGGCTACATCAAGACTGATGTCTCCAGGGATGGGGCCTCAACCCTGGGCAGCCTGTTCCAGTATTTTACCACTCTCATTGTAAAAGACTCTTCCTCATGTCTAACCTAAATCTGCTCTGCTCCAGTTTAAAACCCCTCATCCTATCCCCACAAGCCGGTCTACATGGTCCTTCCCCAGCCTTCCTGCAGGTTCCCTTCAGATCCTGAAATGTAACTATATGATCTCCCCAGAGCCTTCTCTTCAGGATGAACAGCCCTGATTCTTTCAGTGTGTCTTTGCAGGAGATGTACTCCCAAACTCTGATCATCTTGGTGGCCCTCCTCTGGATCTGCTCCAGCAGGTCTATTTCTCTCTTGTGTAGAGGACCGCAAAGGTGGACTCCAGGTGAAGTCTCTGGCAGACAAACTGTGCCTTAAGATAGGTATAAAAGTAGCCTGTGCTGACAGTACAGACTACTATCCTTATTTTGCTGAAGTGTGATGGTCAAGACCAGTAATTCTAAATTCTAAGTTTTAAGAAGCTAATCACCATTACAGTAGCCAACACTGAACTACTGGATGCCTTGGGATAAAATAGTGCAATTAATTGCACTATTTTATCCCAAGGCATCAGGAAAAAAGACTGAACATATATATAAAAGCACACAGAGAGAGACTTGCAAGTCTCCCACTTGCCTGGCAGAAGAGACAGACCCCCACCTGGCTACAGCCTCCCTTCAGGTAGTTGTAGACAGCAATGAGGCCACCCCTGAGCCTCCTCTTCTCCAGGCTAAACAACCCCAGCTCCCTCAGCCTCTCCTCATAGGCTTTGTGTTCCAGGCCTCTCACCAGTGTAGTTGCCCTTCTCTGGACATGTTTCAGCACCTCAACATCTCTCTTGAATTGAGGGGCCCAGAACTGGACACAGGACTCAAGGTGTGGCCTGACCAGCATTGAATACAGGGGCAGAATAACCTCCCTCGTCCTACCGGCCACACTGCTCCTGATACAGGCCAGGATTTTCACATTTTACTTTTCAAGGCAAGTCAGGGGCCTGTCTCTCCCAGGCAGACTCTCTGGGCCGCCAGACTTCTCAGACAAAGCACCAGGCTACATGGTGAGACCTGAAGTTTCTGTGGCTCATGGCCTGCCCAGCCAAGCCGGCGGCAATTTGTACGGGCAGCTCATTTGTTTTCACTTAACAGCTAGGATAATATGACTCTAATTTCTACTTGACACTATGCATGCTACTGTAGTAACCTTAATGGCAACGATGGCAGTATGACTTTATGTACTGACAATAAGCTGATCATACTCCAAGTTACATTACATCCCTCTTGAGCCAAGTGACATCAGCTATGAACTATGCAGGGATGTGCAGCAGTCTCCAGGGCAACGCAAACCGCTTTCCCATAGGCACGCTATGGCTGTGGTGTAGATTGTGTCCAGAGAGACAAACAAGGAACTTGATGCAAATTGAATTTTTGAACTGCCTAATTCAAACTGTATTAGATGACTGTGTGGATACACAACAGAATGGTCTTTAATGTCATTTTACTGAATCATCATCCAAAAGAATGTAGATTCAACGTAGTTTAGCTAATATACTTTGGATTCATACTTTGCATTAATGTGGACCACTTCTTTTATGAAAGTCCCTACATGAACGAGCAGCTGGAGACTTTTTGGAATCTTACATGGTTTGTGGCAGAGGAAATAATGACAAGATCAAGATTTGAAATCGAAGGAGGGGCATTAGAAAGCTGATTAAAGTTCAGACCAAATAAAACGGAGGGATTGCAGGCAGGAAAGGGCAAATGCTTTGAACATGGAGGTGATCTGCTAGAAAGTAGCCCTGTGGAGAAGGACCTGGGAGTGCTCGTGGACAACAAGCTATCCATGGGACAGCAATATGCCCTTGTGGCCAAGAAGGCCAATGGGGTCCTGGGGTGCATTCAAAGGAGTGTGGCCAGCAGATCCAGGGAGGTTCTCCGCCCCCTCTATTCTGTCCTGGTGAGATTTCACTTGGAATACTGCATTCAGTTTTGGGCTCCCCAGTTCAGGAGGGAGAGGTATCTACTTGAAAGAGTCCAATGGAGGGCTATCAAGATGATTAAGAAGCTGGACCATGTGCCCTATGAGGAGAGCCAGAGGGACCTGGGGCTTTTTGGTCTGGTGAAGAGAAGACTTTGAGGGGATCTAATCAATGTCTATAAATACATGAGGGCTGGAGGTCAAGCAGGAGGGGACAGACTCTTATAAGTTGCACCCTGTGATAGGACAAGAGGTAATGGGCATAAACTACAACACAGGAAGTTGCACCTGAACGTGTGGAAGAAATTCTTCAATATAAGGGTCACAGTGCACTGGAACAGACTCCTCAGAGAGGTTGCGGAGTCTCTTCCTCTGGACACTTTCAAGACCCACCTGGATGCATTCCTGTGCAACCCGTGCTAGATTATATGGTCTTGCTCTGGCAGGGAGGTTGGGCTCGATGATCTCTGGAGGTCCCTTCCAACTCCTAACATCCTGTGATCCTGTGAATGTCGACCTGATCCATAGCAAAGACTGGCAATTTATTGAAAGAACATTCTTTGCTTTTCAGGTCTTAAATTACAAGTTTAAGAAGGTATATCTTCGACTGTGAGAACGCTTTCAGCTCCCACCTATGCAGAAATGGTGATTTATTTTTCTTATCCCTTAAAAATCTATGGGCATGCTGGGATTTTCAAGCACATTCTTTGCAGATCTAAGTCCTGTACACTGGAAGCCAATTCAAGACTGATAGGAACTTTCTGAAAGATGAAGATCCTCTGTGGTATTCACTGAAGAAATGGAAGTAAACCAGCTTAGAGGCAATTCCGACTCGTGAGGGGGAAAAGTACATTCTTTGGAAACTTGTCCAGAAAGATGAATGAACATAAATGGACTGAATTATCACTTTTTAGCACAAAACAAAGCTGTCAGCTTGTGCCTTGGACAGATTCACTCTGATATAGGTCAAGAACTGGCTGGAAGGCCGGGCCCAGAGAGTGTTGGTGAATGGTGCCACATCCAGTTGGCAGCTGTCACTAGAGGTGTTCCCCAAGGATCAGTGCTGGGCCCAGTCCTGTTCAACATCTTTATTGATGATCTGGACGAGGGGATTGAGTCCATCAGCAGGAAGTTTGCAGATGACACCAAGCCAGGAGCAGGTGTTGATCTTTTGGAAGGTAGGAGAGTCCTGCAGAGGGACCTAGACAGGCTGGATGGGTGGGCAGAGGCCAATGGAATGAGACTGAACAACGCCAAGTGCAGCGTTCTGCACTTTGGCCACAACAACCCCAAGCAGTGCTACAGGCTGGGGACAGAGAGCAGTCACGGCAGAGAGGGACCTGGGGGTACTAGTAGACAGTAGCTGAAGATGAGCCAGCAGTGTGCCCAGGCGGCCAAGAAAGCCAATGGCATCCTGGCCTGGATCAGGAACAGTGTGGCCAGTAGGACATGGCAGATTATTCTTCTCCTNGAATGGGCTGCCCAGGGAGGTGGTGGAGTCACTGTCCCTGGAGGTGTTCAAGAGAAGACTGTATGAGGCACTTAGTGCCATGGTCTAGTTGACTGGTTAGGGCTGGGTGGTAGGTTGGACTGGATGATCTTGGAGGTCTCTTCCAAGCTGGTTGATTCGATGATTCTATATAGAACAAAGGCACTGGCAGGGGTCATGCAAAGACCTCTGCTAAGAAAAATATTCGTTCCATGTATAAGTAACACAAGAATGAATTTGTAGCAACAGCTGAGACAAAATAAATGACATGGAAAACTGTAAATATCCTGCTTAGAGAAGTCACTGGTAATTGTTACAGTACAACATACATAAGAAAACACCTGGAAGGAATAGCTGGAAAATGAATAGTCTCTAACTTTCACTGCTCACAAAAAGCAACCTCAGAAACTGAGGACAAATCTATGTATCCACTTGTTGCTAAGAAATAGCAAACAAACAAACAAAACCCCCCGACAAACAAAAAAAGCCCCAAGCAACATAACACAGTAATACAGCACTTAAAATTAACATAATTAAAGCCGTCCTGCAATGCATACTGCTCTTGTGCCTGCAGCTCAGTGTGGACCGGGACCTCATTTGGCATGAATTCGTATGAAGTCATGAATTTTAGCCAGGCTGTCTGTACCAATATGCCAACTCAAGGCATATATGCTTCCTCAATTATCTAAGAAAACAGACACTGCTGCTGAAATTCAAGGGACACCTTCTTAACTTGACAGAAGACATTGTAGCCAGTAGGACGAGGGAGGTTATTCTTCCCCTGTACTCAGCACTGGTCAGGCCACACCTTGAGTACTGTGTCCAGTTCTGGGCCCCTCAATTCAAGAGAGATGTTGTGGTGCTGGAACGTGTCCAGAGAAGGGCAACAAGGCTGGTGAAGGGCCTGGAACACAAACCCTATGAGGAGAGGCTGAGGGAGCTGGGGTTGTTTATCCTGGAGAAAAGGAGGCTCAGGGGTGACCTCATTGCTGTCTACAACTACCTGAAGGGAGGTTGTAGCCAGGTGGGGGTTGGTCTCTTCTCCCAGGCAACCAGCAATAGAACAAGGGGACACAGCCTCAAGTTGTGCCGGGGGAAGTCTAGGCTGGATGTTAGGAGGAAGTTCTTCACAGAGATTGGCATTGGAATGGGCTGCCCAGGGAGGTGGTGGAGTCACTGTCCCTGGAGGTGTTTAAGAAAAGCCTGGATGAGGCACTTAGTGCCATGGTCTAGTTGACTGGCTAGGGCTGGGTGCTAGGTTGGACTGGATGGTCTTGGAGGTCTCTTCCAACCTGGTTGATTCTATTCAGACATCTACAATTGCAACCAACAGTGTTGCTTACTCAAGGTGAGACATTCATATCCCATACTCTTATTTGGGCACCTAAAAGTGGAAGACACTGTTACCAATCCTTATCCTCAAAACCAAAAGACTATCAAAAATGTTTTGGTTTTTGTTATTTTCTTTTTCCAAATCCCAGTCACAATTCTTTCTGTACATAAAGAAGATATTCTTGACTATCACATGCTAAGTAGACTGCAATCTGCATAATATTTTAGTTAACTGATGGAACAGCAGACGAAAGTATATTGGAAGCCTGCCATAGTTTTGATTATTTCCAACTCAAATCTTTGCAAATATGAGTTGGCTGTAAACTTTCTGATTTGGATAGTATGCTTATAAAGAATGAGTCATCACATCACATAGGTCCTCATAAAGCTGTTACACTAAAAACCAATAGGATACATCAAAATTACAACCATGCAGGTGTTTTTCTTTCCTATGAGAAAAGACAATCATGATTTGTGGTTAGACAGGGTCACACAACAGCCATTTCTTCTCTGGAATCTTTAGTTACTGCACTTTGCTGCTTACCTGCTGCTTATACAAACTGAGCACAAGGCACCAATGATATTCACATTTTCTCATTATAGGGATCTAACCTAGCTTCTCTGAATCATCAGCAAAAGTGATTCTGCTTCTCCTAATCACCTGCATATGTGATGCAGGCTCACTAAGGTCACATTACAGCCAAAATGACCCGAGTATTATCACCAAAGGAGCGCCTGCTCTGTCTGCACAGTTCCTTTCCCCTCCCTGATTCTTTCTTCACATTTATTTTGACTTGGCTGCTATTGCTTTAACCTCCTGAAATGGATCACACCAAAGGCTGCTCTAAACCATACTTCTTTGACACCGCTACTATGTCTGAATTACTATGGCAAGCATTTCTCCAACCTTAAAATCTGAGGTATGCGCTGTACTAAGTGGGATTTCACACAAAATCTCACCTTTCTATCTGGAGGGCAGCAATGTGGCCAGGAGTCGTGGCATCCTTTGCACCATGCCTTTCTTTGCATCTTCTAAAGCAAAGAGAACGGAGATGCTTTACAGAGTATTTAACCTACCAGCTAACTGCCATGCTCTGCTGCAAGGAGCCAGGTTGCCTCTCTACCACCTGCTACAAACTAGGAATGCCGCCTGAGAAGCATACTCCATGCCAGAGTAAGAATGACCTCTGAAGGTTTTTTCTAGGACCTTTACACAGAACAGTTTTGCTCACCCAGAGGGAAGCACAATGACAGAGCAACCAATTTGCCTTCTTGTAAAGCAGGGAATGTGAGCTTGCCATGTGGCCTCCCAGCCCACATTCCCTGCTTTCCAACAGGACTTACGAGCTGCCAATGAGAATCAGGACAATTTCATTCCACTTTAATTCTCTGTGTGGCCAGACCCAGGGCTGTGGCGTTGCAGCCTAGTAAGACACGTAAAGAATGAAATAAGAATCCATAGAGGAACATTTCCTGGATTTGTAGTTCCAGTAAGATTCTTAGTATTCATGTTTAATTATTTTACAATGCCTTTAAAATCTGGAGATAATTTGAGCTTTCTGCTTATGGTGTAGAAGGTATAATAAACATCTCTCTAATGCCCAGTAAACACTTGGCCCTTATTGTTCTCTTTATTTTTTATGCATGTATTCAATTTCATAGCAATAATAAAGCTGTCCCAGGCTGCAATCTTTCACTTCTTGGGTGGCTAATGTAGAGGTTTTGGCCACAGTGCCTTGGTGACTATGCTCTCTCTGGAGCATAATGCTGTAACTCTCCAGAAAAGTCATTAATTTCAACATTTAATTCTGCCAGAGTCAAAACAGCATTTCAAACTTTATCCAGGACAGGCTTTATAAAATTTGAGGATTGCCACACACAGGTAATCATGGTAAAATTAACAGCTCAGACTTTTCTTTTGTATCAAGTAAAAGTTGTGCAAATTCACTAGCAACAGAGCTTCTCCTATGCTGCGCTTCTCCTTCATTGCACCAAAATGACAAAATTAATATGCTTGAGGACCAGCAGCTTAATGACAACCTCAAAGTCCCACACGAGTATATTTCACACAGATTTCCCACTTTAGAGGGTATGATAACATACCTAACAAACCACTTCTCACATCATTACTGTTTGATACCCAAGATTCTCTTTGCCAGCTATTACTGTACCCCAGCATAGGCCTTTTTACCCGACTAGGTAAAAAACCTGAAAAAACCCAGCTCAGTGACAGATGTCATTTGCAATAGGATCATTAACTAGCTCTCATGCATAGAGATTATGCTGAGCAACAGGCACCAGATCAAATCAACTATTACATTTGGACTTTCTACATGAAATCATACTCTTGGTCCTTGAACAGTGCCCAAGGAAACTACATCTTGACTCAACAGCTCAACCTATCTTTACCTATAGAAAGATCATTTCTGCTTGCTTTCTTTCGGTGTTCAGCAGTCAAACACTGAAGATAAATCACTACTCATTCTTTTTTAAAGAGTAGGTAGAGGTTGTTTTAATTATTAATCTAGTTTATTTTTCTCTCTGAAAAACCTTTTATTAAAAAATGTTAGCCTGACAGTGCTCACAGCATTATCCTGTTCTTGGGAAGCTCAGAGGATGAGCAGGGTATGTGTCACTGCATGCTTAATGCATGAAGCAAGATGAACCACTATACTTGGATAAAATAAAATCAGATGTTTAGCTGAAGCTTCATACGAGTAGAAAACCAAATACATTTGCTATAACTGAAATTAATTCAAATGTAAGCACGTACCAATTACTGCCACGGTTACTTTGCAATGCATGTTCAAGTCCCATGAGAAAACTGCACAGGCAGGAGCCTGACAAGCACAGACCAGAGCAGCCTTAATTTCAATTGCACAGAGCTTTGGGCAAAAGCCCTGAATCTTTCAAGGAAAGATAAGAAACAAGCTCTGTCCATCTCAGGCTTTAAGTGATAAGTATTGCCTGCATATACTAAAGATTTAGGCTGTAAGGCATTGGCATTGCCACTCTATAACAAGGAGATGTGCACTGGTTTAAATTTGTACTGTTACTGTGTAAAAACACACATATCTGTCAGTATTCAAGTGTTAGCTGGAAAATATTAGGACCATAGATGTACAGCTACGCTGTCTTCTAAAAGTACCATCAGGAGTGGCTGGCAAATAGATTTTCCCCACGTCTGAAATAATCTACCAAAACTCAAATCATGGGACAGAACTCTTGGTTAGCAAGCCCCAGGCAAGAAGTAATGACAACTATGACAACTCAAAAATGTGACTAACAGAAGCTTTGCAACGAGAGGCCTACACATTGCTGGCTATTTAATAACAGTCCTTAAAATCACATAAAGCAATTTCTTTAACTCTAAGATTTATGGAGCTTACGCAATTGTAGTTATTCTATTACCTGGGATGCCAAACCCTGGCCACACACTGTGTGGAAAGCTATTTTACTTCATCTCTGTCCCATTTGGCATAAAACTCTCTTAACACCAGAAGGTTATTTAGCATGGAGAAGAGAATGCTCAGGGGGACCTCACTGCTGTCTACAACTACCTGGAGGGAGGCTGTAGCCAGGTGGGGGTTGGTCTCTTCTCCCAGGCAACCAGCAACAGAACAAGTGGACATAGTCTCAAGTTGTGCCAGGGGAAGTATAGGCTGGATGTTAGGAGGAAGTTCGTCACAGAGAGAGTGATTGGCATTAGAATGGGCTGCCCAGGGAGGTGGTGGAGTCACTGTCCCTGAAGGTGTTCAAGAAAAGACTGGATGAGGCACTTAGTGCCATGGTGTAGTTGACTGGCTAGGGCTGGGTGCTAGGTTGGACTGGATGATCTTGGAGGTCTCTTCCAACCTGGCTGATTCTATGATACTAGGATTCTAAGGAAAAACAGCCAGCACACAGACTCACAGTCAGTTTTGTCACTGTTTAACTTTGTGGTTGGCAGAGCAATTAAACAGGCCCACAAAAAGGCCAGAAGGCATGTAAGCTTTACAGAGTTTTTTGCCTCATCAATATTTTGGAGTCCAGTGCATTTAAAATAACCCCAGCATACAAATGGTAAACTATTCTGACAACACAAATGCACTGAAATTCCATGCACTTAAGCCCAGCTCTGACAAGCAATCTCCTGTCATCATAAAAAATATTTCCTCTAAGAGCTGCTGTTAGTCTTGTCTTGTATTTACTTAAGTCACCATGATGAGGTAGTTACAATTCTTTGAGATAAGGTGGGGTTTTTTTGACTCCTGGAGATTATCACAATTACTGTGTATATAACATGCCAAGGTCCAACACCGAGGTTCTGCTCTTAACAGACTGCACACATGCTAAAACCAGCCCAGCCTCGACAGCTTATAAGTGAAACTGACAAACAAAAGACTTCTTATGATCCCACCTTCAAGAAGATATGCTGAAGCACAAGGAAATTAATGAATAGTGGCAAATTTTAATTTACTCTCTATCTCCTCAGCAGATTCGTAGGAATAAAGTGAGTTTGGAGGAGTCTTAACAACATCCCCCTACCACCTACAAGTCAGGCTCTTCAGTGTATGGAAGAAGAAAAACAGCTAACATTGAAACACAAGAAGTTTGGCCAGGGGACAAGGAAGAGGTTTTGCATACTGAGACAGCAAGTGAGGTTTTGCAGCCTTTGTCCTTGGGGACGTTTAAGGCCCAAATGGACAACATCCTGAGCAAGCTGTTGAACCTCAATCCTGAGCTTGGGTAGGAGGACCATTCCAGCATCTTTGATCCCATGATTCTATGGAAAAAAATGTTACTATAATCTGAAAGCAATTAAATATTAAGCTTTTTTTTTTTTTTTACTTTTCAAAAAAGAAGTTTTCCTTTTTTAGAATAAGTATAATTGAAGCAAGCATAAAACTACCATTTCAAACAGAAGTTAATAATTTTTATTTTTTTTTCCCAAGGGTGTAACCAAAACACACACACAAAAAAAAAAAACCACTTGAATCTTGTTTACTTTCTGGGGAAGGAACATCTGCCTCATGAGGAAAGGCTGAGGAAGCTGGGTTTCTCTAGCTCGGAGAAGAGAGACTGAGAGATGACCTCATTAATGTTTAGAAAAATGTCAAGGGCAAGCGTCAGGAGGATGAAGCCAGGCTCTTCTCAGAGATGTCCAATGATAGGACAAAAGGCAACGGGTTCAAGCTGGAGCATAGGAGGTTCCACATGAACACAAGGAAAAACTTTTTCACCACAAGGATTACAGAACACTGGCACAGGCTGCCCAAAGAGAATCATAGAATCAACCAGGTTGGAAGAGACCTCCAAGATCATCCAGTCCAACCTAGCACCCAGCCCCATCGAGTCCTCTAGACCATGGTACTAAGTGCCTCAGCCAGGCTTTTCTTGAACACCTCCAGGGACAGGACTCCACCACCTCCCTGGGCAGCCCATTCCAATGCCAATCACTCTCTCTAGCAACAACTTCCTCCTAACATCCAGCCTGTACTTCCCCCAGCACAACTTGAGACTGTGTCCCCTTGTTCTGTTGCTGGTTGCCTGGCAGAAGAGATCAACCCCCACCTGGCTACAACCTCCCTTCAGGTAGTTGTAGACAGCAATGAGGTCCTCCCTGAGCCTCCTCTTCTCCAGGCTAAACAACCCCAACTCCCTCAGCCTCTCCTCATAGGGTTTGTGTTCCAGGCCTTTCAGCAGCTTTGTCGTTCTTCTCTGGACATGTTTCAGCACCTCAACATCTCTCTTGAATTGAGGGGCCCAGAACTGGACACAGAGGAAGAGGTTATGGAGTCTCCCCTCTCTGGAGACATTCAAAACCTGCCTGGAGGCATTCCTGTGTGACCTACTCTGGTATGAGGGTTGGGCTAGATGATCTTTCTAGGTCGCTTTCACCCCCTAACATTCTGTGATTCTCTAAGAGATCATAAGCTAAATCATCAGAAGCTGAAATTTAATTCAAACTAAATCCATATGTCTTGGTGGGGGAAAAAAAATTGACAAAAACGTCCCCCAAGACATCTTCAGTGTTTTGTTACAAGACTTTCTGTCTCTGCCTCCTGAAGATTCGGGAAGCAATTCTTCACAACCCTAAATGTCCTCATATCCTACAATTTTCAAGGGAGGTTGCATACACCCAGCCTCTTGCAGGAATGCTCAGCATTCTGCTAGCTCAAACCCCATGTCCTTGGAGACCTGACCTTAATATTTAATCTACTTTAATCATGTTGGAGAATGAATTAACTACAAAAAATATTAAACTGGAAAACCCCTATTACTCTTGGTAATGACAGTTATTTTAAAAACAAACTTTTTGTTCTTGTTTTTCTATATACAGAAAAGTGAAATTAAAAACAAAACAAACCCACAATTAAATTAAATACACTGCATAATGTGTACTGCCAGAAAGAAGTGAATTACACAGATGTGGCACAAACACCAAGAAGTAGAATTTACAAGAGATGCAAAGCCTTTAATCTGTAGCTATTTTTGTACACCACTTGTACAAATTTCAGCACAATGCCATTTTCTTTTTGGTTCTGAGAGCACTTCTCAGACAGTTGGGCTAATGGCTAAACTGAAGAAGTATTTGGATGTGTATTTTTGTTTCCTAGGAAAAGTTAATTCTTAAAAATAACTCTTAAAAATATTTTAAATGGCTCAAAATGTTTTGACAAAAGCATTCCTTTAAATGCACATAAAGGTGACAGAACCCCCCCATGGCAGGGGAGTTGGGTCTAGATGATCCTTGTGGTCCCTTCCAACCCTGACAGATTCTATGATTCTAAAAATGCATTTGCTGTTCCGATTTCACTTGGATCTCAACCTCTTTTGTGATTTGTTAATAATACTCAAATTCAACACCTCTGTTCCACCCCAATAAAGTGTGACCTGAATGTTCAATATTGTTTCACATTTACAAAATACAGGCAAGAGTGATGAGAGCAGGAAGGAGAGTAGAAAGCAGAGGAATTAGCAAAGGTCTGCTCTTGCAGATCACCAGAGGAACTGCAATCTGTGACTCTCATGGTTCTCTGGTAGGCATGACAAATACAAGCAGCAATATTGTACAGGGTTAACCCTCCAGGGGGAGTGACATTGAACCTGACCCTAGGTGATCTTGTCCCCTCCCCAGAGGTGGATCTGAACACTACCAGGTGATGGTTAGCCCACTCCCCCTTCCTGTCTAAAGATCCATAAAAGCAGGGGGACTTCCTGTCCCCTCTCTCTCTCCCCCCTCCCCCCCATCTAATTGCTTTCTTTTGGGAAAGAACGGGGAAGAGGGAAGAGCACTCTATAAATTGTTATTGGTTCTATCAAATATATTTGAGTCTCTGGAAATTTAAATTAGAACCAAGACAATTAATTAGGGTTAACCCTGTACAATCCACCCCTTGGTTAGATTTCCAACAGAATTCAGAAAATACGCATAAACCTGCATAGGCAAATTCTTAAGAGTATGCCCAAACCATACCAATCATTATCCAGAAAACATGGTAACTTATGACCTCTAAAATCCATGAGCAAAATAGCCATCCAAATGCTTGAAGTATTTAAACTCTCAAAACATCCATTTTTAAGTTCCAAATCTTGCCTAAAATAATACCTAGCCCCACACTGGGTGCCAAATGAATTGTCTCGGTTCTAATTTAAATTCCCAGAGACTCAAAGGTAAGCCAGGGCATTCTTCTGCACAGGGAGGCCCACACAGCCTCCCGTGCTCTCAGAACCAAGATTATTTTTATTACATCACCTGTTTTGTCCATTTACAACATCAGCAAAAGCTGTGATAGTCACTAAAAGATCCTCACACAAACTCATTCAAGAATGTACGTTAGAACTGAGAAGTCTTCAAATATTTAGGGTCAGGGGGAGTGGAGGAGTACTTTAGATTAAAGGAACTGATAACACAACCTTTTTACACCTTAAAAAGTACTTCATTACATTTCTACATTTTCTTCTTCCTGTGAGCTTGGGCAAACATCATCAAGCTGCTCCAGATGTGAGCTGAGACAGCACAACACTGTACCAAAGTTACTGTCCTACAGATCTTTCTCCTTTATTCATCAATACCACTGAGGGTTTGGGTTTTTTTTTCCATTTAATTATGTGCTCATGTAGCTGTTTTACACACCTTTCATTACTACTTTTTGCTTTGGATACTGCCCCATTGATTAATTTACTTAAATAATGTATGAAACACAGCAGGCAGATGAAGTGCACTCAGCTCACAACTACAGCGTTGATGCCCATTTGCAGGTGATGCTACAGTCCTTACTCTATTATCAGCTCCTGTCCACTGCACTAGTTTAGACTCTAGTTTGCCATCCTGTTTCCCAGCCAGAGTGCATTTATACTTTCTTTTGGACTTATTTTCTGTTCTAGATATCTAGCTCTGAAAATGAAGATATGGAAAGAAAACCCGTGAACTACATGATATGATTTGGTAGCATTTCATAGGATGAGAAACAGTGATATCTGTGGGACCTTTTTGCATGCTTATTCTGCACATCTCTAACACTGCATGGAGACACACTGATCATATTAGCTGCAAATCAATAGCATTAGGTGCAGTTTCAATGAATCTCAAGAGGTAAGATCATGCTCTGAAGCTCACTGAGGACAATCTTGTTTCTCAATATCCATAGGCATCACCTCCTGTGGTGTGTGCTACATGCCTTTAGCTCCTACTGATACTGATGGCACCTGAAAGGGATGGACAAATTTCAGATACTGGATATTTTTGTATTATTAAAGGGATTCCTGTCAGTGGACTAGGTTCTACACTGTGATGTATGCCCTGAATTGCTGCTGAAGGAAGCAGAAAATACTCATTCTCTCGGAGATTACAGAAAGCCCTAACGCTAGAACAGAAAACAACCAGGCTGTGAATGGAGTTTGTCAGTATGACTGTTAAGGACCTCTCAGGAAAGCTGGTTGGTGGGGCAATCAGACAAACTGGGGTTGCTACAGTGTGTGGTAGGTGGCAAGACATGATTACACTAGCATTATTTACCAAGTCAGATGGAGATATGTTTTCAAGCATGAATGAGCTGCATCAGCCTTTAAACACCTGGCAGAGAATAAAAATGTCTCATAAGCATGGCAAGGCTGAACTGCCACTGCTGAAGATAAACACTATTACAAGAACTTCAAGAACAGCACATTTGCTAACTAAGAGAGTATGAAGATAAGGAATGTTACCATACCATTTCCTCTTCTGTATCTAATGCCATGGGAAAGAGTGCAATGACAAAGCTTATTTTCATGTTCTTTTTCACCAAGATTAAACAAGATTACAGCAGAAGGGCAGTCATACCAGCTTATATAAGAACAGTGCTGGTTGTGGGGCAGAAAACAAAGCCACCACCAAAAAAAAAAATTCTCAGTAGCCTATTTTAAGGAGCCATCTTATATAACAGGAAGCAAGCACAGTTATTCTAGAGGTTTGAACACCGTCTGTCACATCGCCACAAGCAAAGGAAGTATAAAGAAGTACATGTGGCCATTTGAAGGCTGTTAGATTGAATTAGTCTGTAATAATGTCAGTTACATAAGTCCTTGCAAGTTGAATTAGAAGAAGAAAGTGTCATGGAGATTAAACCTATGTAATATCTAAATCATTCCAAAGATAGCGGGAAAATAGGTCTTTCCTTCCAAACAGTAAGCTCGGAGATCAGAGTTGCAGTCAGTGTGTGGCTATTTACAGGCAGTAGCTGCTAACACTGCACTCTTTAGGGCAGAAATATATGCTTGCAAAAGGCAGAAGACTTGTAGCAGCTCCTTGACAAGGGAGCACTTTTCTGTCCAAAAGAAAACTGAAGTATCCACTCTCTGCAGACAAATTATGCAAAACCTAGAAGTGTCCCTCAAGGATGTTGTGAACCTGCTGGCCCATTAGCCACTACCACAGCTTAGCCTGCAATCTACTGGCAAAGCTGGCAGCTCGTGCCTTGGACAGATTCACTCTGATATGGGTCAAGAACTGGCTGGAAGGCCGGGCCCAGAGAGTGGTGGTGAATGGTGCCACATCCAGTTGGCAGCTGTCACTAGGGGTGTGCCCCAAGGATCAGTGCTGGGCCCAGTCTTGTTCAACATCTTTACTGATGATCTGGACGAGGGGATTGAGTCCTGCAGCAGTAAGTTTGCAGATGACACCAAGCCAGTAGCAGGTGTTGATCTCTTGGAAGGTAGGAGAGCCCTGCAGAGGGACCTAGACAGGCTGGATGGGTGGGCAGAGGCCAGTGGGATGAGACTGAACAAGGCCAAGTACAGGGTTCTGCACTTTGGCCACAACAACCCTGAGCAGCGCTACAGGCTGGGGACAGAGTGGCTGCAGAGCAGCCAGGAAGAAAGGAAGCTGGGAGTACTGGTACATAGTAGGCTGAAGATGAGCCAGCAGTGTGCCCAGGTGGCCAAGGGAGCCAATGGAGTCCTGGCCTGAATCAGGAACAGTGTGGCCAGTAGGATATGGGAGGTTATTCTTCCCCTGTACTCAGCACTGGTCAGAACACACCTTGAGTACTGTGTCCAGTTCTGGGCTCCTCAATTCAAGAGAGATGTTGCGGTGCTGGAACATGTCCCGAGAGGGGCGATGAAGCTGGTGAAGGGCCTGGAACACAGTCCTGTGAGGAGAGGCTGAGGGAGCTGGGGTTGTTTATCCTGGAGAAGAGGAGGCTCAGGGGTGACCTCATTGCTGTCTACANAAGTGATTCAGTACTGTCTAAAGCTGCCAGGGTAGAAAGCTAACATGCTCCCTAGACCATTTCTCTCTACTAGCACAGACTAACACAGGGCACGATGTGGTCCTCTGTTTCTTAGGTTTCCAGGTTAGAGCCTACAATTTGGCTCATAGCTTTGGTCACAGTGTTTAAGATGAAGGGATGCACTAGAATTTCTAAAAGACCAGTGAAACATTTCAGTGCCTTAAAACCACATATACAATGTCCCAGCACACATGTCAAGTGAAACAAAATTATCTATATCAGAATGAAAAAAATGTTGTGTTTAAATAAAACCAGAACTTTGTTGCTTTCATTTCCAATGTCAAATTGAAAAAAAACAATTGTTTGCACAGCTTTAGTTACTAACTTGGTGAGAATTTAAGGAGGAATTATTTGGACACAACCCAGGTTTGTGGAGCTTTTTCCCAACCAGCCACTGCTGGCTTCTCCTAAGGCTGCTCAGGTGTATAGATTAGAAGTAATATGCATCCAGAAATTAAATGCCACGGAGAAATTTTGCAAACCTCAAAGAAAAAAAAACTAAAATTAGGCACTAAAATTTCACTGTGCATAGCACACCTGGGGCAAATTTTAAGGAAATCTAAGTTTCTGTCACTCCACATACATCTGTATGACTCCACAGCAGCTGGTTCATGGAGAGATGGAAAGCTTAGAATTTGTCCCAGTCTCTATTCTAATCAGATACAAAACTAAAAGCCTTCTAATCCACAAATCACTGTTAAAATAGGAGAAAACAGAGGAAAGGAAAGGTCAGTTAATACAATTACAACTAAATGTAGGAAATTAAAATAAGTGAATATAGTTAAAGGTTAATGTAATGCTTATTCTGTTTTATTTTGATTGGTGTTTTGGTTTTTTTTTCCATTTAGGTTTTAGCGTGCTGATTCAAGAAGAAAAGGACCTGTTTAGACACATCTTTCATATCTAATGTTAAGCTTTCCCATCACAGAAGAAAATCTGAATATCAATGATAGGAATTTTTCATAATGTATAAATATGATTCTATGAACCAAGGAAACCTATATGTTTTGATTATACTTTCAAAATAGGTATGCTGAAAGTTATAAAAGAAGCAAAGAAGGTAATAAGACTCCTCCAGTTCACCATCTGAATGTCTATAATTGTATTGAACTGCTTTCTATTCCACTATTATCACTACTACATTATGGCTAGATAATAAAATGCAAGAAACTTTTCTTCATGTCCAATAATAAAACATTTGACTCTGATGTTCCTGATTACAGCTGCAGCTTCCCTCACAGAAATGGAGGTGAAGAAAGACAGCCACAAAGATCCTCAGATCCACAGGAAGGGTGTAAAGTTTGAAGGAATGTAAGTCACAATTCCCTGGGCACATGCTACCACTGCCAAACAGACTTCATCTCAGAAGGCACCCTGAGTGAATTTCATGTGACTTCCCACCCCACACAGCACCTGGTCTAGCAATACATTTGTGGGTTTGAATAGCAGATTACAAACTTCTTCCTGCAGCTTTTTGAAAGAAACTGCATCCATTTCTCTCTTCTGTAGTATCCAATGTATGAGCATGGCTGTGAAAGAGCAAGATGCACAGCATGTGTGTAACTGGGAGAGACAGAAAGACATGCAAACACCTGCTGGGATCTCATTTAACCTGTAACTCAAGAATTCCCTTGCAGAGAGATTAAGAAGTCTTTCAAATGTACAGTGTTTTCCCATACACACATGCATAGATTGTAATTTTGTGTTCTGCAAGGAAATTAGCAAATATAACTTACATATCAAAGTACCCATAAACATTAATAGCTGTAGCATATATCTCTCTTATACGCATGTAAATCTGGGCTGTTGGAATGGCTGATGGAAAAGGCAAGTTCAGTTACTTTGGTGCAAAAAGCCAAGGCTCACAGCAGCCAGGATGAACTACCTTGACCTCTGCTGTCCTGCTGATCACAGCTTCTCATGTCAGGAAAACAGGCACATCCCCGAAGAGCTGCTTTTATAGCCTACCAGTGATGCAATTTACAACACAAATACACAGAGTTAGGCTGGCACAACAAAGAGAAAATGCAGGAGAGGTGTCAGTTAACTGTGGCATGAAATCCAAGTGTAGCCGCAAGTGTGCTGAGGAGCGATTCCTTGTGTCCCCTCTCTCTTTTTGTGCACTACCATCTTTCTTCTACCTTTGTCCCAGCCCATTAATATTTTCCTAGCTGTTGCCATAACATGACTTTCAATTTCATTTCTCTAACTACAGTTTGATTTAAGCACGTTTGCAAAACCTCTCCTGAGATTTTAAAATCACTGTTGCATGTCTCATTCAAATAATGACGGAGCCTGCTGAAGGTTCACGATATGCCATGCAAGCCTGAGGACCTGCGGCACCATTTTTCATTACACTGCAAACTCATTGTTTGCACCTGCATAAAATTCAAATGTTAATGCATTTTAAACTCAGTTGGCCTGGGTATAAATATTTGCACAAGAGGCAATGTGGGAGCAAGTAGTCCTCCTAGCAGCAGAGACACTGAGCAATGCTGCACCATCTTCCTGCAACTGCAAGAACCTCAGGAGACAGATCACATTAATTCCCAGTAGCATCACATACATTCCCAATAGCATCACATACATTCCCAATAGCATCACATTGCATATAATGTTGTGATGGTTTGGATGTTACCCGCCCCCTCCCCCCCCACCTTTGGAAAATCACCCAGACTAGACTCAGCGGCTCTGGAAATTGAATGAAGCTTTATATTTACAGCTTAGCACAATATACAAGCAGATATTTACAGTATATACAGCTATAGACAGGTATATCTGCCAATATACTGTGAAATCTAAACTGGTTTCTCAGAGGAAAAAAAAATACTCCTAACCTCAGGGAAAGACAATACATCCAGGAATGTGGTTTTCAGTCAGAGAGCCTAGGGGTGGTGGATCCCTAGACCTCCTCTCCAAGATTGCCCCAGGTGTGTGTGTGGTATTTTTCCAGTCAAGTGGAAAAGCGAGGTTCCCACACTTCTTGGGGATAATTATTCCAGGGGGAAATAACTGAACTCTCATTCAGGAAATTGTTCCAAATATTCTGATTAAGTCTTTCTTTGTTTTATTTCCTCTACTTGCTTACAGCTACAACTCATCCTTTATGCTAAATTGCTATTCTTCTCTCTTTTTTTGGGGAGGAGTTATATCCCTCAAATATTTGTGGGCTCTTGTATCCCTCAGGCCACATTAGTCACCATTTAGCAAAACTATACATATTTAGTCCTTTTTTTTCTCATTAGTACTTCTTAATTATTCTTAATCCCCTCCTCTGAACTCCCCGATTTCTCAGTCTCTCTCACAACACTGTAGCCTGTATTCCCCATGTTCCTGCATCATAACACTGGAGAGAGGAACTCTCCTTTCTGCAATCCAGTGTTTCCAGAAATACATATTGCATCTCTCCACCCCTATGTCTTCTTCAGCTTTATTGCTTGCCAGTGCCAAATCCTGCTTCCCTTACACGACTAGCCCAACTGGAGCAAAGCCTACAAACAGGATTAAGAGCTGGCTTTCTCTTCTAGCTGAAACTGTGTTCATTTCTCTTACCTTTTTTTTTTTTCCCCTAATAATAACACTTAATAATTCACTGCTCTCTCTTTCAAGATGTAGTACAGCATTGACTTTTGCAGTAACAAAAAGGCCTAATTTTGAATGTTTTCTACATGGTTTCAGTATTCTCTAAAGCTACCATACCTTAAGCATCTCAAATACTTAAAACATGGCTTACATACTATTAACAATGTATTATGCTCAAGCCAATATATTTGAGACAATTCATGGGCTGATATTTAGGAATTAATTTTCTTTCCAGGTATGGTATTTTCAGTGCTTCAGTGCTATATACTTAGTTCCAATAAGAGGTTATTATGTCTCACTACTGCCTGCCTTTATTTTTAGAACTGCAATGGCTCTGTCACCATGGGCATCTTCTGTAAGTGTTGGCTGTGAAAAGCCTTGCCTTAAAAAAAAAAATAACAGCAGTGCCCTGTTGCAACTAATGTTCCTAATCATCAGCTAATATTTCATAAAAATATCAACAAAGATTCAGTGATGGTATCAGTGGCTTTGGTTTATATGATTAAAAGCTCCAAAACACTAAGGAGATTACTCTGAATCACACTGACTCAGGAGATGGGTATAGAGGCAAGAACTGAGGAGTGGGTGCAGCAGATATTCATGGGATACATCTTACCTCCCACAGAATCAATCCTTCTCAGTGGCTACAGTGTATGTTGAGTGACTGAAGAACATATCTTTATCCCTTTCTCCACTCACTGGGATGCTTTGTACCCTTGGAGACATAGAAAGGGAGCACGGAATGTGAATTGACTTTTCTCCTTCCAGTGCAAAAAAGGCAAAGGATCATCCTGTCATATTCCTCCCACAGCCTCAGTGCACACCTAAATAAATAAAGCTTAGGCAGAAACCTCTTCAAGTGAAGTAGCAAAAGAGGGCAAATCCCAAGCCTGGTAAGATGGGAGATGCCAACAAAAATTCTCGCCTGTTGAGTAGGACAGCCCTGGGCATTAACGGAAAACATCAGAAAAACAGCACCTCCTCATGCAGTGCAGCTTAGGCTAAGAGTATGGAACCTGTATCTTGTCCATGGGTGTCCATAGCAGCTAAAATGACAGTCTCTGACAAGGATGAAATAAGGAAGCACTACCTAAAGACAGATTTACTGGGTCCATATTTAACTGACAGATCAACAGATCCTTTTCCAAATGGTACGACAGAGTGTGCCAGAAAGATTATAAAGTTCAGAGAAGCCTTGACTACTCCAGCAGTGAAGGACTTGTTCTCCACTGGTACTTCTACCATTTAACTCACAACAATGAGTCAAAAGATCAACCAAAAATTCTCTTCTGCTGGCATAACATTCCTTCCTCCAGCAGAAATCTGACTGTTCTGGGTATTTATATTACCAGGCCAGTGGTATGAGGTTCAAAAAACGCCAGGGGCCACATCCTAGGTTACAACAATCCTATGCAACACTACAGGCTTGCCAAAGAGTAACTGAAAGCTGCTTCACAGAAAATGACTTAGGGGCACTGGTAAATAGATGCCTGAATATGAGCCAGCAGTGTGTTCAGCTGGCCAAAAAGGCCAGCAGCATCCCGGACAGCATGAGTACAACCATGATTGTTTCCCCTCATAGGGTTTGTGTTCCAGGCCCCTCACCAGCTTCGTCGCCCTTCTCGGGACATGTTCCAGCACCGCAACATCTCTCTTGAATTGAGGGGCCCAGAACTGGACACAGGACTCAAGGTGTGGCCTGACCAGTGCTGAGTACAGGGGAAGAAAAACCTCCCTTGTCCTACTGGCCACACTGTTCCTGATACAGGCCAGGATGCCATTGGCTCTCTTGGCTACCTGGACACACTGCTGCTCATCTTCAGCCTATTATTTATCAGTACCCTCAGGTCCTTTTCTTCCTGGCTGCTCTGCAGCCACTCTGTCCCCAGCCTGTAGTGCTGCCTGGGGTTGTTGCGGCCAGAGTGCAGAACCCTGCACTTGGCCTTGTTCAGTCTCATCCCATTGGCCTCTGCCCACCCATCCAGCCTGTCTAGGTCCCTCTGCAGGGCTCTCCTACCTTCCAAGAGATCAACACCTGCTCCTGGCTTGGTGTCATCTGCAAACTTACTGCTGCTGGACTCAATCCCCTCGTCCAGATCATCAATAATGTTGAACAGGACTAGGCCCAGCACTGATCCCTAGGGAACACCTGCACAATTCACTACAAAGTCCAATTTTAAAAAGGTTTAGAAGTAATATTTGGGCAAGGGCTTTTATATATATGTTTATAAACTACAAGTGGGCTCTGGAGCATCCCTCAGGCAGCACAGATGTGTTTGAACCCAGAAGGAAGCCCAAGAGCAGAAGTCAATTAGGCTCTTTTTAGATGGGTAGTTCTGACAGCAGCAACAAATAATTAGCGTCTAATGCTGATTCCATAGTTTGCTTTTCTCTTCCCAGATCTGCATGTAAATTCACACCTATGTCAGCTCCAGTGAACAGAAAAACAATTAGGTGTACACATAAATGGTGAATTATGTGAACCTGATGTAGCTGTGCAAACAAATCATGCCTCTTGCTTCTATAGAGTCTGTGAAGAGTCACATTCTCTAAAAGACATTGAGTGCATCTCTATTAGTTAAGGTTCCTACTTTAAGCTGACACTTGTACTCAACACTGGTCAGGCCACACCTTGAGTACTGTGTCCAGTTCTGGGCTCCTCA
>WAAF01015012.1:976082-1158874 GCA_013400475.1 Tricholaema leucomelas
AAAAGACTGGCTGAGGCACTTAGTGCCATGGTCTAGATGACTGGCTAGGGCTGGGTGCTAGGTTGGACTGGATGATCTTGGAGGTCTCTTCCAACCTGGTTGATTCTATTCTATTCTATATCTGTAGGAGTTCAGCTTCTCCATAAGATGATGAGAATTTCAGCATCTAGTTTGGTAAGAATATCCTTCATTATTACAGTATACAACTGATATGTCCTTCTCCTGAGACTTGCAGAAAACCACAGGGCCATCACTTTTGTTCTTAGTTGCACCTGGAGGTTTCCTCCACATCTTCAACTACAGAGGGTTCTCTAAGTTTCTGCTGTCCTTTATAATACATTTTTCTAACACATCTCTTGCAAGAAAGCAATTTTTTCTGACTCAAAATTATTCTTTTCTTCTATGTTGGCTCCTTAATCAAATGTATGCTCACATCAAGATAGAAAATGATATGATTAGACAACCAAGTATTTCCTCGTAAGTGCATCCACCAGGAAGAGGAACACACCTAGTCAATGATTTTTATCGTAGTACTTCCATTCCTGAGCCACTGACAACTAACCAATGAACTTTCAAGTAAGCTTTCTGTAACTTCATAACTAACATAACTATGGTGTTTCTGTAACACCATAACTAACCACAGAAGTCATTTCCACCTAGCACATGTGTTTCCACAGCCTAGTCCAGTCCTGTTGAGGTTTGGACTGCAGGCACTAGTGCTAGAATCAAGCAGCATTCAGCAGAAATGTAGGAAAAGGGGACACCATGGCATCTGGTACACTAGTGACATGGAATCTATTTTACTGTGAACAAGGAGGAGGAATAAAAGCCAGGAGATAAGAACAAGAGAAGAGAACTGTAGTGGCATGGTTTATAAGTTATAGTACAGGCAGGTAGAGGTAACTGACTGAAAAAGAAATCACAGAGTACTGAAAGTATGTCAAAATACAATTCATCATTGAGCACCCTGCTCTCCTTCAGAGCTGACATTACCTGTCTGATCCAGAATTATTCAGCTGCTGAAATTCTAAGGCATCCACAGCCAATTCACTGTCAGAAAACACTTTCTGTACAGAGCTTCCCCAAAACAGAAAAAGAGGAGCCCCTCAGCAGAGATTCATTCAAACAGAAATCATAACCTCATCATAAACTCTCTTTGCACAGGGAAAAACACTTCAGCAGCAAAATCTACTCATAGTGAATGAGCATATTTGCCAAATGTTTGCAGAAAATTCTATTTGCAATTATCTGCACCATCTAAATAATTCTTTGTGCACAGCCACAATGTCACACCACTCGAAGCCAAATGAAAACTTCAATAATGTTATTCTTAAGCACAGGTTTCCCTCAGTTATATCTTCACATTCTAGTCACTTCTTTAGAAGAGCAACAGTTTCAGTGGATAGAATCTATTTTGTATTGTGAAAACTTAGCTCAAAAAGTTTTAAATCTCCTCAGTTCTGACAGATCCAAGTTTTCCAATCACAGCTGATTGCACTTACACCCCATTTGACAAATGCTTTCCCACTCAATTCAATAAAGACATCCTATAATGTCAACTCCACAACTCTCTTCAGCCGTCTATCTCAGTGCTCCATTGTCCTTACTATAGAGAAAGTTTTGCAAAGATGTAATCTGAAGCATCCTTGCTATAATTTGTCCTATTTATCAAAAACATGGTGGAAAAATTATCTTCTACTTTCCTCGACCACTATCAGATCCCTTTTCAGCCTCCTCTCCCAACAGCCCTGTTTCTTTCAGTGTATCCTTGGAGATTTTCTCCTCTAGATATAATCCTTCACATCACTCTCCTCTGTCCTCTTCCCAGTTTGTCCACCTCTTGGTGGTAGCAAAGAGTTCAGACACATGAGTACTCTCAACACAACAAAAGATTTGGTTGAAACCGACTTTTTAAATTGCACCATAAAGACAGAAAGAAAACACAATCTTCATCTTCAGATCCACAAGAAGTAAAAAGTGGCAAGCACTGAATATAGAAGTGGTGATTTCTTTTTCAAAAATGCTTAAGACACTCTTGCATTCCCTTTTACAGTATCACAGTATCACCAAGGTTGGAAGAGACCTCACAGATCATCAAGTCCAACCTGTTACCACAGAACTCAAGGCTAGACCATGGCACCAAGTGCCACGTCCAATCCTGCCTTCAACAGCTCCAGGGACGGCGACTCCACCACCTCCCTGGGCAGCCCATTCCTGTAGCCAATGACTCTCTCAGTGAAGAACTTTCCCCTCACCTCAAGCCTAAATTTCCCCTGGCGTAGCTTGAGGCTGTGTCCTCTTTTTCTGGTGCTGGTTGCCTGAGAGAAGAGAGCAACCTCCTCCTGGCTACAACCACCCCTCAGGTAGTTGTAGACAGCAATAAGGTCACCCCTGAGCCTCCTCTTCTCCAGGCTAAACAATCCCAGCTCCCTCAGCCTCTCCTCACAGGGCTTGTGCTCGAGGCCTCTCACCAGCCTTGTTGCCCTTGACTGGACACGCTCAAGCATCTCGATGTCCCTCTTAAACTGGGGGGCCCAGAACTGGACACAGTACTCAAGGTGTGGTCTAACCAGTGCAGAGTACAGGGGCAGAATGACCTCCCTGCTCCTGCTGGCCACACCATTCCTGATGCAGGCCAGGATGCCACTGGCTCTCTTGGCCACCTGGGCACACTGCTGGCTCATGTTCAGGCGGGTATCAATCAGCACCCCCAGATCCCTTTCTGTTTGGCTGCTCTCCAGCCACTCCGACCCCAGCCTTTTAATCTACTGCTTTAGGTAAATAAAAACAAACCTTTAGGAATCCAGCACTTATCTTTTAAGTAAAGCATTTTTTCAGTCAAACACTGCCACAGATGTTTTGCTGAGCATCAGCATTCACCATTTGATGTGCGTTTCCCACCTTTGAAAAACATCATTGCAATCCTTTGGAATTTAGAAAATAATAATCATCTTCTAATAACAAATGTGTCCAAAGAAGGTGATATTTTGCTTTAATCTTCTGGTTGTGGTTTTTACAACAAAGATAAAAAGACTTTCACCAGAGACTTCAGCCTGAGTCAAATCAGGCAAAGATCAAAACAAAAGTCCTCTCCTGCAGGATACACACAAGGCACAGCATCACAGGTCTTTCAGTGTCATTTGCCATTGAGCTAACTGAAATGCATTGCTATGCCTTCACTTGTACATGAAATGGGCATTTTGGCCTCATTTTCAGCTGGTACAACATTCAGATAAACAGTCTCAGCTGTTAAAACTGGATACCTATGTACCAGGCATAGCCTACAGGAATGATCTCTGGTTTTTGCTAACCTGTGACCTACTATAAGGACAGGCTGAGAGATTTGGGGCTCTTCAGCCTGGAGAAGAGAAGGCTCCGAGGAGACCTTAGAGTGGCTTTCCAGTATCTGAAGGGAGCCTACAGGAAGGATGGGGAGGGACTATTGACAAAGTCTAGTAATGTTAGGACGAGGGGGAATGGGTTTAAGCTGGAAGAGGGGAGATTTAGACTGGATGTTAGGAGGAAGTTCTTTACAGTGAGGGTGGTAAGGCACTGGAACGGGTTGCCCAGGGAGGTTGTGGATGCTTCCTCCCTGGAGGTGTTTAAGGCCAGGCTGGATGAGGCCTTGAGCAACCTGCTCTAGTGGGAGGTGTCCCTGCCTATGCCAGGGGGTTGGAGCTGGATGATCCTTGAGGTCCCTTCCAACCTAAACCATTCCATGATTCTATGATTCTACTGTGTCTAGAACTTCTCTAAGAGAGTGCCAAACACCCATGCAAATATCTGAACAATAGATGCAATTGCCTGTCACTGCTCAGACCTGTGCCTCTCCATACTACAGTCAGGAGAGACATGGGATGACAGGAAGGTTTAAGGATTTGTTAATGTATGCCTGAAAATAGAAAGAAGCATAAAGTTTGGAAGGATGTGAAAATGCCACTTTTTTCTCCCATCCAGATCAATTCAGCATGACCACTGCTGGTGGATAGGGAATTTCAGCCTCAGAACTGAACGCTGCCTTTTTTTCCCCAGAAGTAGGAAGAAAACTATTAAAACTATTGCTGCTAGAAAGGGTAGGAAAGGATGGGGAAGAAGGGATCATGCACAGCTGCCCTGCAAAGTCACTCACCACCAGCACCCACCAGTCTGCTGTCCCCATGGTAGAACATAGGACAGTAGGCACTGACTGCCAGGGGAGTTTCAATAAAGGAAAGGAAGAGTCTTAAACATTATAATCAGAGTTGGTTTGCTTGAGTATTTTTTAAGTTGCTAATTTTATTTATTTGTTTGTTTTTCTTCTTTCTCTCATTTCTGCAGTGTTCTCCTTTTGAGCCAGTTGTTTTAACTCTGAAAATACTGACTTGCACTGCCAGGGCTTCCAGACAGTAAATCTTAGAAGCCTAAAGCTGTTGCTGCTCTTAAGACTAAAACAAACTTTTTATCCTTTCTCTTGATAATGTGTTTATGGAACACACACACAAAGTTTAGACAGCAGCATAACCCACTATGGTAAAACCTCAGTGTTGCCTCCATGACACTACATTTCCAACCTGCTTTTGTTTGGGTTTTTTTTGTTTGTTTGGGGTTTTCTGGGGGGTGGGTTGGCTGGTTCCTTTAGAGGGGAGGGTGTTGTTTCTTGGTTTGGTTTTCTGGTTGGTTCTTCTAATGGGCAGCATTGTAACAGCCAAGCCAAGTGCACTGTTGAATCATAGAATCAACCTGGTTGGAAGAGACCTCCAAGATCATCCAGTCCAACCTACCACCCAGCCCTAGACGGTCAACTAGACCATGGCACTAAGTGCCTCATCCAGGCTTTTCTTCAACACCTCCAGGGATGGTGACTCCACCACCTCCCTGGGCAGCCCATTCCAATGTCAATCACTCTCTCTGCCAACAACTTCCTCCTAACATCTAGCCTAGACTTCCCCTGGCACAACTTGAGACTGTGTCCCCTTGTTCTGTTGCTGGTTGTCTGGGAGAAGAGACCAACCCCCTCCTGGCTACAGCCTCCCTTCAGGTAGTTGTAGACAGCAATGACGTCCCCCCTGAGCCTCCTCTTCTCCAGGCTAAACACCCCCAGCTCTCTCAGCCTCTCCTCATAGGGTTTGTGCTTCAGGCCTTTCACCAGCTTTGTTGCTCTTCTCTGGACATGTTTGTGAAGAGAAAGCTCATTCCTACTTATGGCCTGCAAGTAGATGCTCAGCAGCCCTGTGAGCTGACTCAGAAAGCCTTTACATTCAATTAGTAGCTTTAGTTTTCCTCTTGGATTTGTAACTACAGAAATCAATTTAGGATGAGAATGAGCAGATTCCTGGGAGCTGTCAGGAGCACAGCAGCATACTAAGTGGAACTCTGACAGAAACCACACAAAGAAAATACTGAACTCTCTTCCTTGCCCTTGGCTCTCCCAATCGCCTTCACATGCAGTGCTTTCAGGTCCTCTAGTCTCTCATTTGCAATCATTCCTCTTCTCCTATTATGCTTGAAGGACAGTGCAAATCACATGTACTTTAGAAATGGGACCAGGGAAACGAATAGAAGGAATGCACATCATTATCTGCTTCTTTACTTCTCTTTTAAATTCTCTGTTTCATTAACTTGAGTTGAAATTTGAGGCAGGGCTGACAAATTGTACTTCTTCTATTAACTATATGGGAGTCTATCGCAATGGATACTGAGAGCTCACAGAATACATCCCATGATAGGAAAGAGTGGAAAAAAAAAAAAAACCCAACATTTAATCTCTTTCAATTTTTCAAACTTTGAAGTACTCTGTGACTTCTATTTAAAGTAAAATTAAAGTAGTAATATCAGTATTACAGGATCCTCCCCTCCTCAGACCAAAATAAAACTAAGAGAAGCCTGTCTCAATATGATATTTTATTAAGCACTTAATCTATCCACTTACAGCATCTATCATATTAGACCTTAACGTTGTAATTCTACAAGTATCTGAAATTACATTACATCTACATGGAATAACCAATAAAAAAAATATCACTTTAGTTCTTTTTGAGGATGACACTAACTTATGCTTCCAGAATTCCAATTGCATCACTAGACCACAATTAACCAATACAGTGGAATGATCCATATTGTGTACACGGAGAAATGATGTGAAATTTAATTTCAGATCAAATCATAGCCTTATTCCACTGAACAATACAGCTAGAATCCTCAGCAGTTATCTCTGAGTGAATGCTCTCCAGAAGAGCCTGTGTTTGCTGGGAATATCTAAAGTGTCAAGGACATAACATCTACAAGCTTTTGAAGTGCTAGAGAGAGCCTAAAAACAGGGAAATTGTGCACTGTTTATCACAATGATTTCAGCTTTCCTTGCAGGCAGAGAATACCTGAGAAATTCCTCCCGGGAGCATCTAATTTTTTTTTCCTATGTCTTTTGTAAGCATGGCTGGTCAAAAACAATTCTTGTGGAAGAGATCTAACACAAGATTTTATTTTAAAGGCATGCAAATCACTGCAGTCCTTTACTGGACAATTTTCCTTCACAGAACTCACACACAGCGAGTACCATCAGTAATAACTGCAGGGTTCTACATTTTGACCACAATAACCCCAAGCAGCGCTACAGGCTGGGGACAGAGTGGCTGCAGAGCAGCCAGGAAGAAAGGGACCTGGGGGTACTGGTAGATAGTAGGCTGAAGATGAGCCAGCAGTGTGCACAGGTGGCCAAGAGAGCCAATGGCATCCTGGCCTGTATCAGGAACAGTGTGGCCAGTAGGACGAGGGAGGTTATTCCTCTCCTGTACTCAACACTGGTCAGGCCACACCCTGAGTACTGTGTTCAGTTCTGGGCTCCTAAATTCAAGAGAGATGTTGAGGTGCTGGAGCATGTCCAGAGAAGGCCGACAAAGCTGGTGAGAGGCCTGGAACACAAACCCTATGAGGAGAGGCTGAGGGAGCTGGGGGTGTTTAGCCTGGAGAAGAGGAGGCTCAGNAGTCCAGGTGGAGAATTTAGGTCACATAAGTATGAAGAAAAATTAATAAAATTTAAAAATCAAAGTTCTGAGGCAGTTTTTTGACCCAAATATTTTTTATACATATACATTTATTTATTTATTTATAATTTTTAAAGGAAGAGAGGGGAAGAGTTACTACTTTTTTTTTTTTTTAAATAGTGTATAATCTACTATATCATTTAGACAGCAATCAAATGTTTTCTATTTTCATTCAACATATCTATGCACACTGATTTGCAGACAAGCCCTGTTCACAACTGCTCTGGAAATAAAGACATGCTACACAATCCACAACACAACCTTAAGCATTATATATTGTTTTAATGCACAAGATCACATCTCTCCTTCCAGTGACTGAATTTAAAAAGCATTGAAATCTACTAATTTAATTGATTAATTCCATTAGTGCAAGTAACAATGTGGGCTTTCTGAGTCCAAAGCTATTTGAGCGTAGTCCACCACTCAATTGTATACTGTATATACTCAAGTATAGGCTGGATGTTAGGAGGAAGTTCTTGACAGAGAGAGTGATTTGCCATTGGAATGGGCTGCCCAGGGAGGTGGTGGAGTCACTGGCCCTGGAGGTGTGCAAGAAAAGCCTGGATGAGGCACTTAGTGCCATGGTCTAGTTGACTGTCTAGGGCTGGGTGGTAGGTTGGACTGGATGATCTTGGAGGTCTCTTCCAACCTGGTTGATTCTATTCTACTCTATTCAACAAATTCAAACTTTCAATATTCCAGGAAGATGTAACCATCTCAGAACAGTTGCAGATGCAGACACTCCCAAAGTAACTTTTTTCTCTATCACATCAGGCCCACCTGAGCTTCAAGCCTCAGTACTCCACTAAGCATATGAGCCAAACTACAAAAGCACAGTGCAAGACATTAACTCTTGCTGGACCCAGTCACAGAAGGCCACCTGGAGCTAACAAGACATGCCACAGCCAGGTTGACATGACTCCATACGAGCTGCTCAGGCAGCACTTTCTAGATCTGTAGGTTCTTTCAAATCATCTTAGCTGCACAGCTGCTCTGGCTTAGCAAATAAGCCTGACCTCCTGTCTGCTCTGCAGAAGTCAGAACTGGATTAGTAGCTCCAGGACAAAGGCATCTCTATTGCGGATAAGTTGGCTGTGCATAGCAGCCATTCAGGTGTCTCCACTTAATAATGCATCATGTGGGTTTTTCAGAGCATTTCAGTTCCTCTCTTACGTGGTGTAATGGCGAATCAACCGTAACAGACAATTATGTTAGATGCTGGCAGAAACATTCACGAACCACATAATGCCTCTTGCTGTAATATAGGGACAGCTTCCCAACACAGAAAGCAATGCATAAACTGGATGTCTGGGAGAGGAGCACATATGGATCTAAATGGCTGTGTGCTGGCACATGCTAGCATGCATGTGTGTGCACAAGCTCATATGGACCTACTCATGCTCTGCAGCAAATAAATTTTCTCAAAAATAGCTCATTATATTGGAAACTGAGTTACACTGACAATAACTAACCATGGCAACTGCCAAGGGTATAAAAGGCATACAAACATTGCTTTCTAAGCACAGTCTGACCTTGAATCTGCCTTTTTTAAGTTTATATGAAAACAGTGGCATGGAATAACTTGTGAAAGTCTGCAAAAGCAAATAGAAGAGTTGAGTAAGATTCTGAAGAAGCTATATTGCAGGTGAGACCTTTTGGTATTAAAATAAAAAGCACCATTCTGCAAATCTGTTTGACCTATGGCACAACACCAGCAACAGAAACTCATGCAGAAAGTACTGCTATGAGCAGTAGTTGTAATACACAAGAGGGGAAAAAGTAATGAATTATTAAGTGCAGACTCTCTTCCAGGTTACTCAGAACATTGACAGGACACATACATTACCAGGTAGCTAATTAATATGCCTGAAAACCATATCAGTCACAATATGACACTACCAACAAGCACAAGTAGTATCTACCGCAATGCAGAAGACCGTAAAACCTGATTTTACTGGGCATCAACCATAAAAGGGCTCAAATATTTGCCTAAAATATTTTATATGCTAACAAAAAAAAAAAAGTTGTTAAAATTATGATTTTTAAAAAGCATCTATGTGCAAAAAAAACCTAATCTAGCCTCCCATAGGTAATCCGTTAACAAAAACATGTTTAGCACACTTGTGTGGAGAATATTTTCCTCTCTACATGTCAAACTTTTGTTCATGAAACTAAAAATTTGAAAAACTTGTCAATGGAAAGGGAAGAGTTTGAAGTTTCATTAATGAGCTTGATTTCACAGCTATGACTAAGGAAAATGGCTAGCAGTTCCAGCTGTGCACACATTATTGCTGTCTACAACTACCTGAAGGGAGGTTGTAGCCAGGTGAGGGTTGGACTCTTCTCCCAGGTAACCAGGAATAGAACAAGGGGACACAGTCTCAAGTTGTACCAGGGGAGGTATAGGCTGGATGTTAGGAGGAAGTTCTTGACAGAGAGAGTGATTGGCATTGGAATGGGCTGCCCGGGGAGGTGGTGGAGTCACCGTCCCTGGGGGTGTTCAAGAAAAGCCTGGCTGAGGCACTTAGTGCCATGGTCTAGTTGACTGGCTAGGGCTGGGTGCTAGGTTGGACTGGATGATCTTGAAGTTCTCCTCCAGTCTGTTTGATTCTATGACTCTATGCAGTAACTAAAAAACCAAACAAACCCAGGAAAGAGCATGCCAGAAAAGCTAACATCCTTTGTACCCATTCAGCAGGCTTACAAAGCATGAAGCAGTTACCTACTCTATCACTTGGAGCTAGACCATCTTTTTGTACCTTCAGGAGCTCG
This sequence comes from Tricholaema leucomelas, assembly GCA_013400475.1. Taxonomy (NCBI): domain Eukaryota; kingdom Metazoa; phylum Chordata; class Aves; order Piciformes; family Lybiidae; genus Tricholaema lacrymosa; species Tricholaema leucomelas. The sequence continues at coordinate 985,874 of WAAF01015012.1, forward strand.
CAGATGCTTGAGAATGTAACAACAGCTTTTCTAATTCAGCATTAACTCAAAGTTGGGCAGGAGCCTCTCTCTACTGTGATGGAGTCTGAAAGTGATATAAACCACAAGATACTCCTGGACATTGTGCTAAGGGTTCTAAAAGAAAATCATATCAGTTTTGATAAGCTGCTGACAATAATAGTAAAAGCCCAGGCAGCATGCTCAAGTCATTTGATATGTTGCTAGGTAGTAGAACAGACACTATTCACACTACTTCTGTTGAACTCACCTTGGATACTATTAGGATACTATTGGATACTATTCAGCAAAACCACACTTCCCCTCACCAGCATCAGCAACATTATTGTCATCCCAATGCTGCCACCAATCCAGAAAGTTCAAAAAGCCTAAGAAATCAACAATCTCCAGGGCTCACCCTGCAACACAGCTAAAGAGTGCAGGCAAGAGTTAAGCTGTCAAGACAATTCATCCATAAGCACATTATTTCCTGCCACCTCTATTGTCTTGTAGAGCCTTCAGCCAGAGACAGGGAGTGGGCTGTAGGAAGGTGAAATGTGCTGGCATCAGAGACCAATTCCTGGCCTCTCTGTTACCTCTCTTAATCACATGGCCTGATGCACATCCACTATATGAACAAGGCACAGGTCAGGAGTGTGAAATGATGGGTGGAATCTACAGACTGATCTTGGGATGGAAGCACGTTCAGAGCCACTACATCAGGCACAGCTAGGTACGTACAAAAAAGAACAGATACTGCTGCTATACAGACACCAGGAAGATACAACACAGCTTTCAGATATATGCATTTGCCTGCTTGGTACGTCACTGTCAGCTCTTGTCACAAATACTCATGCTGGTGCAAGCAAAGGGAACAAATCTTTCAGCAAGCCCACAGGCTTCAGCTTATACTTTTCACACATTTGTAGGGAAAGCCTGCACTGGGAGCAGAAGCATTCAGAGAAGGATTTCATGCATCTAAGTAAGTCTGCTTGCTTAAATCAATTAGTGGGAACAAAATAGCTCCAGGGATAATGCACTTTGTTTAGGAGATAACTAAACACAATCCCCAAACAGGGCTGGATAACATAGTTGCTTATTTGGGGCAACATTTCTTAATACTAACCTCAGCAATATTCAGGTGAAATGCTGATTTTTGAGAACAAGTAGCAATGAGTAAGGCCATTACTTATCACACTGCTTTGCACAATTATGCAACAACTACTCACAGAACAGTGCTGGAAGATTTTAAACCACCTGTGTGACTCTATAGAGAAGAAACACCTCTCCTTTGTTTTGGTCTATATACAAAAGCTCCTGTTAAAGCTAGTAGCAGTGTCAGCATTAGGAGTGAAACTGAAATCCAAACCATATACCCAACTCCTGTCACTCATTATTTTGAAAAGACATTTTCTGTTCAGAATTGCTTTAGTATGTTACAGTCTGTGACAATGGAAAATGGGAATCTTCTCCTATTTCTAACATACACCAGAGATCTAACAGATAAAACAGACAGTAAGAAACACAGTGAAAACTGGCAATTTTCACTTCTTTTGCATCCAGTGGCTAATGATTGTAGCTAAAATCTGCTTCCCTTAAGCATCTTTACCCACAAATCTCCACCTACCCACCTAAGCCATTACAGCTTTCTTAGTGACTGCTCATTACCTCCCTGTTAGTATCATTTTGTTAGTATTATTTAAATAAGCTATCTGATGTAAAAGCACTGGACTAAATCAGCAGTTGAGGGTGAAAATGCAAATGCTGTGGTTATCAGAGCTAACAAAGCCAATCTGTCTGCAAGGCTTTGCACACACATTAGGATGAGTTGCTCACTGAGGCTTGGAAAGCCTCTGTCACGTCAGGCCTCAACACAGTGTACTCCTTCATTCTCATAATTAAAGCTCAGGATTTGAGGGGCAGTAATGTGGGGTGTTAAGGTGATATGAACATATCTGAACAGGTTAAGATGTAGATCATTATCTGCACGTTACAAATATGATACGGGGAGCTATGGAGAGCTGGGGTTTAAAACAGGGGCTCTAAAGTAACAGAGCATCTTTGTAGTGGGGAAAATCACTCTGTCTTCTCTTATTGTTAGACTCTCATTGTTTCCATCCAGCCTTTACATTTATTGTTTTAAAGAAAAAGGAAGTGGCAGTAACTAAGAAGCATAATATCTTGAAAAACTTTCCCTCCTCCCTATCCCCTAAAGGCTTTTATGGATAGTTCCAGAGAAGTATCAACTTAAATTACAGAAACATAGAATTGTTGGGGTTGAAAAGGACCTCAAGGATCATCTAGTTCTAACATTTTGATCATTCTCTCCAATATTTGCTCCAGATAAACCAGCCTTAGTTATGGTTCACAGACCCTGTTTGCTACACACTCTTCTTCATCATGGGTTCACTTCTAGTGAAGGTTCTGGCATTGGTAAGGCAAATTATAATCTTCTACTACATTTCTACTAAAGCATATAGAGCTGATAGTCATAAACTTAGCATCTCTGCCTGACTTTTCACTTTACAGGCCCTTGAGATTTCCAGTTCAGTTTCTAGCTTCTCCAATCACACAAGGACAACAAGGTTGGGCACACAAGTAGAATAATATGGCACACATCCTCAGTGGTACTGCAGCAGTGAGAGGAAGACATAGGTGGCAGAAACATAACCCCATCAAAGGGAAAAGTGAGAAAAAAGAATCTCAACCAGTAGAGTTATGGGGACATTTTCCTTTTAGTCTCCCATTTGGCCCATGTTAAATCATTGGTGGTTTGCTATTATTGCATTTCTTTTTGTTTAAAGGCCTTTTTTTTTTTCTCATTAAAGAAAGTTGGTAAGTTGAACTCCTGATCATCTTGTGGTTGATTGTTCCATATAGGATCAATACAAACCAGTCTTTCACATTTTTACTGAATGAGTAACTCCTATGAGCAGAATTCTTAATGTTCTCCTCCACCTGTAGATTAAAGTTTTATCATATTAAGTGTTCTGTAGTTGTATTATACAATTTCCCTTCCAGATTAATTGGCCATGAAGTGGAACCTTATTACTTAGAGATTGTAAATTATCTTAAACCACCACCTATAAGTTGTGTTGAAAGTGTGGAGAAGCACAGGATTTGGAGGCTCAACACAAACAGAAAACACAGGGTAGCTAGGTGAAGTTCATCTCAATGTTCCTCTACTAGATATGCCTCTATGAGGTAGAAAAAAAAACATTAAATGCCCCGACAACTTGAAGGAGTTTTGAGTCTTTGGGCCTCAGTACTCAGGTTTGCCTTGGAAATTCTAAATCTGACATGGGAAAGCTGTACTTGCACTTCAAATCAGTCACTATGTGCACACTGAACTCTACTTTAGCCTATATGCACCGTGTCAAAAGGCTGGCTTTGCACAGTGCCCGAGATGCAAAGATAGTTACAACAGGCCGAGATTAGGTCTTTTAAAACAAAGCACCACCCAATAAATCATGCTTTTACATTCATGGTAGCTAAAATATGACCATATGCTAGATCAATTAAAAGGCACTATTGCATCACAGATATGACTGGAAAGCATGCACAAATATATGCAAAATATTGTAACAGGAAGCACTGCACTTCCAGCTCCAGAGATTTAGCTCAGTCATACGTTAACATACAAAGGTGTAATATAAGCTAGCAGTACGGGAGACAGAATGTATTTGTATCAAGCACAGGGCTGACCTCATTGCTGTCTACAACTACCAGAAGGGAGGCTGTAGCCAGGTGGGGGTTGGTCTCTTCTCCCAGGCAACCAGCAATAGAACAAGGGGACACAGTCTCAAGTTGTGCTGGGGGAAGTATAGGCTGGATGTTAGGAGGAAGTTCTTCCCAGAGAGAGTGACTGGCATTGGAATGGGCTGCCCAGGGAGGTGGTGGAGTCACCGTCCCTGGAGGTGTTCAAGAGAAGACTGGACATGGTCTAGTTGACTGGATAGGGCTGAGTGCTAGGTTGGACTGGATGATCTTGGAGGCCTCTTCCAACCTGGCTGATTCTATTCTATTCAAGGGATGGAAGAGCCATGTGATAAACCCTTCATTTGTGCCCCCATCCATAATTCAAAGCTTGATCTTAAAAAGTCAGTAATAGCTTTAAAAAGGATAAGACACTGTATGCCACACTTTCAGAATTTCGGAGGAAAGTGCAACAGAAAACAGATTTCACCACTTTCAGAAAAGGTACCTTAGTGCCATGGTCTAGTTGACTGGATAGGCTGGGTGATAGGGTGGACTGGATGATCTTGGAGGTCTATTCCAACCTAGTTGATGCTATTCTATATTTACATTTACACTGAAATGTATATGAAATAACAAGCAATACCAATGATGCAGTGCTGCAGTCTGTGCTGTTTTCCTACCTTTCACTCTGATACAACATTTTTATCTTACAAGGTACATATTGCTTATACTGTAGCATGGTTAATATCAGGACGTAAATCCAAAACTCAGGAAGTAGGGAAAAACAGTGCAGGCACTTCAGTGCTACATCATGGATTTTGTAGTTAAGTTTTACTCAACCTTTTAATAAGCTTTTTATAATTTGAAAAACATTTGTAATTTCACATAAGATGTGATGGTTTGGGTGTTCCCTGCCCCCCCACACTTTGGAAATCACCCAGAATAGACTCAGCCAGCTCTGGAAATTGAATGACGCTTATTATTTACTGCTTAGCAGAATATACAAGCAGATATTTACAGTATATACAGTTATAGACAGAAATATACAAGGTAAAAGGTAATACAGAAACACAACAGCCCTCCCAGAAACCTGAGTCCCCAAGAGGGGCTCCCAACCACCCCTTCACCTTCCCCCTACCCCTCTCAACCTTACCCCAGTCCCAAGGAAGAATGGAGGTTCAGCCAGGGGGGTTAGGAAGCAAAGTAGATTAATTAAAGAAACAGAGGATGAGGTTAGAGAGAGATGCAGCTTGGAGCTTCCCAGCAGCAGAATTACCTTATCTATGTTTTGATTCTTATTCTTACATCTCTCAGCAAGCCTATGAGGGAAGTAAACATCACCATTGTTTTTCTTCCACAGCCTGTAATCTAGTTCTTCTCACCAAAACATTCTAGCTAGCTTCAAACTAGCACATAAGCCTAAAAGAATGCAGGCAGATACATCAATTTATTATGTTACCAATTAAGGACACAGTTCTACATTTCTTCTACAAAGAATGTATACATCTAGAGGGTATTTTTGTTATATATATTATACCTCATTTTTTTTATCCTCTTCTAGCATGAAATTCTCATCAAATATAAGGACAAAACCAGTAAAAGTTTGAAAGAAATTAAGCAAACTCTGTAGAAATTGCTTTAAATAACATATGGGTCACAGGAGAGTTCATAAAGAATATTTATGTAAGTAACTGAATTCTCCAGTAAAGAGGCATGACCCTTTTAAATCCCACAAGCTACTATTTAAGAAGCCTAGGAATAGCAGATAGCCCTCCACCAGATTCTACAGGAGTTTCCAATCAATGAAACAATTACTTCAGATTTCCCCATGAGCAATCTCTGAGAATGTAAGCAGTGAAAAGTTTTCAGGAAAATAACTCATTTTAGCTTCATATTTTTTTTTTTTTTAAATAAAGACCCCTGCAAGTGAAGGCAGGAGTGAAGAAAGAAAAGGCAATCACTTTTTGCATCTTACTAGCTGACAGGAAATTAGGAAGTTCAAAGTAAACTAATGAATAATTTAAAATATTTTTATTGCAATGGACCACAGAATGGAAAACTACAATGAAAAGTAGAACACAATGAGATTTGAAGTATATTAGCATAAGAAAATACTGAGGTGGCAAAAACCCCTGACTCTTCATCTGTGAGTCTCAATCAGAGAAAACTCTTAAGGAAGAATCAATATATTTCATCAGTGGTTTTTTTTAATCTGTGCAGAACGGAAGGGAGTGGGGAAAGGTATTTTTAGTTTCCTTTTGTAGATGGAAAAAATGACTGAGTAGCAGTGAATCAGTGCAACCAAAAGCATACTATATGTATATATATACTATAAGTATATATATCTATACTGCAAATATACTGTAAGTATACTCTGAAAATAACAAATGCAGAAGTGGAGCTGTTTGAACAAACATTTCTGAAGGCTTTCTTGTTTCATTTAAAATGCAAGGTGCCTGTCTTGGAAATGATAAATTGAGACAATACTTTCAGGCTCCCTTGATGCCATTACACCCAATCATACAGGGTGACATTCCTTTGATTTTCACTCCAAGACTTCATTACAGCTTGTATAATTTCCTACCAAATAGAACTCTGAAAGGAACAATTCAGTTAGTGTACAACTGTATATTTCTATGTCTACATCTCTATTTCACATATATTAATAATTGATATATTCATGTAAATTGACAAAATGATCAAGCATTCTTATTCTAGTCTCTGACTTTGGAAGATGTAGTCTGTAAGTTATGCTTTAACTAACTGTGAATAAAATCACTATAGGCTTGTAACAGAAAAATCACATTTGACAGTTTTGATTCTAGTGTTTGAAACTGCTAAGCCAACCTTCAGCAGCCTCTTCGTGAGGATCTGACCTAGCCAACACAAGCCACGTTGAACTCACAGGGCTGAGTACCAGAAGATCTATGTGACAGTACAGACACTTTCTCATAGTCTTATTCAGAACTATTCTGGCCTACTATGAGGCTGCTGAGTCAAACAGCCACTGTAAGGGTCTTATAGCAATAAAAGTCTCAGAAAATTGTGTTATCATCCTCCTTCTTCTGTTTGAAATATGTTCGAACAGACCTCTTGCCCATTTATCCATTAATCATGTTTCCCACCTCAATAGTTCATTGTCTCTTACATCCACAAAGGATGTTTCTTAGAATCATAGAATCAACCAGGTTGGAAGAGACCTCCAAGATCACCCAGTCTAACCTATCCAGTCAACTAGACCATGGCACCAACTGACTCATCCAGGCCTTTCTTCAACACCTCCAGGGACGGTGACTCCACCACTTCCCTGGGCAGCCCATTCCAATGCCAATCACTCTCTCTGCCAACAACTTCTTCCTAACATCCAGCCTAGACCTCCCCTGGCACAACTTGAGATTGTGTCCCCTTGTTCTATTGCTGGTTGCCTGGGAGAAGAGACTAACCCCCACATCATAAAAGTTGTGAATTTTGGAACAAGTATATTAAAACAATGCAGTGAAACAATATGACAAATGGGGCAACTTAGGAGCCTTTGAATAAATGAGCATTAATAAAGATACCTGAAAAATTGAAACTATCATTAGTAGACAACATATGTAAGAAAAAAAAAGAGAAATTGCAGAACTTTGAATTCTTGAGTGTGCTAAAATTACAGATTCTGTAATAAATTACTTGATGTAAGAATCTGATCACCCACATACACATGAGAGATTTCTGACTGATACTTTGATTAGTAAAGGTATCAACAAATTATTCTCTTGATTTTTCTATATATATTTATAGTAGAACTTAATAATATACTTTTGTTTATTGCAGCACATTGTGGTTTCCCTAGGCTAGATCTCAACATCAGTTTAATTTTTCACTATTAGTGTTGACCTTTAATGATGGCACAAAATTATAAATCATTTCATAAAGATATTTGTTTTTCATTGTGTTCCTTAGGAACAACACAAATTTGGGCCTTTGGGTTGGAATATTCCCTAAGAATTTAACTCAGCTGATTTTACAACCAGCGTTCAGTTTATACAAAATCACCTAGATGAATGTGACATCAAGAAGGTGCATACTCAAATTTGCATACAGTGTATTTCATTCCTTTGTACTGAATCTGGAAGTGTTTTTTTCCTCATGTTACTATTTATCTTCATTCTTCACTATCAAAACAAAGTTTCGTGCCACGGTCTAGTTGACTGGCTAGGGCTGGGTGCTAGGTTGGACTGGATGATCTTGGAGGTCTCTTCCAACCTGGTTCATTCTATTCTATTCTATTCTATTCTATTCTATTCTATTCTATTCTATTCTATTCTATTCTATTCTATTCTATTCTATTCTATTCTATTCTATTCTATTCTATTCTATTCTATTCTATTCTGACTCTCTGTGAGACAATCCTTACGGTTGTGGAAAATAAAAAAGATTAACCTACCTTCAAAATTTTGCAAGCATATAGTAAAAGCAAAAAAGTGTAAAACCCAAGTGCTGTGCTAACAAATGACACAACAGGATTGCAATTCAGACAGGATGACAAATCCTTAGCACTGTGTCATATAGTGTATTAGAGATTGTTCTGAAACCACAGTGGTCAAGAGTAGACGTTACTCTGGAAGTGAAATGCAAGTCATTTAATTGCTGAGCTCACTAGTACAAAGACTTAATTCTATTTCTTTACAGTGAGGGTGGTAAGGCACTAGAACAGGTTGCCCAGGGAGGTTGTGGATGCTTCCTCCCTGGAGGCATTTAAGGCCGGGCTGGATGAGGCCTTGGGCGAGCTGCTCTAGTGGGAGGTGTCCCTGCCTGTGGCAGGGGGTTGGAGCTGGATGATCCTTGAGGTCCCTTCCAACCTAAACCATTCTATGATTCTATGATTCTATTCTGGTTTTGCCTGGTGGTATATCTCAGTGTATTGATTGTTCTGCTTCCCCATCCCTACAAAATCTGCACTACAGCTTCCACAAATGTTTCTCTTTTACTAAAAGTTGTTAAATATCCCTACTGTGCTAGCAGCAGACCATGACCCACACCAAAGGAAAAATGAAATGGTGTGTGAAAGCTCACAGTATCGGCTAAATATCCATGACAGTATTGGTTTTCTCACCTTTTTTTTTTTTAGATAAGTTTCCCAGATGTTTCCCCATTCCACGAGAAGCATCTTGCTGATTCAACAGCATTCTTTTACCCCTGCTTCACTCCTGCTACCTCCTGGGCTGCCACTGCAGAGCCTATGCTAATAAAGCCAGTGGATGAGCCCGGACTTTACTACATATCTAGCTTTTCGTGTGGTTGTGTACCATCAGGATGGCATACAGTCCCAGTTGGGAATGGATGAACAACACAAATTAAGCTGATCAAGTTTTAATTTTTTTATACAATATACACCATAATTGAACGTTTATATTTTCTTACTCTGATCCCCAAAGATTACAGTCAGGATTCTACAATTACTCATAGCACATCTGCATGCTTCCAGCTTACCTGGCAGCACAATTTGTCCTAACTGGAAGAAAAGCATACAATTATATTTCCCCTCACCTAGGTAAATTACTATACAGGGACAACAGATTGAATATAAACTAGTTTAAAAAGCCTGCAAAGGCAAATTAGTCCTTGAAGTACATTAAATGTGAACTGGCACAATGGCTTGAGACTATTTCACTGATTGGTACTCAGTCATATTTTTCCATCTACAAAAGGAAACTAAAAATACCTTTCCCCACTCCCTTCCATTCTGCACAGATAAAAAACCACTGATGAAATATATTGATTCTTCCTTAAGAGTTTTCTCTGATTGAGACTCACAGATGAAGAGTCAGGGGTTTTTGCCACCTCAGTATTTTCTTATGCTAATATACTTCAAATCTCATTGTGTTCTACTTTTCATTGTAGTTTTCCATTCCGTGGTCCATTATAATAAAAATATTTTAACCTGGTGGTTTTCATCTGGTTCTGAATGGCCTTAAAACAAATTTAACAAGTTGTGAAATCTCCTCACTTTGAGCTCCCCCTTGAAACGCTTTTGATATTAAAGGATCCCAGTTCAGAAATCAGTGAGGTACATGCTCAGCATTTTAAAGTCTTACTACAAACTCAAACAAATGCTTAATGTAAGCCCATGCCTTAGTAGTCTCAATGAGCTATGCAGAGCCTGCTTCCCTAAGAAGATACTATTAAAACAGCTGAGTTTTATACCTCTCTCATATACATTTATGCTAACAGAGGGAATGGGAACACCAGCAATAGATACTCCAGTGTGAAAGTGTTGCAGAGCCACAAAGATGAGACAACTGCAGAGGCAGTGCATACATACCCATAGTTTCAGCTGTTCACTGGAAACTAAGAACACAAGCTCACATAGGCAGAAATTCAAGTTCTTGAGCTCATGTACAATTCAAGTGAAAACACATATATCCAAATGTACCACCTCGCAGCAGGATGACAGAACGATTTGCCTCTATTGAATTGTCCTGGGAATCTCCTGTCACTGAGAGGTGCCAAATATGTAGTACAGCTTTTTTTTTTTTTAATCATAGAATCAACCAGGTTGGAAGAGACCTCCAACATCATCCAGTCCAACCTAGCACCCAGCCCTAGCCAGTCAACTAGACCATGGCACTAAGTGCCTCAGCCAGGCTTTTCTAGAACACCTCCAGGGATGGTGACTCCAGCACCTCCCTGGGCAGCCCATTCCAATGCCAATCACTCTCTCTGCCAACAACTTCCTCCTAACATCCAGCCTAGACTTTCCCCAGCACAACTTCAGACTGTGTCCCCTTTTTCTGTTGCTGGTTGCCTGGGAGAAGAGACTGACACCCACCTGGCTACAGCCTCTCTTCAGGTAGTTGTAGACAGCAATGAGGTCCCCCCTGAGCCTCCTCTTCTCCAGGTTGTGTTCCAGGCCTCTCAACAGCTTCGTTGCCCTTCTCTGGACACATTCCAGCACCTCAACATCTCTCTTGAATTTAGGAGCCCAGAACTGGACACAGGACTCAAGGTGTGGCCTAACCAGTGTTGAGTACAGGGCAAGAATAACCTCCTTTCTCCTACTGGCCACACTGTTCCTCTAGGAACAACATTAAAATCAGTTGGGTTTATCTAGTTAAAGAACCCAAAAGCAGGGCAACACACGAATTCAACTTCAGCCCCCTCTGATTATTATACTCAAAGCAGTCTTTAAAACAAAATGAAGTATAGTATGAAATGCATCATTATAGGAAACTTTACTCTCCACAGCCCTCCTGCAAATATCAAGAGTGGTCAGATGACTATTATTTTTATACATATTGGTTTTACACTGAAGGTGGATCAAGGCAGCAACTTATCTGACCCTGAAGGGAAATATATAAGGCACAAAAAGCAGGAAACAAACAAACAAAGAGGTAAGGTGCTATCAGAAAGAACACCTATGAGGCAACTGACACTGGGCATTTCTGGCATATGACTGCTCTCAGTACTTTTTCACTGCAAATTTTAAGTGTTTCCTTATTTCCCCTGACTGCATTTCTGCAGCTCCCCTTCTCTAGCATTGACTCTGGTGTTTGTTCAACTCATGCTCACCAACTGACCTAACTAAATCCAATTTAAGTCAATAATTTTCTCCTAACATAGCTCAATGCTAGGACAGCAGCCATTACAAAGAGAAATTAACATAGTGTTTTGTACTTCCAACCAACTATTCCATGATTTTTGTCTATAACAATCTCATAGGCTGGATGTTAGGAGGAAGTTCTTCACAGAGAGAGTGATTTGCCATTGGAATGGGCTGCCCAGGAAGGTGGTGGAGTCGCCGTCCCTGGAGGTGTTCAAGAGAAGACTGGATGGGGCACTTAGTGCCATGGTCTAGTTGACTGGATAAGGGCTGGGTGCTAGGTTGGACTGGATGGTCTTGGAGGTCTCTTCCAACCTGGTTGATTCTATTCTATTCTATGAATTACCCTGAAGTAAATACAGGGTTTTTTTTTACTTATGGCTTAGCCCTTTGTAAATTTCTGGGGCTTATGTAGGCATCTAAAATTAATCTTTGGACATTCTTCGGATGTAGGAAGATTATTTCCAAAGCATTGTTTGACATTTTATCCAATGTTTATTTTGTTTCAATGGTGTCTGAAATGGGACAGTATACACTGTTGTGTGCTGAGACTGACACGTTGTAGAAGTATTCCATCACCATCTATGGGAAACAGCAAAAAGTAGCAGCATTGTTTTCATTTTATGCCTACTCTTTAAAAACTTGAATCATTACTTCAGATATTCCATTCCAAACACTTCTCATCCTTACAAATACATCATGCATTTCCACAGTCCTTTTTGGTTTTGTTGGATTTGAGTGCGGTTTTCAGCTTTGGTTTTGGGTGGTTTTGTATGTTTGTTGGGCTTTTTTTGTTGTTTCAGTTGGTTAGTTGAAAATAAAAGCCTGGATGAGGCACTTAGTGCCATGGTCTAGTTGACTGGATAGGGCTGAGTGATAGGCTGGACTGGATGATCTTGAAGGTCTCTTCCAACCTACTTGATTCTATTCTATTCTAATTGAGAGTAGACATTATATCTACATATATATCCTTTTCTTTGTCAAGAAACTTTTCCACTTCTCTGAAAGTGACTTCACAAATCAGTCAGGTTTCAATGTTCTGCATGGAATCTTTTTACTTTTAAGGATCACAGGTCACCGAAAACAATGACTGCACATGGCACGCACACCACTATGAGACATGCAAAGAAACATGAATCAGTTTCAGCTGTTGACGTGAAAAATTGGACTCTTAAAGGTATAATTACAGCTTTCTCCTCAGATACAGTAAGAACAGGTCTAAACATTACCCTTCACCTGTGTTTCTCCCATTTGCTCCAGAAACTACATCTCTATTTCTCACAAAGTAGTGACAACCTCGTTTATTCCATGTTATTGCAGGTTTGTCGCGGTGTTTCAGGGTAACAAATATTTAACCTGCAATCAGCTTCTCAGTGCCACTTTCTCCAGCTGACATGTCATTTGCAACAGAATTATTAATTACTTTAATAACCCATACAGAAGCAGAGGGTGCTGAGTTCCACACAACTATTTGCAACACTCACTAAGAATTTAATTTCAAAAAGTGATTTCTGATTCCCTTCAAGAAACAGTTACAAGCATAATATTTCAGTTGAGGCTGAAATGGCTGGAGAAGGATGCCTACTAAATACCCTCCAAACAAATATCCTGTACAATGGAAAGGATGTTTTGAGCACCATTTAATTTCTTTGCTTATCATTCAGACCAGTAAGCCCTGAACTCTCCAGCTGTTTCTGCTCTGAAATATTGCTAAGAGAGGCAGCATGAGGTTTCTTTATCACTCTTTCAATTATCCTAAGCAAATTAACCCTGCTTTCAAATTCATAAGACTTTTATTCTCCCACTGCCACCCCAAAATGCTCAGGCTTAAAGAAGACTCTGTCCATTCTGGCTCACTCATTCAGTGCCAACGGGGGCTCTGGTGTAGACAAGTTGCCTTCTACCTTCATGCAATGAGTGCATAGACAGCACTATGCTTCCTGAAGGAAAACAGGAACATGCAGGCCAAATAAACTCTCTCCCATGGCTTTATGCTAGTGGAACTTAGAAGTTGTAAAAATATGTTTCTTCTTTATAACTAATGGCTCTGCTTTGGAACACACACAGAGTAAACACAGATTAAAACGAAACCCCAAACCAAAACAAACTAAACACCACACTAAGTCCAGCAAGGATACAGTTCATTTAAAGCACAGTTCATTCACATAGGACAATCAGCCTCATTATATAACATGATTACATAACATGTTCATCATAACTTCAAAAATAAATAACTACCACACGTGGCAAACAATACTACTCTGTCACAATTGCTGTTCAGATCTGAAATTCATCATTTGGTGTAAGTCACAGTCTTTTAAAACCATCAAGACCACAGGCTCTACAGTTACAAATACACATATATATATCCTACCCTTGTAAACTGATAGAAAAGAACTAAACAGCCTTTTTCCTACAGTGATTTCCTATTTGGCAACTATCAAATCTCTGTATTCTGGGAGGAAAAATTACCCTTGAGGTATTTTCCCAAATCCTCATGCTTTGCAATAACTTCCATTTCAGCTGGGTGAACAGCAATAGCCTTGGCCACAAAACTAGAACTGAGTTCCCAACGCAGGAGACAGCTATTAATAGTTTTAGTCTAAATCCCAAGATACTTCATTTTCAAAAAGCAAACAATGTCTAACAATTCATTTGTTCTGGCCATGGTTTCTTTGCTGCTCGGTAAGTCACCTCCCAGCTGCAAGAGAGGCTTTTCTGAAAGCCTTGCTGACACAGAAGAGCAGCCTGCAGAAAGAGTTGTAGAAGTCAGATAGGAGCCTGTCAGTTCACAGAAAAATTAATGTACAATTAATGTAATAACAGGAAGGGTAGAACTATATAATCATACGCAAATAGTACTCAATTTACCATACACTAGCCCAGAGGCAGACGGCAATAAATCCACAGCATTTGTCAGATTTTATCTGCAGAATTAAAATGTATACCGGGAGGCCCTAGACATGCAGTGCAGAGCCAGGAATTGGTAAATTTTCATATTTCAACCATAAAAAGATAACTAAATAGCAAGCAGATGATCCATTAGCAAAGTGCTTAACAGAGTGCTATTTATATTTAAAAGCATTCTTCTTTCTTCCCCCACCCCCGACAAAAACATCTTGGGGATGTTAGGGCTGAGATTATTCAGTGCTGAGCTGATATGAAAACCAGAAAGAAATTAAGAGCGACCTTGTACAAGTGAACCAGCAAATGATGCTCATTAACAACCAGTCCTACTATGGCAGTGCTGAAGATAACTGAGTGAGGGTTACCATGGCCACTGGTTCAGGGACATTTAAGAGGAACAGTGAAGAGAATTGCAGCAACAGCATTAAATATACCACACATTAAGGAAAAAAGAAAACTGAGCTAAAATTCATTTAGCAGAGAAGGGCACTCCACTAATACTATTCACAACTTCTCTGTGCATAGAAGTATTGATTTATTACTACTGATTAGGTAACTCCTTCCCCTCCAGTTGTCAATAAAGATCATAATGAAAAGGCTCTGAGTACAAATGGTACCAGAATAATTTTCTCTCTCTCTTACTGATTATGTCGACTGAAATACCTCTTGATAATTTTAATTAGTTTTTTTTCTTTTTTTTTTAGGTCAATTGAAATTTAATTAAAATTCTCTCAGAAAAGGAATGAGGCTAACCTAATGCTGCTCAGTATCATTTATTCAGAGCAAGATGCACTCAGGTGACTGTCAGTGGTCCGTGACACTGTGTCCAATTTATAATCCAAATACCAGAAAGAAAAAGTGAGAGAGGAAATATATTTTAATAAGAACATGGAGTTAATGAGCACAAATTCTTCTTATGTTATCAAAACAAAACCCTTGTCTGGCATCCAGTTAATTATCAGCTATAGACTCAACAGAGAGCGTTCTTTTACAAAGTTTCTGAAAAGGTAAAGCCTTTCTCTGCAAGGACTCACTCCATGTAAGTTAAAGTAGAAGGAAGAAGTATCTATCAATGTTAATTTAAAAGCATTAAGTATCATCTGTCAGATACTTTACGAAGAACTTGACCCAGCTTCCATTCTACTAAAGACTTGCTGTTTTCAGTGGGAACTGGATTACCCTCTGAGACCTGACCATGTGCTGTCAAAAGTGATCTATTACATTTGTTCAGTTAAAAATTTTGAGTTTACTCTAACAAGTAAACAAACTTTTCACAGAATCAAAATGCACTTGTTGACACTCTCACCATCAGCATAAGCATGTACACCAATACATCTACCAATCAACTAGACCATGGCACTAAGTGCCTCAGCCAGGCTTTTCCTGAACACCTCCAGGGACGGTGACTCCATCACCTCCCTGGGCAGCCCATTCCAATGCCAATCACTCTCTCTGCCAACAACTTCCTCCTAACATCCAGCCTAGACCTCCCCTGGCACAACTTGAGGCTGTGTCCCCTTGTCCTGTTGCTGGTTGCCTGGGAGAAGAGACCAACCCCCACCTGGCTACAACCTCCCTTCAGGTAGTTGTAGACAGCAATGAGGTCTGCCCTGAGCCTCCTCTTCTCCAGGCTAAACACCCCCAGCTCCCTCAGCCTCTCCTCATAGGGTTTGTGTTCCAGGCCCCTCACCAGCCTTGTTGCCCTTCTCTGGACACGTTCCAGCACCTCAACATCTCTCTTGAATTGAGGAGCCCAGAACTGGACACAGTACTCAAGGTGTGGCCTGACCAGTGTTGAGTACAGGGGAAGAATATCCTCCCTCGTCCTACTGGCCACACTGTTCCTGATACAGGCCAGGATGCCATTGGCTCTCTTGGCCACCTGGGCACGCTGCTAGCTCATCTTCAGCCTACTATCTACCAGTAACATTGTACAAACTGCACATTTATTTCAGAAGTGTAATTTTGTCCACAAATGCACTTGAAAGAAAAAGCCTTTTACCACAAGTATCCATTTTCTTGATTTTACTTGGGAAACACCAACAAAAAGATTTCTGATGGTGAAAGAAGATTAAATCTGAGTCCACAAACAATTCCAAGCTGAACACTGGTTCTTTTAATTTCATTTAAAAAGAGACAGATATATTATTGGCAACTATGATGTTAGCAAAGAAATCAAAGTTTCAGAATTTATTTTACTAACTTGCATGTTTTGCATCCTTCTTAAAAAGGTATGTCTTTACAAGACCTCCTCTGAATCATGAACTGCTAATATTAGGGCAATGATAGCAATAATGCAAGACAAGTACAAAATCTGGCAGAAAGAGACACGCATAGCGTGGCATGGAAAGTCAGGTAATACCACAAAAAGACTTAATTGTCTTTCGGTTCCTGCCTTAGGGTTCTCCATAGCCTGAGTAGTTCCTGTAGAAAGAGTCCCCTGGTGCTCCGAAGGACAAGCTCCTGAGGGACAGGACCATCCCTGGCTTTGGACAGCTTCCAACCATGAGCACCCCGTTTATGCAGCTTGATAGGCCTTAACGAGCCTCCAAAGTCTTTGAAAGAGAGCCAGGGGACAGGCCTCTGGAGTGCCCTTTCTCTCACACAGCCTGGCTCACCTGTGAGTAAACTTTAGGCTCAGTCTGATCAATAGTGGGGAATGCTATGGTTAGTAGCTTAGCCTTTTCCAACTCCTGACTTCCGAAATAGTTAAATTTATCTATGGTATCCTTGTAAGATCTTCTCAATCAAACCGAATCTGCTAATTAAAACTGAATTAATTTCTGTATATAGTTTTGGGGGTGGGTTTTTGGGAAAACAAAATAATTCTGTTTTATATATGTTCCTGACTCGGCCACATTAACTCCCTGCCTCCACAACAAGTGCAACCTCCTTTCATGTAGCTGTCTTTGTGAATCTGCACATACCAGGCATTCCATTGAAACATCTGGATAAACTTTCTCCTAATACGCCCCTTTGAAATTAATTTATAAAGGAAACAAAGAAACCTCATTCCATCTTCCCTTGATCCTGGTTTTATACAGATTTATGAAGATTTTTACTAAGGCAATTCGAAGTTTGGACTAGCAACCAAAA
This sequence comes from Tricholaema leucomelas, assembly GCA_013400475.1. NCBI lineage: Eukaryota > Metazoa > Chordata > Aves > Piciformes > Lybiidae > Tricholaema lacrymosa > Tricholaema leucomelas. Next base: position 1,003,158 of record WAAF01015012.1, read on the forward strand.
ACATTCCAAAACAAACTACCCCCAATCCTGAAATGCTCTGAAGAATCTTTCTGGTGTGTTTTGCTGTGGTCAAGCTTCTATTGAAGCCTTCTTACAAGCTTCCCTCTTACAATACTGCTCCACTTTATCCAGCTGATTAGGACACTGCAAGCACTCCTGCTAGTCTCTGAACAGCTGTTGCCACTGCTTCCCTTCCCTCCATTGTTGGATAGGCCTCCCCTCAGACTCCTCTCCTCCGGACTAATCAATCCCAGTTCCCTCAAGCGCTCCTTGTGAGACCATTTTTCCAGACGTTTCATCAGCTTCGTTTCCCTTCTTTTAACGTGATCCAGCAATCCTATATACTTCTTGTGAGGGGCCTAAAACTGAACACAATATTCAAGGTGCAGCCTCAAGTGCTCAGTACAGGAGCACGATCACTTCTCTACTCCTGCTGGCCACACTACGCCATGATGCTTTTTGCTTTCTACCTGAGCACCCAGCTGGCTCATATTCAGCCTGCTGTCAAACAGCACCCACAGGCCATTTTCTGCTGGGTAGCCTGTAGCATTGCATAGGGTTGTTGTGACCTCAGTGCAGGCATTGTTAAACTTCATAAAATTTACCTTACTCCAATCGATTTGGCCTGTCCAAGTCTCTCTGCAGAGTCTTCCTATCTTCAAGTAAATCAACACATTCCCACCTGAGAGTTGTGCTGTGTGGGAATTATGCTGGGTTTGCTCTTGACAGGCCATCTAACTAGATTCACACCAATGCGAAGTCAGGATTCATTACAAGAGACTTCTGCTGGGAAAGCTTTTTTTTAACTGAACCAAACCAAACAAACACTGAAAAAAAAAAAATCAAAACAAAACCCACAGCCACGAAACACAAACCTGTCATCAGAAATTACTTTTGTACCAGACCAGGTAGGCAAGAACTAGAGAGGAAGGTGGGAAAAAAGAATTATTTCCATGACTACTTATCCCCTTTAGTGTTAGTCAGTGCAATTCAAATGCTTAAGGGATATTAGAACATGATACTGGAAGTTAGTCAGCAGTAAATCGCATGCTTCAAATTCTGACTTAGAATAATGGCACAGAAAGGAAGGAATTGTGCCCTAAAGGAATCTGTATAGCTCTCCCAAACTCAATTTCACTCTAGTTTACCTTAGGACAAAACACTTCTTATAGCTGTTCTCAAGGCAATGAAGCTTAAACACCATGTCTTACTTAGCCCAATGTCTTTCCACAGACTTAAATGGTGCATTAGTAGAAAAAGATACTATTTAACACAAACAAAAGGTGTCGCTAACCAAATAGATTTATGATCTTGTGTATTTTTCAGTGCCAACTGGTATGCCACCTCTTCATGTTCAGCAGAAACATTCTATACAAATAGCATCACCCAGAAAGAAAAAAAAAGTCAAATAACCAAATGCCATGCATTATGCATCACAATAGGTGGAAGAGTAAGACCTATAATCTCACAGCTGAGAAACTGTGTAGTTAAAAGGCATTTTTTAAAGTGCATTCCAGGATTTTTATATAGAATCATAGAATGGTTTAGGTTGGAAGGAACCTCAAGGATCATCCAGCTCCAACCCCCTGCCACAGGCAGGGACACCTCCCACTAGAGCAGGTTGCTCAAGGTCTCATCCAGCCTGGCTTTAAATGCCTCCAGGGAGGAAGCAACCACAACCTTCCTGGACAACCTGTTCCAGTGTCTTACCACCCTCACTGTAAAGAACTTCCTCCTAACATCCAGTCTAAATCTCCCCTCTTCCAGTTTAAACCCATTACCCCTCATCCTGACACATATACAGAAAAACATCATCATTGTGATTGCTGTGTTATACAAGTCATAGAGTTGAACTACACAGATATAGAAATCACTGTTAATAAGCTTTTACCAGCCTTCAATCTGAAATGGTTAACTGTCCTCATAGTAAAGGCCTTTTTTCAACTCTGAGCCTTTACTTCCTAGCCAGCATTGCCTCTCTTTAGACATCTAGTAGATTTAAGAGCCCTCAACTACCAAATTTCACATAAATGTAATTATATTTAATCAACTCTACTTGATATTTCTTTTTTGATGAGATTACAAGTCATTTTGACAAGAGCTATTTTCCATAAGTTCATGTTGATTGGCATTAATTATATTGCCACCTTTAAATTCTTCATTAATTAATCTTTATTAATTTCAATATGCTACTCTGTTTTACAGGGTGCATAACTGGCTCTCCAAAGAGCAACAGTGCACTTCCAAAAAGGCAGAAAAGTGGGGGAAAAAAGCGGCAAAGAACTGCATTGCAAAGGCTGCATGTCAAAACCAAACATCATCTACCTTTAAGCTCACTGTTCAGTCCTGACAAAGCAACTCAAACATCTGGCAGAGTAGAAAGCTTTTTGCAGGAATGGCTGCTGGGTAGACAGAGTTATTCTTATAGCACATGAGGAACAGGCAAGTGTGCATCATCAAGGCAAAAAGGAGTAAATCCCTACCAGCCTGCAGAACGTCTGAAGTGCTCTGATGTCTCTGAGAACCTGAAGGCACAACCCACATTGCTGTTCCCCAGCCTCATCCCTGCAAAAAGAACTCCAACAGAATACTGAGCACATGCACAATTTCATATCATATAATAGAACCAACCAGGTTGGAAGAGATCTGCAAGATCATCCAGTCCAACCTATGACCCAGCCCAATTTGATCTGAAGGATGTCATTGCCATGTACAGGGTCATCTCTCAGCAAGTTTGCAGATGACACCAAGCTGTGTGGCAAAGTCCACTTGCTAGAGGGCAGGGATGCCATCCAGAGGGACCTGGACAGGCTGGAGAAGTGGGCCCAGACCAACCTCATGAAATTCGGCAAGGCCAAGTGTAAAGTCCTGCTCCTGGGTCAGCACAATCCCAGGCACAAATACAGGCTGGGTGGCAAATGGCTGAGAGCAGCCCTCAGGAAAAGGACCTGGGGGTCTGGGTTGATGAAAAGCTCAACATGAGCTGGCAGTGTGTACATGCAGCCCAGACAGCAACTGTGTCCTGGGCTGCATCAAGAGAAGCATGGCCAACACGGCAAGGGAGGGGATTCTTCCCCTTTACTCTGCTCTCATCAGATCCCACCTGGAGTACTGTGCACAGTTCTGGAGCCCTCAACATAAGAAGGACATGGAACTGTTGGAGTGAGTCCAGAGGAGGGCCACAAAGATAGCAGAGGTGCTCCATCTCTCTGATCATGAGGACAGGATACAAGAGCTGGGGCTCTTCAGCCTGGAGAAGCGAAGGCTTCAAGGAGACCTTGTAGTAGCCTTCCAGTATCTGAAGGGAGCCTACAGGAGGGCTGGGGAGGGACTACTTACAAGTTCATTGTCATACCATAAAAGGTGCAAGAGCATAAATTAAGACCAAGTTAAAGATAACACTCTTCTACAAGATTCTGCTTTTAGTCACATCACAGCCTCTTGCCCCTTTCAGCTTTGCTGAAACAGCCATTTGTAGTACAGTGCTATAAACAAAATCACTGGATAACCACAGGTTAAAAAAAACCTCTTAGTGTTGCTATCCTTTTAAGTCGGTCATTCACCAGTGCCCACAATTTCATCTGCACAATGAAATAGAATGTAATGAGCCTAACCGAGGCAAAAACATCTGGAGAAGATGTAGGACAGGAATTAACATGATTGCATATCAAAATTTGATTTTCGGTGTCCTAAAGTTCATGAGCTAAGAGCCATATGAAAGCAAATACCAAAGGAGTAATACCCAAGAAATGGTAACAGGAGAGCAGGAGCACATAGTAAGCAAGAGGAGCTGGGAGAGATGACTGGGGAACTACAAAAGGCCATAGAAAACCTTTGGAGGTGGGATTCTCTTGAGAACATTATTTATGCAATGGGAGTATCATGTCAATCAGAAAGACCAAACTGTTAGACATTTGTACTGGGTTCTAATGAAACACCGTTAGCCATATCACCACTAACACTATGAACTTCCAGTCGAGGTACTGAAAGCGGCGCAAAATCACCAAAGGGAAAAAGAAAACTCTGCTTATCAAAGCACAGAAGGACGAGTTGGAGACTAAAGAGCTCTTTTGCCCTTGAATCCTCAACACTTTATATATATATAAAACAAAATATCACATCCTCTGCTTCCTCTTAAGGGTTTGAAAAGCTCTCCTTTAAGAGAGAGCATGCTTTGTTCCTCTATCAAACTTCTTGGTACATAACCCATCAGACCATTGATAGAAGCAATACTGTGGCCATAAGATTACAATTTTTTTAGAAGGAGTGGGGGGCAAAGGCTGTTATCTTTCCTGATAGGAAGGGAATGAAAATCAGAATATCCCCTGCACATTTCCAGAGAATACATGCATTACAGGATACCAGGCTCTAGTCCTCACACCTGACTACAGCCCCTCTGCTGATTGACCTGAATACCAAGCCAGGTAACTCTTCCTAACCCAGCACTTTATCTCTCCAGCTGTCTCAACCCTTTGCATTAGCATCCAAGACCAGGAGTCTGGGAGAGCACTCTGTGTTCCTTCACTTCTTCCTAAGAAAATAGGGCATACAACAGCAACAGTTTCAGTGAGGTCTCCTGAGCACAAATACAATTCAGCAGATGCTGTAACATCAACTTTGAAGCAACAGACTGAAGAAAAAGAAGATTTTTTTCTCTTCACAGAGAAATTCTAAACAATTACATTATGCCCACTGTTGTTCAGAATAAAACTCCAGTTCAAGGTGAATTACTGTCTGAAGAGTGCAGAGTACCTAAATATGTAAAAGTGCCAGGAAACAGCACTTGTAGAGAAGTAGAGAAGAAGATAACTAATGCTTTGTGAACATTGGTGAGCAGAGGGTCCCTGCTCACCCTTAACTCTCTTCTGTATCACTTCCCATTTATTTTCCTGTGTTTGCCAGGCCAGGAGGTGTTGTGTAAAAATAAGCAGATACAGCTACTCAAGAAATACTGACCAGGCAAGTTAAACAATCTCCTATTCTGATACACATACTCAGGAAATTCCAAAACTGATTTACAGACAAGTAGGCTGCAGTATCATCTTTCTGACTCCAAACATGCGAGTGTGGAGGGAATTTGATGTTTGCAAACACACACAGGAGAAATGCTCAACTTAAAAACCATAATTAGCATGTGCTTTTTTCAGTGGCTTGTGTGCAAAATGAGTTGTGCCTGGGCTGGGTTTCCTGGCTCTTCTCTATTCCCTCTTTCTCTAGTAGCTGAAGCAGTAAAACTAGAGCAGTAGTAGTTAGTGCCAGCGCAATAAGATGCATGGAGACAAATGTGCCCATGGCATCCTGAGGTGCATTAGGAAGACTGGTAACCTGAGATGCATTAGGAAGAGTGTGTCCAGCAGATAGAGAGAGGCTCTCCTTCCCCTCTACTCTGCCGTGATGAGACCTCACCTCAAATATTGCATCCAGTTTTGGGTTCCCCAGTTCAAGAGGAACAGAGATCTACTTGAGAGAGTCCCCAGTTAAGGGACTGGAGCACTGCCTGAGGAGGAAAGGCTGATAGATCTAGGGCTTTTTAGTCTAGAGAGGAGAAGACTGAGATGGAATCTAATCAACTTACATAAATAGATGAGGGCTGGGGGTCAAGAAGAAATGGACAGCCTCTTCTCACTTGTACCCTGTGACAGGACAAGAGGCAATGGATATAAACTGCAGCACAGGAAGTTCCACCTCAACTTGAAGAACTTTACTGTAAGGGTCACTGGAACAGGCTCCCCAGAGAGCAACTTTCATGACCCATCTGGATGCGTTCCTGTGTGACCTACTCTGGCAGAAGGCTTGAACTTGAAGATCTCCAGAGGTCCCTTCCAACCCCTAACATCCTGTGATCCTGTGAATGTTACTCTGCATTCATGTCTGTTGAACCTTCATAGTGGAAGTCAAAGTTTGAAATTATGCAAGTTCCGGTAAAAGAAACCAAAGAGTTATGAACAAACTAAGCAGTTGAAAAATTACAGCCCAGACAGGTTTAATTATTGGCCTGCTTCTCATGCTACAGACACAGGATTGGGGGAATCTGATAGATGCTTACCATCTGGTAATTTTTGCAGGCAACACAGCAATTCCTCCCCTGCAAAGAAATTCCTAAGTCGATTTTCTCTGCAAACCACTGATGGACAATCTTTTTTGCAGACTTCTCCATGATTTTGCAGCCCCTTCTCAACCCTATACCAGAGGCAGCTCAGAGCTTTCACCCTTTTAACCCTAATCCTAAGCCTTGGCTAACCTTTAGTTGTCCCAGCACTGTGCAAGCTGACAGGGAAGAAACCTTTCTACAGTTTGCACTGTTTCATACCTCTTTCCAGACACATATGCTGCAGATTTGGACCTTGCCCTTCCAGCCCCAGCCACAGCTCCAGCTCTGTCAGTGCCTTACAGGTCCTGCCTAGCTCCCTTGGAGTTCTCTCCACTTAGCCGTGGTGCAGGACATCACTTCAATGCCTGGGACCATCAACCACTGTCCCAGGAGGGCCAGCATCCAGCTCTTTGCAATCTTGTCCTGCCATGGGCTCTGCTGAGCAGGGCCTCCTCATAAATCCACATCCCAACTTGTCCTCAGTCTTTCCCCAGGGAGGAGACAGTGCACAGGGATGCCTTAATGTTCTTTGGTTGCTCCTGACTGGGTGGTGGGATAGAGACTGGCTTGCCCAGTTCTACCTTATCACCCTTCTAATGTGGAATTTCCCATTCTTGCTGCACCTGACAAGACCTTGGCACTGACTGAGCCTTGGTCACTCGTAGCCCACAGCAGCAGCAGCCCATACAAAAAAGTTATGCAGGGAAAAATCCTTTTGCAGCCTATAGAATCATCTGGTGCCCAAATAGCACAACTGACAACAATGGCTTCTTCTACAAAGTATCAATATTTAACAGTTCCCTAGTACAGGAAACAGAGGCTGAGGCTGTCAATGCCATCTGACTCCTAGCCAAAGACTTTGCAAAATAAATACAAATAAACTGTCATAGATGTTCCACAGTATTATCCATCTTTGTTTACTAAAGAGAAAAAACATTAGCCATAGAAGTTACATCTAAAATACATCAAATAAATAAGCAGTTCAGTTTCTCCTGATTATGTATCACTTAAGTGAAAGCAATGGAAAATAGAAGTCATCTTCAGAGATCAAAACCTGAATCTTAAAGTTAAGATTGAGTGTGGTCTCTAATACCAGTCTGAGCAAAAGCTGAATTGCACAATAGTCAGATTTCCTATATGAGCAGTTTATATTCCTAGAACAGTATCCCACTGAATGATCCTCTCTCCAATACGAAAATTACCTCTTTTTCTCTCAGATGAACATTCAGGATCATTAGGAGATGGAACACGGAATATCCGAGGAGACACTGAGACAACTGGGTTTACTTAGCCTTGAGTAGGTGAAAGAAAGGTCTTACTGATATCTACAACTAATGAGATGATTTAAACAGGACAAGGCCAAACTTGCTCTTGGAGATACATAGGGATAGTAGGAAAGGTAAAAGACACAATCTGCAAACATGGGAAATTAAATTTCTCTATGTATAATTTGATTACTTTTTCCCATGGCCATCCACTGGAATAGGGATTCAGAAGTTGTAGAAACTCCATCCAGAGACATTAAGAGCTCCATGAAACATGACCCCAAGATACCTGATGTCACTGGACCTGCTTTGAGCAGGGAGATGGAGCAATGACCTCCACAGTCGTTCTTCCCATATCAACTACTCTGTGATTTCAAATGCTATGAACCATGCAAAATACTAACGTAGTACATTCAAATATAAGGCTTTAAACATTTGTGTGTTTGACAAATACAAAGCCAGTAAGGGGTAAAACCAGATTCTACTGTAAATTAGAGGAATTTTGCTTCCATGAACATCTGGGATGTGTATGTGCAATTGCCACACTGCTAAACAAAGAGCTGGCAAGAATCAAAATAAAAGGATCTGTTTTCATTTAGGATATTATCCCTTGGAGCTAACGTATTGTATAATGTGTTTGGGGTTTAAGTGTAATTATTTGTTAGGAATTAATTTTCAAAATTAAAGAACAGTTCTTTACAGCATAACTAGAGATAAATCTAAATCAGAACACAGCCTCATGGACATACTGGAAAAGTTGTAATCACTTAGAATTATAGAATCATAGAATCAACCAGGTTGGAAGAGACCTCCAAGATCATCCAGTCCAACCTAGCACCCAGCCCTAGCCAGTCAAATAGACCATGGCACTAAGTGCCTCATCCAGGCTTTTCTTCAACACCCGCAGGGACGGTGACTCCACCACCTCCCTGGGCAGCCCATTCCAATGCCAATCACTCTCTCTGCCAACAACTTCCTCCTAACATCCAGCCTATACTTTCCCCGGCACAACTTGAAACTGTGTCCCCTTGTCCTGTTGCTGGTTGCCTGGGAGAAGAGACCAACTCCCACCTGGCCACAACCTCCCTTCAGGTAGTTGTAGACAGCAACAAGGTCCCCCTCTGAGCCTCCTCTCCTCCACACTAAATAACCCCAGCTCCAATTTCAGAAGTTGCCTAGATGTGCAGGGATCTCAGTTCCAGCTCATAAGCACTCTGAAAATGTTTGAAAAGCAGTCCTAGGCTCCCTAATAAATCCCATCTCAGTGCTTATGCAAACCTAGTCTCTCCAGCAGTTCTGAATGTTTTTAAACGCAAATGAAAACCGACCATACTCTTCAGATTCAGGTGTAAACATCAGCCTAGAAACACGCCCTACTTAGGCATGGCAATTTCTTAGCAACTCTGTTAATGGGAAAGTCAAAATCTCGGGTTATGTACCTAATCCCTATGCAAAAAGTACGGGAAGATCAAGGCTTAAGGCTCAACATCACCCCAGCTTGTCACACAGCAAAGATAAAGCTGGCCCGTAGGAAGTGCTGAAGACAGACATTTCTGAAATAATGTCTCGTTCCTAGACAACAGCACTGCTGCAGCACAGAACTGGGCACCTGTGCAGAAAAGGGAGTGCAGCTGGGTGCAGCTACAAAATACCACATAGAACGACCATCACCCCTCTTTCTTTTGTCAGGTGTGGCTGCTGGAAGAAGAAAACATCAACTATAGCACCTGCTAGCAATAATATGCAACAAACCCTTACAGGATGTAATGCAATTTCACATAAGATAAAGTGATTACTTCTTACACACAAATCCTCCTTACAGAAAGGAAAAGGCATTAGAATGACAGAATCTAATGAGCCATAAATAACTGAGAGGTTGTGCTTTTTTTTTTTGTCACTCAACAGCTACTAAACCTAATGTGAATATTCTTAAAAGGTTCGTGTATTTCCTGCTCAAATTTGTTGAAAACCAGTCTGCTGTTTCCACTCTCTGGAAACTCACTGACTCATCCTGCCTGAAGTATGCCTTGCTTACTGTCTCTGACCAATTAATGTTATTGACTCAGGTGTTGAAAGCTTATCAGTTCACTCTTCACAGGTGAACAAAGGAAGTTTTCTGCAAGTGCTGCTCCTACTGCACTGGTTCAGATTCTGCCTCCTCTGAGCAAACTCCAACATCTTTCTAGCCTGCAGACAATTACTGAACACTTGTCTTAAGCATTTATCTGTATATCTCTGTTGTAAAGCTTCTCTGTGGCAGACAGCATGTTGGTGCCTGTGGATTTTCTGAATGCCCAGAGATGGAAACCAGATGGTACCATAACTACACATACAAAAAATAGTCTCTCCCTATTAATAAAAAAAAAAAAAAGGCAGCTCTTGAAGGACCTTATTCAAGGCTTTATGAGCCACAATTGGAACAGCTGGGATTTGTTGTGTTTTGATTGTCTCTTCTCTCCACCCCCCCACGCTCCCCCCTGCACTGGTTTCATCAGCTCAGTAACTTTAAAGCACAAGCACTTGCCCCAAAGCCTTTGCCTTCAAACACAATATTTTTTTTTATTTCAGTTTTGGCTGCTAAATTCTCATCTTAATATGTCAAAATATTAGGATACGCTTTTTTCCAGTCATCGGGTTTGTACTGATCTACTTGTATCAGCAACAAACACCTTCTCTAACTGATTTGCTCAACCTGAGAGACAAAATACAGCATTTATAGCTTCAGTTAGGATTGCATTTTGGGTTTTTAAGATATATACTCAGGTACCAACTGAAACAGACAAGAAATGGAGGGAATCTTAAAAAAGAGAACCATGCTCCACAATATCGGGGGCGGGGGGGGGGAAGAGGAGGGGAAAGGCAGGGGAAAGGATTAATTACTCATAGCTAAATTAAGAAAATTAATAGTTTTGGCATTTCTTCGTGGCATTTTTTTCTTGTGCTGTTTTAAAGCACTGCTCTCTGAAAGAGGAGAAATATTATCTCTTGCTGTTGCACCTCCACACATAAGTGTCTTCTCAGATCAAGTGAGACTGTCATGACTCTACAGTAACTTCCTGCACAGCAAAAGCAACAGATCTTCCCTGCACTAAATCTCTTAAAGAACCCCAAACCGTAATTTAATCAAAAAAACAGACACTAAAACACAACTCTCTGATAGTCTTGTTCATTTCAGCAGGTCACTGACCTTCCCTAAACATGCTTCCTAAACATCCATATTTTATGGCAATTCTGAGTTTGTCTAGATTCAACTTCCTGCCATTACAACTTGACATGTTTTTGTCTGCAAGACTGGAGTCCTTTAGTGTCACGTTTCTGTTCCCTGCAGAGGTTCCCTGCACACTGCCAACATAACTCTCTCTAAATCTGTCTGATAAACTAAAGTCAAGCTGTTGGAAGGCATGCTTTCCAAAGTTTCAATCATCTTAGTATCTCTTCTTTCAGGCTTTGTTTTTTCCAGCACCTTTATTGACTGTGGATATCAGAACTAGACAGAGCAGCCTTATCTGTTCCTAACGCCGACTTAAAGTAAGTTTTCCATCTCTCTTCATATGTTTTTATTCTTACAGATAGTCAAGTGTTGCATTAGCCCTCCCAGCCATGGAGTCTCACTGTGTGCTCATACACAGTTAATTGACTATTAGACACAGATCCTTTCTAGTAAGCACCTATCAGTACATAGGACCCTATTCTGTAAGCACTGTCTACTGTATTTACTATTGGATTCATGACATTACATTTGACAACCCTGTAGTGTTGATCCAGATAACTAAGCAACCTGTTACTGACAACCTTCCCACCAGCACCTGAAAGACTGAACAGTATTTTTCCAGTTAGCACTCTATGGTGTGGTGCACTACGGCATTCTCTAGAGAGTCCCAACAAGAGCAGCCATTTAACATAATACATAAATTCATCTCCTTTAGTCTATTTAATGCATTCCCAATTTGTTTTAGATTGCTATAAAGTATTAATTAAGAATTCACAGCTCGTTAACCCAAATAGCTCAGTGAAATCCACATAGATTGTATCAGTTGTGCTTTATTAACTAAACACATAATGACCTGCCTATGGAGGGGGGTTGGAGCTGGATGATCCTTGAGGTCCCTTCCAACCTAAACCATTCTATGATTCTATGACCTCAGGAAAAACATTTCAAACCAGTATGACCAACACTTGTTTTACATAGTCTGAACCTCATTGTCAATATTTAATTTCCTTTTTTTTTATTGTATCCCATCACAGTTCTCTTCTCTTTGTCCTGTATCACCATCCTGTCCAGTATTGTTCTTGGAGATCTCACTCTCAGTACTCACTCCTTGAGTACTGTGTCCAGTTCTGGGCTCCTCAATTCAAGAGAGTTGTTGAGATACTGGAACATGTCCAGAGAAGGGCAACAAGGCTGGTGAAGGGCCTGGAACACAAACCCTATGAGGAGAGGCTGAGGGAGCTGGGGTTGTTTAGTGTGGAGAAGAGGAGGCTCAGGNTCTAGATTGTTTCACTAAATCCTTAAATAGTGACTCATTAGCTCACTAACACTCCCAGAATTTTATGACTTAGAGAAGGGACAAACATGGCTGAAGAGGATAGCTGGAAAAGCAATAGCTATTGCAATGAGAAAACTTAGCTTAACATCAATTTGTTCATCTTTCAATAATGAAAAGCAAAAGCAGAAATAAACAACTTTGAACTTTCATACAGTATTGATAGGCTCCATCCTGGACAGCTTGTTTACAGATGGCTTAAACAAGAGACACAGTACTATCTAATATCTATGTATTTTTTTCTTGTTAATGAAAGGCTAATTTCTCCCTGTATTTCCATACAAAGAGGTGTTCAGAAACAAAATAATTTCTGCTAATACTCTATTTTCTGTCCTTCCTTAGATGTCCAGTTTTTACTTAAATTCAGAGATAATTGCTATAATTCACTCAAAAGAGTAACTAGCTTGGTTCCTTTCTCTCATGACTGTTGGGATAACTCACTAATTATCAGCAGTAGTTTTTAGCTTGGTTGTCCAAAGAAATGAGGATGACCAATACACAAATCCAAAGGAGGGCCATGAAGATGATCAGAGGGCTGGAGCACCTCTCTTATGAACGCAGGCTGAGAGAGTTGGGATTGTTCAGCCTGGAGAAAAGACAACTCTGGGGAGATCTTACAGCAGCTTTCCAGTATTTGAAAGGGGTCAATAGGAAAGGGACTTTTTACAAAGCCATATAGTAACAGGGCAAGGAGTAATGGCTTCAAACTGGAAGAAGCTAGATTTAGATTAGACATTAGGAAGAAGTTCTTCACAGTAAGGGTAGTAAGACACAGGAACAGGTTGCCCAAAGAAGTTGTGGAGATTCCAAGCCTAGAGATGCTCAAAGCCAGGTTGGACAGAGCCTTAAGCCTAGAAATGTTTCTGCCTGTGGCACGGGTGTTGGAACTAGATGATCTTTAAGGTCCATTCCACCCCAAACCATTCTATGATCTTATGAAACTGAAGTTGCAAACCACCAGTGCTGGGTCACATCCCAAGAACATAGTTGCATGAATCAAGGTTAATGTAGAGAAAATCAATTCTGTCCAATACTCGCAGATGAAAATGAGAGATAATGTGAGGATCTTGATGAGATCCAGTGAGTCACAGAATCATACAACTGTTTTGATTAGAAAAGACTTCCAAGAATCCAACTCTTTACCTAACAATTATTGCCATTAAACCATGTCCCAAAGTGCATTTTCTGAACACCTTCGAGGACAGTGACTCCACCACCTGCCTGGGCAGCCTATTCCAATGTCTGACCACCAGTGCACATACATTTTATACTCTTGGTAGTGTCTGAGGTTACATTAAATGGGGCTGAAACTAGATGATCTTTAGGGTCTCTTCCAACCCAAAATATTCCATGATTTTCCTGGTAGAGCCTTTTATTGTGTGAGCAAAGAGAAAGAAAATTGTTTGCATTCACTGGTAATTGTAAGGAAAAGCCATTCCATAGTTTGACAGATTGCTGTCAAGGTTAAGAAAGCAGGTGGTGGAGGGTAAATCACAGGTGGAATGTCAAGGCTGCTGGGGTAGCACTGTAACAGCACTTCTTGTAACAGAAAAGCAATAATCATAACAAAAACTTTACCACTCTGAACTTCCAGGTGTTTAGGAAAAAGTCTTGTTGCTACGGATTTATGATGTCTTCCAGTGAAGATTAGTTTGAGGGTCTTAAAAACAGAGGGAAAAAAAACAACTAGTGGTGCATATAATTTTCTACTATAGACAGCAAAACGACATCAATTCATCTTTCTCTCTCCACAAGCCAAGATAGAGACGTTATAAATCAGAACTCTCATGTCAAGGTTTAAAAGAAGCAAGAAATATGCAAAACAGTAAATCAACATGAAGTTGCCTATACTGCAGTTGGCAGCCACAACTATACTAGAAGCCAAAAGATTAATGCTGACCATTTTTATTTCCACTGCCCTAGGAGTAAAAGGCAAGATTAAACATCAGGAGTCTTTGGTAACAGGTGCTGAGGGATTACTGCATATGCTGCTAGCAATTTCTCAACAGAAATGTCAAGTGCAGGGAAAGGCAGTGTCAAGAGAAGGAAATAGCTTCAGTTCAAGTTTTTCTGGGCAACAAGTGTTCGTGAAGCATGTACTCTGGCACCCTGAAAGTCCACCTAGAAATTAGAAAGCCAAACCTATCCTCAGACTCCTCTTTGTGGTCTGTTTAAACCAGCAGGAAATCACAAGATGTAGCAAGAAATACAAAAAGAAGCTACCTTTATTTTTAGTGTATAATATATAAAGAATGTCATAAATTTAGCTTCCATACACCTAGGTACTTTCGTACTGGATGTCTGAAATCACCTAGGAAAATGAGAAACACCAATTCATGACAAATTGCCTTAGCAAACCACTAAAATAGTGCCTCAGTGTCATATCATCAGTACCTAATATTCTTCCCAGCAATGCAAAATATTTATCAATACACAACATCTAAGACATGAGAATCATAGTAAGAATGAGGCCAGCAAAGTCATGTAGAGATCTAAAGTTCCTTATCTGCAATAGCAACAATAATCAGGAAGGTACAAATAGAGAAAGCAAACTCTACACTGAATCAGATAAATTCCATTACTAACTACTGAAGAACAGAAATTTCTTGGCTACCTCCTTCTGCCTTGGCAGAGGCTACATAATAGAGCTTCTGCAAAGCATGTATGTTGCGTGAAGTACTTTATGCAGTACATTACTTACCCTATTCATTGTAATATAAGAGAAGGCTTCAAGGAGACCTTGTAGTAGCCTTCCAGTATCTGAGGGGGGCCTACTGGAGGGCAGGGAAGGGACCATTTACAAGGGCTTGTAATGACAGGACAAGGAGTAATGGTTTTAAACTGGCAGAGGGGAGATTTAAACTAGATGTTAGGAAGAAGTTCTTTACAGTGAGGGTGGTGAAACACTGAAACAGGTTGACCAAGGAGGCTGTAGATGCTCCCTCACTGGAAGTGTTCAAGACTAGGTTGGATAAGGCTGTGAGCAACCTTGTTCTAGTGGGAGGTGTCCCCGCCTGTGGTGGGGGGTTGGAACTAGATGATCTTTGAAGTCACTTCCAACCTAAACCATTCTGTTTCCATGATTCTATAATCAGTTATTGACTAGGATTTGAGAGAGGGGAAAAAAGGAGGGGAAAAAAGTACATCAATGTATTCTGTTAGCAGATTTAAAAATTGGACAGAACTAATCACTGGAAAATTAATTGGACAACAAATTCTAGGTGACAGTTCACAAACTTTTGTGCAAAGTAAAAATTAAAATTATGCAAAGTACTCACACATTCACAGAAACAAAAAGTTGTAACTAAACCACAGATTCTTAGAAGAATCAGAAAATCTAAAATTGTTTTCAGGCAATATATATCAGAAACCATCAATAGAATGAATTATACTTAGGAGACAGGATGTTCACCTTAAAATACTCTCTAGAGCAGAAAAATCTTCATGGTTATGTGCCTTTGATTTACAGGAGAAGACATTACAAAAATCAGAGAATCACAGAAACATTCAGGTTGGAAAAGACCTTCAGGATCACCAAGTCCAACTAATAACCTTACTCTACAAGGTTCATCCTAAAACATATCCCCAAGCACCACATCCAAATCACGTTTAAACACATCCAGGGCTGGTGACTCAACCACCTCCCTGGGCAGCCCATTCCAATGCTTGACCACTCTTTCCCTGAAAAAAAAATGTTCCTAGTGTCTGGTCTAAACCTACCCAATTGTAGCTTGAGGCCATTCCCTCTTGTTCTATCACTATTTACCTGTGAGAGGAGACCAGCACCAACCTCTCCACAACGTCCTTTCAGGTAGTTGTGGAAAGCAATGAAGTCTCCCGCAGTCTTCTCTTTCTCAAACTGAACAGCCCCAGCTGCTTCAGTTGCTCTTCCTAAGTTTCACTCTCCAGGCACTCCACCAGCTTCATTGCCATCCAGTACCTTGGCATCTCTCTTGTATTGAGTTACCCAAAACTGAATACAATATTCCTAAAACCAAATTGGAAATTGCATCACAGAAACAACACATCTCAAAACGTTTCAAAGAAAAACAAGAAAGGGGAGGTCTACTTAGAAAATTACCAGGATTTCTCATGACTGTGAAAAGCTAGCTACAAAAGAAACTCTAAATCTCAATGAGCACTTCAATAGTGACATTACTTGGTGATTATCATTACCACCAATACAAAGCCGATGATATCTTCTGTGGGTCACAAAGCAGTCACCTTGTGCAGTGCACAGAGGCTGGTGTAGCATATTTAAATACAGATATAGTATCAAAGTAACACACCTTTCATGTATTAGAATTTTAAGGCCTCTTTTCAGTGGTCAACAAATTGCTCCTCAAGAATAATCATTTACTTCAGGTTGCTCTAAATAATTTTTAAAGCATGCTTAGTCCAGAAAAGAGTATTTATTATCTAAAGGTGAATTCCCCTGTACATATAAAGTGGATAACTTTGATACCAGGAGCATGAGGAGGACTCACATCATTTTTATCAGTTACAAGTTTTAAGACTAAGCAGATGGCACACTCCTGTATGCATAGTATTCTATCATAATTCAAGGATAATTTTGGATAATTTTAGATTATTTGGTTTTATAACTCCATAGATTACTCCCAAAATTCTGTTTAAAAATCAAGGTCTGCCAGGGTTTGGGCAGAACTGAATAGTCTGAGAAAATAGCCAGGTGGGGGTCGGTCTCTTCTCCCAGACAACCAGCAACAGAACAAGGGGACACAGTCTCAAGTTGTGATGGCGGAGATATACCCTGGATGTTAGGAGGAAGTTCTTGCCAGAGAGAGTGATTGGCATTGAAATGGGCTGCCCAGGGAGGTGGTGCAGTCGCCATCCCTGGAGGTGTGCAAGAAAAGACTGCATGAGGCACTTAGTGCTATGGTCTAGTTGACTGGATAGGGGTGGGTAGTAGGTTGGACTGGATGATGTTGGAGGTTTCTTCCAACCTAGTTGATTCTATTCTATTCTAAAATAAGGAGAGTAAGCAGGATTGAGTAACTGAACTGATAAGGAGGCACAGCTGCAGATGGGGGGCCTTGGGAGGATGGCAGAGAAGCTGAGGGAGTTCTGAGCTGTGTGAGAAGACAGGCTGCTCAGCCCTGTGAACAAGCAATGTTATGGCTGAGTTCTTGCAAAGGGGCATTGAGGGGAGTAGGTGGTCAGGTCTGCCTCTGTGTGTGTGGACAGCCCATTTCTGCCTATGTAAGCCTATCAAAAGTACACGCCCCTGTACTGAACTCCTCTATATAGGTATCATGCTTAGCTTCAATAAACGGATTGACCATTATGCATCACACTGGTCTAAGTCTGTGCCTCTCCCTCTCCCGTGCAGCCCAGAAGAGAGGCAAACTCGGCAAAGGTCCATTATCTGTATTTTAAGTTGAGAAGGGAAGCTATTCATCTGCAGACAACATACAGTGTATCTAATCAGCATAAAAGTACAAATCATGTCTGTTTACAGAAATGCAGATTTAAATCACAACTAGCTTTCCAAACCAGGTCTAAAATTGCATACATTTACTTAAGCTTTTATTTAAATAATGGCAGCATGCAAGTACCCAAAGATGCAGATACTGTGGTTTCCAACAGGTACCCCATACACTTACTGTTAGAAATGGACCTAGTCTGCACACTTATAGAATCATAGAATCAACCAGGTTGGAAGAGATCTCCAAGATCATCCAGTCCAACCTAGCACCCAGCCCTAGACAGTCAGCTAGGCCATGGCATTAAGTGCCCCATCCAGTCTTTTTTTGAACACCTCCAGGGACAGCAACTCCACCACCTCCCTGGGCAGCCCATTCCAATGGCAAATCACTCTCTCTGGGAAGAACTTCCCCCTAACATCCAGCCTATACTTTTTGTTAAACCTTTTTTTTTTTTTTTTTGCAACCAAAAGATCATCAAATCATAGAATCAGTCAGGGTCGGAAGGGTCCACAAAGATCATCTAGTTCCAATCCTCCTGCCATGGGCAAGGACACCCTACCTATTAACTGATTCAAACAAAGTGTAATATGCCAGCTTGGGGCAGGGGGAGCAGAACACTACAAACCACCATCTGGGAAAAAAGAAAAACAAAGCAAACAAAAAAACCCTCACAAATTGAAATTGTTGGGACCTAAGATTTGGGTTTGAGAGTATTCAAAATTATAGATTATTCAAATACTTCTGCTTTCTGTTGTCCAGATGTGGCACCGAGGTACTGATTTTTCAATTGCACATCAGATTATTGCCTCCATCACTAGGCACAGGCTATTCTTGCACATGCCTCACAGTTTTTCCTGACAGGGCATTTCATTTACTTTGAACAGTAGAAAAAGAGTATTCTTTTTCCTCCAACTGCCACTTTGGCTTCAGAAGAGCCAAGATTCTCTTTTGATCAGTATTTACACATAAAATAACATAAATATCAGAAAGTAGATACAGCCTGCCAGGGTTCTCACAGCAGTTGAGAGAGCACAGAAACGCACTGACTGTGAACAGACTTCCTACATTTCCAATGTACTTTAAGTATGAAAAAAAATCAGCCCTCCAAGTTGTACACTCACATCTAGGTGCCAGTTTTAAATATTTGTTTCATGGCCTTTCAGGTTGACTGAGATCATTGTGATTGAAACTTCCCCTACTAAGCCTCAAGGCAGGCTTTGAAGGTAGAAATATTTGTGAAAATGATTTACAGACATTTTGAACTTGCTGCCAGCATTCCTACTGGAAGACAGTCTATGGAACTTTTATCTTAACATTTTTTTTTCTTTTTACAAATTTCTTATGCAGCAGACAAGAAGGAGGAGGGAAGAGAAATTCTGAGCAGAGTTGTTTATGTACAGTTCTTCAAAATACCTGAGAGACTGACCACAAGTCAACCGTTAAATTTAGTTTGTTCAGCTAATGAAAGAAAATTCTGTTAAGTTCTGCATAGTTTAGATGGCAAGAAACCAAATAGAAACCAATTAGAAACCAAAATATGTTTTCACCTAGCTTTCAGAAAATAGTTTTCTCTTAGAGACGTTGGGGTCACTGCTGTCTGACATTGAGGACTTCTCGGGCAGCGTCTAAACCAGGGAACCACTGAATGACTTGAGATAACAGATGGATCCACCATTCTTCAACATGAAGAAACAATTTCATCTGATTCATCTGCAGTTCATGCCATTCAAAAATAGTAAAAAATTGAACAAGACTTTCTCCAGAAAGATAAGAGCACAAAGCAAGCAGCTTTCACCCTCTGACAGTGTTCACAGGTTTTGTCATGAGAGCTACCCCAAGCCTCAGCAGCACCCAGTGGCCCAGGTGGGCTTTCACATCCTGCTGCGCACCCAACACAAGTTACAAGAATACCCACAGCAGATTCCTGGCCTGGCTCCACCTCTGCTAGTCCAATGCTCCAGCAGCACCCATTACAGCTGGACTACTGACACAAATTACATGTTTCTACCACACAACTTCTTCAGGTAAACCTGGGCTTCATGGTATACCCACTCAAACCCATTTCCTTCTCTTCCAGCTGCTGCCTCTTTGATGTGTTTTTGCTGTGCATGTTGTTTCAGCAAACCCTCTGTTGCAATGTCAGGAAAAGTTCTTTTTTGTGAACTTCCCCCAGATCCCCTGAGCGGTTATCAATGCTTATAAATATCTAAAGGTAGATGTCAAGAGATGAAGCCAGTCTCTTCTCAGTGGTGACAGGACAGGGACAATGGGCAAACACTGTAACACATCCCATCTAAACATAAGGAAAAATTAATTCACTTTCAGGGCGATGGAGCACTGGGACAAACAACCTAGAAAGAATCACAGAACCAACCAGGTTGGAAGACACCTCCAAGATCACCCAGTCCAACCTAGCACCCAGCCCTAGCCAGTCAACTAGACCATGGCATTAAGTGCCTCATCCAGGCTTTTCTTCAACACCTCCAGGGATGGTGACTCCACCACCTCCCTGGGCAGCCCATTCCAATGCCAATCACTCTCTCTGGCAAGAACCTCTTCCTAACATCCAGCCTATATCTTCCCCGGCACAACTTGAGACTGTGTCCCCTTGTTCTGTTGCTGGTTGCCTGGCAGAAGAGACCAACCCCCACCTGGCTACAACCTCCCTTCAGGTAGTTGTAGACAGCAATGAGGCCATCCCTGAGGAGTCTCCTTCTCTGAGGACATTCAAAACCCAGTTGGATATGTTCCCATGCAACTGATCTATGTGCACCTGCTTAAGCAAGGAGATTGGACTAGGTTATCTCCAGAGGTTCCCTCACAACCCCTGCAATTCTGTGATCTCTCAAAAATTCAAGTCAGGACTTTAGAATGGTATGATTACTTTAAAACAATGCACAGTCTGCAGGAAAAAGCTCTGGTCCTCCTGGTTCCAACCCTCTGGGGCTTATATTTCTTCCCATAAGTAGAAAGACTTTGCAGAACAGCTCCTTTAAGCATCAACAAAAAAGCTGCACAATATTGCACCTACCAAGAAAAATAACAAAAGTTGTGTGATAAGCTGATAGTTCAATCACATGTGTGCAAAAAACAGTGAGACATGAGATGCTAGGGTCTCTGGAGCACTAAGTCATCTAAAGAGCACAGCAGCTTTAACAAGAGAGTCCTATAAAAAGTGTTTTCCTACAAGCTTTGTAGTTAAAGCAATATGCAGAAAGGATTTTCAGGGAGTAGAGCATTCAGCAGTTTGAACACAACATTCACAATACTCCTTGGCATTAAGGCACTACCTCACCTCCTCCGCCGCCAGCTGCCAAACCACATAGGAATGGCAAATGAGAATGGAAAGGCTCACCAGCAGATTTTCCAAGAATTAGAGGTAACTGTAACTAGAGCTTATCCTATGCCAAGCAGCTACACATCAGTTACACATAAAGCTAAGATTTTCTATTCTTACTTTGTCTCAAAATAGGCAGTTTTAAAAAAACAAAATCTGGATATTTCTGCATTCCATTTGAAAAACAAACCTTGCTGCATATAGAAGAGTAGCATTGTGAGGCCTTGCTTAGTTTTTATGCTGTGCAGAGACGTGGAAAATGATCCCCAGAATAGATTTTTTTCAGGCTACTTTCAAGATTATCAGGCTATTATCAAGACTTCAGGCTGAAGAGAGCTTTTGTTCAAGATGCACTGTTACATTTTGTGACCAGCAACAGGAAACAACTTTCAAGACTTTCATTTTAAAATATCTCCTCCTCAATTTTTTTTTTTAATAATCTTTTTAGAGGTCCAAAATAAAATGGACTTTTATGTTTCTCCTTTGTCCTGATGCAACAGAAGTTTTTCCTCTTCAAGCTTGCTGTAACAGAGCACATGGAAACTTTAGGTACTGTGAGAACAACTGAAAGGCTTTGGTCCAGTTTTGACTTCTACTTCCTGCACTGTGCTATCACCCTTTGAGTGACTGTCAAAGCTCTACAGCCCTGTCACAACAGAGAAGTTTTATTCGGAAGGATAAGTTTATTTGTGAAGTAGTAAGGCCAAAGCTAAATTCAGAGTGACAGAAATTTTCTCTATGTAGCAACCAGCATACATAGGAACAGAGTTCAGTGTAATGCCCCTTGATCTGTCAGAGATTGAGAGGCACCAGGAGACAAGCAACAGAATATCCTTTCCTCAGATCTTGTGCAACATCAGCACTGGCACATGGATGCAACACAGCCCTACCTTGTGCTGGGAGAACACAAGGCAAAAGACTACTACACTGCAATGCATTACACTGCAATGTCTCTTACAACAAAGACTGAAACAGGAGTCAACAGTTAACTGAGGGAAATATCCTAGAACATTCTGAAAATTATTCTTTTTGTGTAAAGAATTTTATAATTTCACATTAAGTTAATATTTTCATCACAAACATGTACTAGTAAGAGGCAAAATTATGCTAGGTAAACATGGATTGAAAGGTATTTGAGACAAAACGAGTAGTGGTCCTGAACAGAAAGGCAAATCTGGAACTTGTCATTAAAAATGAAATTGCTTGAATTCAGTTTTTATTTGAGAACCACCATTTAAGAGTCATACCTGGATCATCTAATTTTCATAAGGCTGCCAGTAGGGCACCTTGGATAGTTTTCAATGTTTGTCCCTTTAAAATAATCATATCCTGTCCCATGGGAATCCCAACACAAGTTCTCTCGCAGCAACATTCCAACAAATGGCAATTAACAGAAGTCACATCCCATTTTGTTGTCAGCTATGGGTCATGAAACATAACAGCCCAGTATTGAGACATACAAGTCTCCTGGTTTTCCAAGAGACAGTATCACTATGGACTTCAGATACTTCTCCATGGTTCAATGTCAGCTGTAGCGCAGTCAAGTAATTATCACTGTTGGACTAGCTGTGCCTGAGAACAGAAAGATTGTGAGCTCCCAGTACTCCGCTCCTGATGTTTCTCAAGTTATTACAACCAAAAGCTCACACAGATGCATTAATATTCCCTCCATTCTGTAGCATTTTAGTTAATTGGGTTTTCTTCCTGATGATGGATGACTTATATTTGAGCCTCATCTGAGGTTTGCTTTGCTTGTTAGGGAACAAGTGAAATACTGTGGGATATTATTCAAAATTTGAAAGAATATTTTCTACTCTTCTACTTCCAACTTCGACTTCCCATTCACAAGTTTCCCTTGTCTGTGTAATAATTTCTTTCTTACTGAAAATATTCTATGTGACAGATGTTAGAAAACACTCCCAAAGCAGTCACAGCTGGTAGTCACTACTCCAGGTGTACTTACAATCAGAAAAAGTTTAGAGTTTTAGAATGAGTGTTTCATATTGTAAATAGAATGCCACATTAACAACTTTGACAACCACTGCCTCCTACTTTGTACTTAATAATAAACACACATCTGGGTTACCTCAGTTGTTACTCTGACTTTACAACAATGCAAGCAGACACATGCGATACAAACCAAAAATTGATGTGGTCCACATTTTTAATACAACTTGGAGAATCTTCTTGCTAAAGGATCAAGCAATGAACAACTGACGTGGATTTGCTGTTTGAATTGTCAGCAGATTGTATATCTTGAACAGACTGACTTTTATGTAAGCAGTATTAATCCAATATGCATGCAATATCTCATACCAAACCAGGCAGTTTTGTTCTCCCAAGTACAGTTTCAAAAGAAACAGCCTTAACATGAGATTTCTGATGGGCCAAACACACCCAAGAATTCATACCATTAGTTAGAAACAAACAGAGTTCTACTTAAAACATATGATTTACCACTGGGGATTTAGAGCAAATTTCATTTCCTACATTTCAGCAGAGTATATTAAGAGTAAATTAATTCTCTCAGTATAGAAAAGTGAAACAATGAAGAACAAATGACTCAAACCACCTTCATAAATCAATTCATGCTAAAATATGTGCTAATCCCAATCTGCACTTTGGTTAGACATTACCATATGAGTACCTTCAGCAATTTTAATTTAAACTGCCTTCAGTTAAAGAGAGAAGGGCAGCAAACCAGGACCACTGCCATCATTCATACTTGCTATTACAGCATCACATCTGTAAAGAAAAAATGGCAGAGCTGCACCAAACAACATTCACTAAGCCTTCTAAACAGCTACTCTTAATCTTGTCACATGATTCACTTGTTGCATGACTAATTAAATATATGCAACCCTTCATGTTTGTAAGGAAAAGTAGGAGAAGATAATCTTCTTTCCAGATTTACAGAGACCAGCAACTTTATATGTTTTCCATTTACCTTCATAACAGAATAGAATCATGTGGAATTACTAACAGCTGGCTCTCTAAAGGGTAGGAAGTTAATCTGAATATGCCTGAGGCACTCACTTAAAAAATTCATTCCATCTTTTGAAATCCAGATCTCTCACTGGATTGGAAGTGCTGAAAAAAAAAAATAGATTATTCCCTTGTTATTTTCTTACTTCACATCTCTTCCCACTTTGAATCTCCTAATTATTGAAACGCATTAAAAGGCAAGGACTATTTATTTCACCTTCTTCAGTTACAAGAGGTTTTGACTGACCTAAAAAGATTATGTGCAAAAGGGCATTTATCTGCACAGAAAAAAATATCTCCATTATTGATCATATATATTGCATTTATTAACTATTATGTCCATTTAACAAACCATTGTTACTAACAAATTAACAAAGACACCCCATTAGGCTGTGCTGCCATCCAACGAGATCTGGACAGGTTGGAGAGCTGGGTGAAGGGGAACTGCATGAAGTTCAATAAGGTGTGATGGTTTGAGGCTAATTGGAATATTTTCCCAAGAGAAATTAAATCCTTAGCTGTGAGAAGAAAGAAAAAAACCCAACAGTAATCTATATCACTCATTCTTCTGCTGAGAAACACAAGCAGTCAAAATATAGATGAGACACTTCTCATACACTTCTCAGCTCTTGGTTCTGGCGGTCTGGTCTCTGTGGTTGCCTCTGCCTTAACTTTTTAATCCAATTTAACCCTTTTTGACTCTACCCTCCTTGTCGTCTTTTTCACATTTCACCTTAGATCTCTCCAGATTTATCACATGAGATATATGGAGACTTATCTCCCCCATATATCAGGGGGGGTCAGAAGCCTCCTGTTCCTGTGGACTCTGATTTTCTGAGAGGGGTATTGTGGTTTTGTATTACTTTTACCTTGTACATAACTGTAAGTATTGTGTATATATATGCTTGTAAATCGTGCTAAGCTGTAAATATAGCTTCATTACTTAACTTCCAGCTGGATGAGTCTAGTCTGGGTGATTTCTTAAGGGGGGGTGGGACATGTAACTCCTAAACCATCAGTGCAGAGTCCTGCATCTGAGAAGGAATAACAGCAGGCATCAGTACAGGTTAGGGGTTGCCCTGCTGGAGAGCAGCTCTGTGGACAAAGACCTTGGAGTCCTGGTGGACAGCAAGCTCTGCATGGGCCAGCAATGTGACCTTGTGGCCAAGAGAGCCAATGGCATCCTGGGGTGCATCAGGAAAAGTGTGTCCAGCAGGTCTAGAGAGGTTCTTCTCCCCTGCTGCTCTGCCCTGGTGAGACCACACCTAGAAGACTGTCCAGTTTTGGGCTCCCCAGTTCAAGAGAGACAGGGACCTGCTGGAAAAAGTCTAGTGGAAAGCCACGAGGATCTTTAGGGAACTTCAGCATCTCCCCTATGAAGAGAAACTGAGACACCTGTGGCTGATTATTTTGGAGAAGAGAAGACTGAGAGGGGATCTGATCAATGTCTATAAATATCTGAGAGGTGGGTGCAGAGTCGATGGGGACAATCTCTTTTTGGTGGTGCACAGTAATAAGACAAGGAACAATGGATACAAACTTGAACAAAGAAGGTTTCACCTCAACACGAGGAGAAAATTCTTTACAGTGAGGGTGATGGAGCACTGGAACAGGCTGCCCAGGGGGTTGTGCAGTCTCCTTCTCTGGAGACTTTCAAAACCTGCCTGGATGTGTTCCTGTGTGAACTACCCTGGGTGATTCTGTTTTTGGCAGGGGGGTTGGACTCGATCTCTGGAGGTCCCCTGCAATCTCTAACATTCTGTGATTCTGTGAAAGACAGCCATAAGACTTCTTATTGGAACATGCTCTTACCAACATTTTTTAAGACACTGGTTGAATGTTCAACAGAAAGCATTCCAAGGTTGAGTTTAGACACTCAGGTCAACTCAACAGCATGACATGGACAAAACCTGAAATCACAAACCTTAAGTTTGTCATCTGAAAGTGGAAATCTTGACAGTTTTCCCAGAAGGAAGCAAAATTCAATACAGAAGTACGACAGCTGCCCAACAAACAGACCCACCCACCTCCAGTTAGCTCTAAAATTAATCACCTATCTCAGAGAATTACTTTGAAGAGCCCTTCTCATTCAGGCATATACCTCTCCAAAAGATGTCACTAAATCAGGTATTATTCTGGGACCATGATCACATCTTAACCCAAACCAAGAATTAAAGAGATATTTTACAGAAGAGGGTAGAAGTATCATCCTCATCTTACAGATAAATGCATACAGGTGTATTAAACATTTTCATAGTAACTCCTGCAAGTTTGTCTTGGACCTATATCTGTAGCCACACTTTGACATGTGTTGTAGTCTATCAACCCCACTTCTTCACTATAGATTCATCTCCTTTGAAAGAAATCATGTTTCAAAAGCAGGGAAACCTGTGAAATCTCTCTTACCTGGCAAAAAATGATGCTGCCACCGAGGTGCCTGTGGATACTTCATTGGCAACATATGTGCTCTGGGAAGCAGGGAAGCTGTACAAGGAGGGTTTATCTGCATTGTAGCGGTTCAGTGCTGCTTCAGTCAGGCCCTCTCGACTAGTCTCTGTCATAAGCTGAGATATCTGAAGACAGAAAAAAAACCAAAAAGTGTTATCAGCTAAAGCTCACTAACTGACCCCTCCTCATCCAAGTGCCTCTTGGTTGCAGACAGAGTAAGAGAGCCATTCAATTCATATCATTGCTCTGTGAACAAGTTTATTGTCTGTCATGCTAATCTACAATACCGACTCAGATCTAACCTTGTCTGCATTACAACCAATGATATCTATTTAACCTATCACTAGAAATGTCAGTAGTGTCTATGGCTTTCCATTCTTAAGGAAAAGAAAGGCTAAAGCATAATCTTTGCTTGTTTTTACCTCAGGGTACAAGACAGACAGATTAGATATGTGTAAGATATTTATATCTGCTATTACAAAGTAACACAGCACTACTGTATTAAGTATTTTTGTTGATCTTTCCCCAGAAAAGCCAGTGTGCAACATGGGAAGGTGGCCCTTAGGTTCCTAAACTATTTACCTCCTCTCTGGAAATAGGGGTCATTACCACTCACTTTCATTGTCTTTCTTAAAAGGTTTTAAACATCCCATGATTTAAACTATTTTCTCTCCTTAGGAAGACTCATGTCAGCCTTTTGAGTTCAACCAGATTTGACCCAGCTCTCCTCAATTCAACTGAAAGATCTTTTATGGAGTTCAGGCAAAGATGAGCACCTTCTCAAAATGTTGATTTGAGTTTCTTGACTATTATTCCTGCATGAATTTACAATGGTGTGATGTCATCTACAGCACTTCAGGCAAGTCCTAACAACTTCCCTTTCCTCTTTCCCTTATTTCAAGCACAAATAGCTTTTCTTCACCAAGGCACGTCACAAAACTGTAACATATGTTTAAAAAGAAGCATCTCAAATTATTGCTAACAATCAACTAAGGCATAGCTTCCTTCCACTTGCAAAAACTTTGCAAGAACCAGTCTATCATCCAATCAGTCAGTTCTCATGCCTATCCTTACCACCACAATACAACAGAGTATCTTTATGAGGCACATCAAGTACTTGAGATCATCCTGCGGTGCTTATTTCCATTTCTGATTTCTTTATTCCAGTTGTTAAACATTTTAGTTAAAGACAAAGTTAAGGAGTGTGATTGTGTCTGGGAGAGGGAAAGATATGATATGGCAACCTTTTTTTAGACCAACTACCAAGCTACTTCTCTTTATTTATAGAGAATTATGATCCATTTTTTCTATGGCTAGGAAGACAGTCTAAGAGTTTGCCCTTATTTTACATATTTTTAGGCTAGTCAGCTGTAATACTGCAAGAACAGAACTGCTATACTAGCCACTGTACTTTATGAGGAATCAGTAAAATTGCTGAAAGTGCCCCTATCATGTTAGTCACACAGAGTCCTCCTGATTTACAGACCCTCTGCAGTTAATGAGAAGTATTCTCTATTGTTGAAATCCTGGACTTAAATTGTCTCATAGCCCTGTCAAAACACAAGAATTTACACTAGCTGCCAGGATACCTCCCTACCTTTCCAGTATGCAGGCAAGCAGACATTTGTACTTTAGCATTCTGCTAACCTACATATGTCCATTTGGAGCATCCCATACACTTGAACTAACTAAACAAGAATTCCTCACATTTTCCATACTCTTTGCTAAGTCAGCTATTTATATTTGTAATGAACTAGTACAAGATTATGCTCTAACCCTTCAAACTACTCCAAAACCAATTTAATCATTTACCATGTTGGGAACTGCTATGCAGAGAGATTTTAAAAGCATTCCCTTTAAAGCACAGTACACATATAAACATAACCTCACCTTAGTCCATCCAATTAATATATCTGAAATTAGGGATGGGTCACATCATTAACCAACTGTCAGTGCTGACAGTGTCGCACAGAAATTATACTCCCATTGCAACCTGACAGCAGTTAAGAAGTCTCTGAGCTGGCTTATCTCAACTGCAATCTCAGTTGCAGTCATAACCTCCCCATATTCTGCCAGACAAAGCTTTTCAGCTCCAACTATTAATTTCCACAGCCAGAGCAGCACATTTCTGTTGCTGTTAGCATATGCCCTGAAGTTCCAAGGTGGGGAGGCTTGAGAGATGCATTTCAACTAACTGTAAAACAATTTTAGACACCCAGAAAATTTATGTCCTGTCATGGGCGTTAAAGTAGTAACTAAATGATTTCTACATTTCTACCTGAGTTCAGCTAGGATGCTGTTAATTGTCATCACAAGGGCTGGAAGGGGGCACAACCAGGACAGCCAGCTGAACCAGCTAGTGAGGTATTCATATTATGAACATCATGCCCACTACTTAAAGGAGGGAGCTGTCTCAGGCAGTTACCTTGGTTGCCTAGCAGCAAAGTGCAGGCTGCATTGGGCTAGCACATCGCATTTTATATACGCTGAGCAACATAGTACATTTTTACTATGGATGCTATTCCTATTGTTCATTTGTTCTTTGCATTGTTCTACTAGACTCTTCTTGTCTCAACTTATAAGATTTTGCATTTTGTCCCCAGTTTCTTTTTTCCATCCTACTGGGGGACAAGACAGGAGGGGCAAGTTGTGTGAACTGCCACATGGGACTTGCTTGCAGCTGGGCCCGAAACCACAATTATAGAGACTTTCAGATGCTCCCTGTCTATATCCACAAATCCTGTTAACATGAACAGCACAGAGCAAAGAGAACAATAAGAAGTCCCAAACTGATTTATAGACATTGCCTGAAAGGTATTACTCCCAAGCTTCCTCAAAAGTTGATCAGATGCTTGGTTCATGAGTTTGGATAACTAGTTATTAACTACAAGCACTCCAAGCTAATCAAATGCTTGCTCACAAAGGAGATGCAAGATTCTTTTAGAAAGGTATAAATAAAAACCATTCCTTGTCACCTATGCTCTTAGAGGGAAATAGATTTTAGTCAGCAAATGGAATGTTAATGCTTTCTTAAAAAATGAGGATGGAGATCTTAGAAAGTCTGTATTTTAGACACATTTTCTTACAGCAAAACTGAAGACATAGCCACAAATAATTAAATATATTTACAATTTCTGTGTTTGTGGAGTTCCACACTATCCTTAGAAGAGAGAGGGAAATAATATGCACTCTTTTTAGAAACTGGATGTATTATGGACAGAGGCAGAATGGGATTGTTTTGATATAAATGTGGGCTTTTCAGCAGTCCTGCTGTTTTGTTGTATATCCTACACAACAGCTCAAGTACTACAGGAGTGTGATGGTTTGGGTGTCCCCCGCCCCCCACACTTTTAGTAATTACCCAGACTAGACTCAGTCGGCTCTGGAAATTTGAATGAAGCTTATATTTACAGCTGGCACAATTTACAAGCAGATATTCACAGTATATACAGTTATATACAGAAATATACAAGGTAAAAAAGGTAATACAAACACAATTCCCCTCCCAGAAACCTGAGTCCCCAGGAGGGGCTCTCAACCACCCCTCACCTTCCCCCTACCCCTCTCAACCTTACCCCAGTCCTAAGGAAGAATGGAGGTTCGGCCAAAAGGGTTAAAAGCAAGGTGAAGCAGCCAAGCAAAGGAGGGTGAGGTTAGAAAGCAAGATGGAGTCCAGCCAGCAGCCACGAGCTCCCCAGCAGGCAAAGTTCCCCAGCGAGGAGAAGAAGCAAATGCCCTAATCTTTGTTTTGCCTTTCTTCTTTTGTATACATCTCAGCAAGACTGTGAGCGAAGTAGACACCATTGTTTTCATTTTACAGCCTATCATCTAGTTCTTCTCACCAAAACATGCTAGCTAGGCTCAAACTAGCACAAGGAGACACTCAGCTGCTCAAACTGCAAGCTGTGAAATATCTATATGGTACTGACCACCAGAGTCTGATGGAGAGGCAGCATGTATCTTCTGTGAAAAGCAGCATTCCAGTGTAAACAGCCATGCTGGAGAGCCCTCCCAGAGTTGCTCTGGATGGATTCATAACGGTGCATGTTAAAGTTGTATAGCACACTCTTAATGTGGAAGGTCCAGCACTTCCTCCTGGTTTCCTTACCCCTACTGACACATTTCCAAGCAAAAGTCCATTTCTCAGCATGCTCTCTCAGAATTAACTCCAAGATGTCTAGCCATGAACTGCACTGATATCCCTGTTTGCCTCAGCAGGGACACTTCCTTATTGCACCTTATTACAAGGATTCCAACATGGGAACACACTTTATTTAATACAAAGCAGACAAAATAAGAACTGGTTTAAGCCACAGTCCAAGATCTCCTAATCTAGGAACGGTTTCCAGTTCTTTTTCTGCCAGTGTGGGATTTTTCAACAGTATAGTGTCTCTAGAAGTGATGAAGTTGGACTATTTCCCTGGATTTCAAGCATTCTACTATTCCTTATCTGAGAAACCTGCAACACCACTTCATGTTATACACATAAAAGCCCACAGAAGTACCCTGTGATACTGCAGCACTCAATCAAACCAAACATCAGATTTTGCTTGAATGAGTTGCTCAAGTCACTCTTGCTATCTCTTCCTTATACCAAATTGAAGATAACAAACTAGAACCTGATATTTAATTATGAATTTGTCCCTCTTGTCACGCAGACAGTGGAGATGAAGGGCAAAGACAGGGATATGTCAAATTCTGGACCACAGTGGGAGCTTTTCTGTGTGCAGTACTCATCAGAGTACTGCTTATAGTGCACAAAATTTGTACATCTGGGTCAGTCTACAGGCCAAGTACTTTGAAAGAGTACACAAAAGGCCACAATGCTTGACTAATAAACCCCCATTTAGTCACAGAGTTCAATACATACACAGTAGTGGGCAGAAGGAAGTCCAGATAACTCATATATCCAGAGATAATTGACATCCAGTAAGTTTTATTGCATTTCTTTTGCCTCAGATTGAAGAGCATAGAAATAATTTAAACTAATATACAACACTGAAGAATAGGCCTTGGTGATAATCTTACTGTCTCATTTACTCTGTCCTCTAGTCACAGTATCAATTTATCCTTTTCTCCTCTATCACTGCTCATTGAAGTTTATACAAACGAATGAGCAAATGCATCCAGGATGTATCAAGCATTTAAGGAAAAATACTTGAAAGAACAAATATTTCCAAAGAACTTAGGATTTCTTTTTATCCCCATCTCAGTTCAAACATCATAGTTGAAAACTGCACTTTGAACATGAACAAACTCAGGTGCTTTTTTTGTTTTGTCCCTGCCTGCTTTTTTCTCCCCTTTCCTCCTCTGCCCTCCGTAACACTCATTAAGTACAGTTCACATATATCTGCCTCTTCAAGCATCATTCCCTCTCTCTAGATACTGTTTCTGCATTTAAAGGAGAAAAGAAGAAAACAATTCTTCAATTCTTTTTCCATTCCCTTCTGTGAATATCCATGTAGCATAGACATAAGGTTTGAGATTGGTTAATAGGATATATTTTGAGACAATTCTTGATTGAATTGTTGGCAGCAAGCACATCACCGCCTGGATAAGCAACAAAAAGACAAAGCATGGAACAATAAGAAACTTTTAAGTGCACATGGAATGAGATAGATGTCCCTCCCAATGTCCCATTTTTCCCTCCTATCTCATAAAAGCAAGGCAGCCATTAACATCTTCTTTCACTGCTTTCTGACAGCATTCAGCAAGATAAGTTATGATTTAAACTCTCTACTTTATAAGAAAAAGATTGCTCTGCAGTTAAACCGCAGTGGTCATTCTGCTCTTACTCAAAGAGTCACTGTGCGTAAGACCTGCCATCATCCAGTATGAGGCTAACTATATGTAAGGGCATTTTACAGCCAAGCTCATTAACATTTCCAAAGCTCCTTACTAAGGATTCTTAAATGAAATTACTGTACTAACAGAAGCTAGCATTTATGAAAGATATGAAACATCCTTTACTCTTGAGGTAGTGAAGCATTCAGGAACTTCCCCAAAATCTAGACAACATGAATCACTGATGAATTAACTGGATGCACAGAACTGTACAAAATGTGTTCATTTCTGAAGCCAAATTCAAGATAAATCTGTGTTCAAATTTACTGCAAAGCAATCTTCAGTGTCCAGAGGTCCTAACCTCAGGAGAGAAGTTCACTAGCAAGAATAAACTGAAGGTAGAAAGCTCTCTTTCATAAACACACAGTCATGAATGATTTCTTTGGCAATACACTCTTGATTCAGAGCAGCACTCAATTTTTCACCCAAGAAATACTGACAAAATTACTTCCTGGCTTATTTTAGACAGCAAACATCTATGTTAACCAAGAAAAAGGTTCTTCTTAAAGATCCTCCTTTTAAAAGATGAGTTAAGAGAAGCTCTAAAGGATTCCTCTCTCACAGCTTTAGCACCACCAGAAAATCCTAAATTCTCATAAACCTGCTCACAACACAGGCTTAGCAGCTTAACTTTAAGTTTTCCATTACAGACAATGAGGTGTTTTGGTTCTTCTAAAATACTGATTTTTTTTTTTTCTGTCCAACTCCTTTTGGCTCATCAGTTCACTCTTATTCACAACAAGATAGAGTGATTCTTCCCATTGGGCTCAAATGGTTTCTTGTCCATGGGAGTGATGAAACAAGCACAGGGAGAGGCATGTCACAGTACATTATTCACATGCTTCTCTTCTGACAAGAATAGATAACCAAATCTTTCCTGAGAACTAAGCAGCCTGGTTTTCCTAGACTTGACCTACCCTAACCAATTCTTAAGGATTGAAACAAGAAATCTACATTACAAATTCATTTTGAAAACTTGAAGAAATCATCTATTTTCTTTAATATATGAGAGTTTATGACAGTGAGGTGGATTACTGAACAAGATAAAAATCTGAAGTTTTCAGTAAGCCTTCAGCTTCCCAGCCACTAGGAATTTCAGCAGAATTACATTAACTTGCCTATCAGAAGCAGCATCAGAAAACAGAGTAAGAACTGACACTTTGAGAATCATAAATGTCCTTTCCAACTAAAATGATTTTAAGACTAAGTCCAACCACTATGCAAGTACCAAGTCTGGTGCTAACCCACGTCCGTAAGCACCACATCTATGCATCTTTCAAACACCTCTGGGGATGGGGATTCAAACATCATCCTGGCGAGCCCACGCCAGTGTTTGATAACCCTTTCAGTGAAGAAGCTTCTTCTAATATCCAATGTAAACCTCCCCTGGTGCAAATTCAGGCCATTTCCTCTTGTCCTGAGGAGGTTAATGAAGGAAATACTGGAGTTCTACATCACTTAGAAAGACATCTCACAACAAAGGAACGTATCAGGAAATAGTAGGTCCTGTTCCTACAATTTGGCCATTTCATCTGGACCCCTCTGGAAATACTGAATTCATCCTTTTTGCCTAATGTGGAAGTTCAGCATTCAGTTCCATGCATCATAAATTTAATGTATGGGTAGTATTCAAAGGATAAAATTAGAGTTGGGATCCACTGTTTTCTGTGTCTAAAATAAAAATAAGTAATTTGAAATTCATCATATTCATTTTCATAATTTTAGTGCTTTTAGGAGGGGGTTGCATGTGAAAATAGGAAATACTTAGAAGTCAGTTTCAAATGTTGTTAAATACAACTTCAAATGCTTTGAGGTAAGTCTGATAGAGAGTCTACTGAGTTACCAGTAAGTTAAGTGGGATTCTGGGAGACAGAGGGGTAGAAAGAAAAGAGGAATCTTGTGCTGCCCACACTGTTACCAAATGTCATGGTTTTTAAAGATAGCCAACAGAAATTCAACTCTCAAATGAAATTGGAGAAAAAAATACAGAATTAAATTGGGAGAAATAAATACAGAGATAGACATTATTAAGCAATTACCACATCCCTGGCAAACCCCACTGAATTTTCCCCCCTCCCAAAAACTAAATCTAATACTCCCCCCAGGGCTCCAATCCCCCCCCCCCCCCATTCCCCTGCCCCCCAAAGAGGCCTAAACAGGGCAGGAGCAGGAGGGAGGAGAAGAGTGAACTGACCTTGTTGTGAGTTTATGAAGAGATAGCAGAATTATGGGCTTGAATAACTATCTTCTAGTCCCCAGAAGATTTTTTTAACCCTACAGTCTCAACATGGGACACCAAATTAATTTTAATGCATCCTTCTCAAGGTCAAAAGGGAACAACTACACCATTCAATCGGAGCAGCTTCAAAGTGGTGGGCATTTGCTATGTCAGTCACCTTTAATATGCCACCAAACACCAAGGACATACTCCACATCAGTCTCAAGCCACTAACTACAAGAGATGTGCCACTTAAGGAATTTTCCAGTACGAAATCCACCATTAGAACACATATTTTTTAAATGACATGAAGTTTGTGTAGCTAAGGGCAGTGACAGTATTAGAGCATCTTGCCATTTGGTTATTACTTTTTTCTCTCATGCCAGACTAAGCTGCTGTAGCTCAAGATCTCTGCAGCTGCTGATATAGACACTACATAAGCACAACAGCAATTCTTGGTAGTACTTTCCTGTCAAAAGAATATGTTCTCTGGGAAACAGGCTGAAAAAGTGCATGCATAATGTCTGCTGCATTCAGTTCTTTTCTTGGATGTGGACATACAAGATACTGTTTAGGCCACTCACTGTTCATTGTGAATACTGAAACCTAGGGAGGGCCCTTGCAGATGCTCTGCTCCTGCTTTATTCAAATTTGCCCACAAAATCTGAAATACTGATCTAATAGAAGAAGTTACAGTAAACAGCATAGCTATGGCACCCAAACACAAAGCAGTACACCTTACAAAAGATGAAGTTTTTCAAAGGGGAAATCACTGGGATGGCAAGAATTCTGACCATGCTTCGCATTTAACAAGGAACAGTCAGATTCTTTTGCATAAGCTACTTCTATTTAAGCATTATGTAGTTACCATGACACCATGTATGGTTTAATTGCAAACTCCAGCTTCCTGCTGTCCAAAAGATGATGACCTTTGGCTATTGTAGCCATCTCCCATGTCCCTCTATAAACAAAACGGCTATTTAATACAATCCAGTGCACTCAGTACAGCTGAAATCCTAATGTGTGCAGACATGGGCACATTCTCCCACCAAAAGTACTATGATACAGTTAGTTTCATCTCAAAGTCAAAAGCCCATAACATTAAATATTTTTACAACAAGTCACTGAGTATCTTATGATCAGCTGCTTAAAGGTTCATCCAAGGGCTGATTAGATATCAAAATAATGACAAATTCCCTACTGTAAGAAATCTGCCTTACAAAAGTATTTCTGAGATTTAATTATGCTCTGTTTTTCACTGTGAATAGTGATGCTATGTGTGCTAGTTTGAAGCTAGCTAGAATGTTTTGGTGAGAAGGATTAGATCACAGGCTGTGAAAGAGAAACAAGGGTGATGTCTACTTCACTCACAGGCTTGCTGAGAGGTATAACAAGAGTATAAACAGATAAGGTAGTCGTTCTTTGTCCAGGCTGTGGGCTGCATTTCTCTCTAACCTCACCCTCTGTCTCTGATTAATCCACTTGCTTCCTAACGCCCCTGGCCAAGCCTCCATTCTTCCTTGGGGCACAAGGCAACGTCTGGGTAAGGTAGAAGGGTGGGAGAAGGTGGAAGGGCAGTTGGGAGCCCCTCCTGGGGACTCAGGTTTCTGGGAGGGCTGTTGTGTTTCTGTATTACCTACATCCTTGTATATTTCTGTACAGAACTGTATATACTGTAAATATCTGTTTGTATACTGAGCTAAGCTGTAAATAGAATAGAATCAACCAGGTTGGAAGAGACCTCCAAGATCATCCAGCCCAACCTAGCACCCAGCCCTATCCAGCTTCATTCAATTTCCAGAGCCGGCTGAGTCTAGTCTGGATGATCTCCAAAGTGGGGGGGTTGGTGTGGTAAGTGTGACACCCAAACCACCACACTATGTTTGAGCCATTCAATACTATCTCTCTTACTTCCACCCAGTGCACATTCCCACCCTTGCTTTTTGAACTTGTTAAGTACAAGTTGAAGCACATTTCTAAGCCACCTCCACCACTATGGCATGAAGGATACAGACCCATTTTGACCTGGCTTAGCAATAAGTTATTTTTTCTCAGTTTGCCAGTACCCTCCTGAATTAAGTAATCCCTGCAGGGAACAGTACACTACATCAAAAGGAATCAGTGTATTGACCAAGCCTACTGCTTGCTGGCTCACTTTGTACCAATACATTTGTCAAGCAGAAAGGCAAACAAAATTAAACAAAAAAAAAAATAGAGGAGGTGAAATTACATGATCTGAAGCATTAAGGACAGCAAATATCTCCCCTGAGTGAACTTAACCCTTATACAGAATTTGCAGATTCTAGTCTGCAGTGCTTTAGTTTGAGTGGCACAGCCTGCAAATTTCATTTATTATCTGCTACTTCCTTATCAAAATATTCTTCTGAAAAAATAAAGCCTCTACCTTGTTACAAAAAATCACAACAGCTATCATAACTCACCTCCTTCAACAGCCTCAATGTTACCTGATGCCCATTTGGGACCTCTCCTATTTCTCCCCAAGGAGGCTACAGGCAGCATGAGATACAAATCTGCTCATTGTCCACACCCTAGAGCTCTGTCAGCAAAGCAGACTCCCTGTAAAGCTGTGAGCTACCCCTTCTGAGTAAAGCAGTCAAGTTAGACCCAAACACACTCTCTCATTCATGAAGCTCCACCAGCCAAGTCTCTGTGAAAACAACAGGGCTGTAAGGTGGCATATTCTCACACTTACTCTCTGCAAATAGAAAACTGGAAGAGAGGTGAGCAAAAAAAAATTCTGGTCTGAATTTTATCATAGAATCATAGAATGGTTTAGGTTGGAAGGGACCTCAAGGATCATCCAGCTCCAACCCCCTGCCATAGGCAGGGACACCTCCCACTAGAACAGGCTGCTCAAGGCCTCATCCAGCCTGGCCTTAAACGCCTCCAGGGAGGAAGCATCCACAGCCTGCCTGGGCAACCCATTCCAGTGTCTCACCACCCTCACTGTAAAGAACTTCCTCCTAACATCCAGTCTAAATCTTCTCTCTTACAGTTTAAACCCATTACCCCTCGTCCTGACATTACCAGACCTTGTCAATAGTCCCTCCCCAGCCTTCCTGTAGGCTCCCTTCAGATACTGGAAAGCCACTATAAGGTCTCCTCGAAGCCTTCTCCTCTCCAGGCTGAAGAACCCCAACTCTCTCAGCCTGTCCTCATAGCAGAGCTGCTGCAGTCCTCTGATCACCTTCGTGGCTCTTCTCTGGACTTGCTCCAGCAGTTCCATGTCCTTCTTGTGTTGGGGGCTCCAGAACTGCACACAGTACTCCAGGTGGGGTCTCTAGGCGTTTCAGCAATGCAAAAAGATACTGCGCACTAAAACCTTTTTGCATCAAGAAGACTACATGGCAATCGGTGAGAAAGATGAGGCTGCCAGTAGTTTGCAGGAGTTTAGATTTTTTTAAGTCTACCCTCATAAAACTGTTAATACTCTTAACTACCTGTGTAGCTTGCTGCTGCATTAAAAAGCTCTGCAGCTGCACACTGTTTATTGGAATTTTTTTGACTATGACTTATTTACTCTCTTGTACCATTTTACAAGAGAAAAAGGCTTTCTTTTCTGTGCCTCAAAGCTGATCTCATACCACAGAATCACAGTAACACTCGGGTTGGAAAAGACCCTCAGAATTACCAAATCAAACAGATAATCCTACTCTAAAAGGTTCACCCTAAAACATATCCCCAAGCACTACATCCAAATCACCTTTAAACACATCCAGGGCTGGTGACTCAACCACCTCCCTGGGCAGCCCATTCCAATGCCTGACCACTCTTTCCATAAGGAAATGTTTCCTAGTGTCCAGTCTAAATCTACCAATTCACAGTTTGAGGCTATTCCCTCTTGTTCTATCCCTCTTTACCTCCCCACGACGTCCTTTCATGTAGCTGTAGACAGTGATAAGGTCTCCTCTTAGCCTCCTCCTTTTTCAAGCTAAACAGCCTGTCGTGGAGGGCCTGTAGGCCCGAAGAATGGGCTTTTCTTGTGCCTCACTTTGCCTTGCCTGCCCGGACGTGTTTTCCTCCCCGAGCCAGAGGCAGACAAGCCCAAAACAGGGGTGAGCACATTGGAGGCAGAGGGGGGTGCGGTGGGCTGGGGTGCCGTGGTGTCTGGCCTGTTTGGGGCCCAGGTTGTAGACGGGTCGCGTGGGCAGGTGGTGAACAGGTTGCGTAGGCCCGCGCTGTTGGCGTGTGGCCCAGCCTATGCTTTCTCCATGTCTGGAGGTGCAGGGCAAGTGATTTCGCCTATTGTGGTGCTGTTTGGCTGGCTGCCAAACCGATTGGTCACTGGTGTCCAGTTGGCCAGTTGATCTCGGCCCACAGTTTATGGGCGGGAGCTCACACGTGCTCTCTTGCCTCTCTTGCATGCTTACCTGCAGTTACGCTTGCTCCCTGTGCATGCTAGCTCCTGCATGCTTCTATGAGCTTCTGCTAGCTCTCGCTAGCTCTGACTCACGCACTCGCTTCACAAGCGTGCTTACACTCATGCTCAGGCCCCATCCTCGGGCCCCCCTACTTAAGATCGCTAACATTCGGGCACACTTTGTTATTATTATTATTTAGACTCACCAGCCTATTTGCTTACGCTGCTATTACACAGATAGAATCTCCCAGCCAGCTGTGGTGAGCTAATCAGGACTTCGATCCTGTATTGCCTATATATATTTGTGAAGCACAGACTCCTATGCACCTGTGTATGCCTGCTGCCTTCATTACCTGGTAAGAGCCCTTGCTGCCGAGATACCAAGAGCAGACCCGCTTGTCTGCACATGCGACCAGCCTGCCAGCCAGTGTAAGAACCGTGCTGAGACTGCATGGCACCCATCCTTCACCAGCTCCAACGGTCCCAGCAATCCCCAGACCAGTTCAAAGACAAAGCATCCAGAAGGAAATGGGAGACCAGGCAGACAAAGCATCCTCGCCAGGAGAAGGAGGTTAGTGACTGCATTCATTTTCCCCAGATAGTTGGGACAACTGCATCCTCTCCCCAGAAGCCGGGAGGATTATTAATCTCCCCTAGAATTGGGAAGATTCCCTTTCCCTTCAAGCCAGGAAGATTTCCAGCTTCACAGGTCAATGGGCAAAGTTCCCCTGAGGTTTGGACACTGTTAGATAAATAGGCTGTTGATATAACCCCGGAGGGTGATTAATGATTATTGATAACTAATCAGAATTTTGAGTTAATACTTTAATACCTCTGTACTATCTGTAATACTTGTAATCTCCTGCCATAGAGCAGAAAGTGTTCCAGTCCACTCCACTGGGCAAATGGTATGACCCCAAGCGGCACTGAGCTGCAGAGAAAACTCCTCTCTCTGTTAATAGTCTGTTAATAATTGTATGCTAGTTATTGTAATATAGTTATTAATAAGCCACATTGTGAATATTATTCCCATAAGGTCGGTCCATAACCGTGAGAATCCATATTAATATAGTGGTTGGGGGTGAAGAGAGTTCAGAATATTGAAGTTTAATAAATACATATTTTTATACATAATTATCTCGCACTGATTGATTTCTCCCCTTCGCCACAAATTGGCGTAGGCAGCAGAATCCCCCTCCACGACACAGCCCCAGCTCATTCAGGCACTCCTCATAAGATTTATTATCCAGGCCCTTCATCAGCTTCAATGCCCTCCTCTGCACTCACTCCAGAACCTCCACATTCCTCTTGTAATAAGGTGCCCAAACCTGATCACAGTACTTGGGGTGTGGCCTCACCAGAGGGGACAATCACTTCCCTACTCCTGTTGGACACAGCATTTCCAATACAAGCCAGGATGCCATTAGCTTTCTTTGCCACCTGGGCACACAGCTGGTTCATACTGAATTGTTTTTCAACTCCCAGGTCCCCTTCAGCTGCACAGCTTTCCAAACGCACTGCCTCAAGTCTTGGGGTTGTTGTGAACCAAGTGCAGGAGCTGGCATTTAGCCTTGCTGAAGCTCATCTCATTAACAGTGGCCACCAATCCATATATATGTATCTATGATTGGATATCACACTGAAAACCCTTGTTGCATCAGCTATCATAAGACCCAAGCAGCCAGGCTAGCTGCACTAAAATAACCACTGCAGCTATGGAGAGTGTGCAGGGACTGTGAATGATGCGCAGCTGCTAAATGAAGTGGCTGCACTTGTGAAGCTGAGGCACAAGTGTCTCTAGTCACTGTGTGCAGGAATAATACATTAGTGATAAAAGCAAAGTTTCAGTTCTCTGATCAATTACTAACCAGTCATCAGCATCAAGACATAAGAAGTTCAAGTCTTACTGCAGCTGTTTCCTTATCACAAACAGCAATCTGTGGGCCACTGACCTTTCACTTGTCAGTTGACAAGAGTTCTAGAAGCTACCAGAACATGTTAACATGTGGGCTTAAATGTCATTATTGATTCAGAAAACAACTTCTTTCTGTACTAGCATAACAATAAGCAATAAAAACAATCAGTTTTTCCATACAGAGGTACACAAATCAGAGCATTAGTCTTTAAAGACATATGATCAAATAGAATCGTGGAATGGTCTGGGTTGGAAGGGACCTCCAAATGTCATCTGGTCCAACCCCCAAAACAGCTGCTTGCAGAGAGATGTCAACTACTTTAGAAGCCAGGTATATTTTGAACCAAGCAATAGAGAAGCCTGGGAAAACTTGAGCTGAGACTGAGAAATCTTTAACTCAAAGTCTGAAGATTTATTCTGTAGAATTCTTTTCTATGTACTTCCCTAAATCATCTTTACATTAAAATACATGTTTAAAAATGTATTAAATACAAGTTAACCTCTGACACCAATGATTGCTAATACTGCTTACATAGCCTTTCTCTTTTGCTGCCTCGATTAAATATTAAAAATGTATAATTGGAAAAGGCTCTGAGGAGTCTCATCTATCCTGATCCATCCTAAAATAAATAAAACTTATGGTGCACATTTAAAGGCTTTATTAAAATTGCATTTCTCAAGATAAGTCTAAAGCTCCAAGACACTCAGCTCTTCTAAAAATCAACTGAAATGAGCAGATAAAAGAAAGCCTTAATAAATAAATACTGTGTTCAGATCTCACTTTCTGGTTAGATGCATCCTCTCCTCCAGTTCAGTTTCACTTAACCAATGCTACAACACATTTTCCAGTATATACCTGGATTCCAGGAAGATCTCTCATCATCAAAAGAGCAATTTGTCACATTTCTGAAGAAGAAAGTCTCTTTGCTGCCTCCTCAGTTTAGACTCAATTCCACAGGCAGAATTCAGAACTGCAAAGTACCCAGTCTTTTGACAAAATAATATTTTGTTAGGAGTCACTGAAGTTGCACATATTCAGGTGAACCAATTCAGCTCATTATTTGCAATGCTGTCTAGAAGCCTGTCTGTCTTTCCAAATGCTAACTGATGTTGTACAAGGGTATGACTGCTCAGGTGGAGAAATAAGCTGCTGTGCTGATTTGCATCAGCTGCTCACATGCACAAAACCTGTGGCAAGTGCAAGGTAACAATGATTTATCTGACAAATACTTTTCTTGAACTAAGCCAAAGAAGCCAAATCACCTTGAATATTCTGTAAGTTGCCAATATACATTCACAATGTATTAGTAAACCACCTAAAAATTCATCAGACTAATAATGTGTCTCACTCTCAAGACTTAGATTAAGCTGAGACAGCCGGAATAGAAGCCATTATACAAAGGGTGAGTGCAGAGATGCACAAAAGTTACACCACGCGTTCAGAAAGATTCAGAGTGGCTAAACGTAAACATAGGTACTGCTGATGAGATGTTCAAAACATGCAGTGAGGATGTACAGAGGTGAAAATGAGAAGTAATGTGGTGAAAGGTCCAAATTATACATAAAATACATATCTGTGGCATGCCCTAAACACCTACCTGAATACCCACCTTGGCGTCCCCTTCCCCCTCCTTTTTCCTGGGTCGAAGAAGCGCAGGAAAGCAGACAAAAGCCTCGGCACCTCTCAGTCTATCACAGACACCATATCTGGCCTTGTTTTGCAGCCTGCTTTACCTTTGGTCACGGATCCTAGGCATGTGCATCGCCCTTTTTTAGTGAAATAACTTAAGATTGGTTCTAAGGGTGCTTTTATTTGTTGCTATCGGTCAACAACACTCATGAAAATGCTTAAAACCTAGCAAACTTGATTGTTTGCTGCTGCTGCCTTTGTTTGGGTAGCTACCCATTTGCCTTGTGTGCCTTTGCGTTCCACAACACTCTGCACCACACATAGCTGGAGACTT
Source organism: Tricholaema leucomelas (assembly GCA_013400475.1). Lineage (NCBI taxonomy): Eukaryota > Metazoa > Chordata > Aves > Piciformes > Lybiidae > Tricholaema lacrymosa > Tricholaema leucomelas. The sequence goes on from WAAF01015012.1 coordinate 1,045,597, forward strand.
GCCTCCCCCACTAAGGGAAGCCCTGACCCTGTCTCTCTCCCACACTGAGCCAAGGGACTGAAATGGCTTGCCAAGGGACTGAAATGGCTTGCCCCAGGCTGGGATACAGCTGCCCACCTGAGTTCAGCCAAGCTCAAGTCCATTTGACTCTGGCCGAGTCTAGGCAACAACCTAGCGATGAGTCACGACACCAGGACCTGCCAGCCTGCCGCTCCAGCCCAAGGGACGACTCTTTGCTGTACACAGCACCCAACTGGACTGCTCCAGCTCGCAAACCTGGGTCCTGCTTTGCCCAGGTGGCTGACCACTCCAATGACTTCCTCAGAGCCACAGAAGACTTGCTTCATGTCCATGGACCTTCTCAGACAACGTGCTCAATCTGAGTTAAACAAGCAGCAAAGCCCCAGTGCACCACCACCACCACGAGGAAGGCCACCACATGGCTGGGACTGTGGGGCTTGGTCTCTTCTCCCAGGCAACCAGCAACGGAACAAAGGGACACAGTCACAAGTTGTGCCAGGGGAAGTATAGGCTGGATGTTAGGAAGAAGTTCTTGGCAGAGAGAGTGATTTGCCATTGGAATGGGCTGCCCAGGAAGGTGGTGGAGTCACCATCCCTGGAGGTGTTGACGAAAAGCCTGGATGAGGCATTTAGTGCCATAGTCTAGGTGACTGGCTAGGGCTGGGTGCTAGGTTGGACTGGATGATCTTGGAGGTCTTTTCCAACCTGGTTGATTCTGTGATTCTATATAGGTATTATGCTTAGCTTCACTAAACGGATTGACCATTACGCAACACATTGGTGTAAGCCCAGTGTCCCTCCCCACTCCTGCACAGCCTAGAAGAGAGGCAAACTCAACATACCACCATGGAGATGTAGCAATAGCTAGTTTCATTTACCAGTGCTAATGGGAACTGTCATGAAATCATCTCATTTTCAGAAGTATGCAGTTGCTAAATTAACAAACAAAAAACCCAAACAAAAATGCCCAAATCTACCAAAACCACCAAGCAGCTCTGCTGAAGCTATACATTTGCAGGAGTGACCTCTAGAAATTTAACAAGGTTGGTCTTTCTAATATTTGTCACAATACATCAACACCTGTCTTACTTTCATGTTAACAATAAGTGTCCTACTGAGCCTTTAACCATTTTATGACAGCAATAACCATAATTTTTTTAGCTGGAATACATGAAAAGAATTCAAACCGTGCCAGAAGAACCTTCAAAGGAGACAAGCAGCTGGACAGGAAGAATTCTTTCCTGGCTCTGAAGATGAATGCCTTCAGGCACAGATATAGTTGGCTCATTATTTCTGTTTGCACAGCTATTATTTGCATTCATTGAAAAAATAAAGAATGAAAAAAAGCCATACAGACCAAAAACATGCCACAACCACCACAGCACACTCAACTATAAGCATCTGACTTGGATGCTGCTTCCTGTGGTGAATTCTACAGGCTGAGATTAGGTGCCAAGTTATGCTATGATGTGTTCTGATTATTCTAGATTTAATGCTAATAAAAGCAAGAACAAAACAACAAAAAAAAAAGGATGCAGAGCACATCCTCAGCTGAACGTCTAATTAGGCTGTTGGAGCACACTGCAAATAGTTAGGAACCAGGCCCTGTCTCTTTTCTAATACTTTTTCAGAGGCACAAAGAGGCTATTTTGTGAGCAACAGGCTACACACTTGCCATGGTACACTGCTCAAGAGAATTTCATTTTTATGCAGCACCAAACTTCTCAGCTCTTTTAGATATACTCTTAGTCTACTTCTGTTTTCCACACTAATCATGTTTTGACCTCCCATCTCAGTCTACAATTACCTGAAAGGAAGTTGTAGCCAGGTGAGGGTTGGTCTCTTCTGCCAGACAACCAGCAACAGAACAAGGGGACACAGTCTCAAGTTGTGCCAGGGGAAGTATAGGCTGGATGTTAGGAGGAAGCTCTTCCCAGAGAGAGTGATTGGCATTGGTAATGGGCTGCTCAGGGAGGTGGTGGAGTCACTGTCCCTGGAGATGTTCAAGCTAAGCCTGGATGAGGCACTTAGTGCCATGGTCTAGATGACTGGCTAGGGCTGGGTGCTAGGTTGGACTGGATGATCTTGGAGGTCTCTTCCAACCTGGTTGATTCTATAATTTGCTGTAATTTCTATCATATGCACACAGCAACCTTTCCCCAGTATATGTAATCTGTATTATTTTGGTCTGTTGGAACCATCATAATCCATCTTCACTAAAACAGCTTTAGAGAATGAAGACCACATTCCCATGTTTCCCCTTAAGGCTCACAGAACTTTAAGCACGCTGACCACCCATTCTCAGTTGGAATTCCGCACACATTCATTTGCAGACTGAGTAATTAATACCAATCTCCACCTCCACTGACCAGCTAAATAAGGTTAGATAAAAAGCAATAGTTTCTCCTTAGCACTGATTCTGGATGACTCATCTTTTTAGCCAATGCCGACACAATGCCTCCACTCTCCTCAGATGGCAATAATCAGTGATCAGTTTGGAATATACAAACTACAGACATGAATACTTTCAAAGCTGCACAATTCTGAGGCAAGCATTCCCCAAAAGACAATATTCTTTCAAATTCCATCAGCACAACCTATCATGACAATTTAGGACAAACAAATAATCACCACCTGACTTAGCAAGGATTATTTTCCAGTAAAACAGAATCGAGGTCAAACCATGCGCAGGCTCCACACAGCTTTAATGCGCACAATTGTATCGGTCATTTCCTGCCCAGAAAAAGGGTTGTGAGACAGTCATGTGCAAAGTCTTCTTTAAAAGTGCATCTAATTACCCAGTGTGTTTAACAGCAGTATTGTGCACTGCATTCTGAAAACTACTAACTTTTCACTCATAGGTACATCTTGTGTATACTTTCACAGCAAAATTTCTTCACAGTACATCCAGTCTAGTCTGGGTGACTGATTGGACTGGATGATCTTGGAGGTCTCTTCCAACCTGGTTGATTCTATGCTTCTATGATACATACATGGGATGTTCTTTAAGCTTGTGTTACAAATTGCCTGTCTCTGTAGCACATTAATCTCAGGTAGACCCAGGCTTTACAGGTCATCTAAATTTCTTGTAATTGTCATGATTTCTTCCTCTTTGTAGGCTTATTATCCCCTAATTTTTATCACTAACATTTGCTAACCTATTCCTGTGCATACCCTGATCACTTTTCCTGTTGGCAGTCTAAGAAAGAGAAGAAAAAACAACAAACTATTTAGAAAACTTAAAATATCTTAACAGTCATAAGTCAGAAAGAGAAAATATCAGAACAAGAAAATTGCCTCAAAGTATACAGTCACATCTTACAGGTAACCTTAATTCCCTCTCATAGAAGTAATCATTTCTCTAGCTTTTTGCTTTGGTTGGTTTTGTTTCAAACAACCAACCTACCACAGAAGAATATAGAATATACACTTTCTTCTACACAGGACACAGACAAAAAACCTCATTGCCCCAAGGAGTCTGCACAATAAAGTTAACTGAGAAAACACAAATCATGGCAGCCTGAAAATAAACAGGTTTATATTTTTAATATGCAAACAGCATTAACTGGCCCTTTGTGAATAAAACAGTTTTGCAATGAATTTAATTAAATGTGTTTAATGAAGTTCAACTATAAAAACAACAAATGGGATCATCATCTGAAATTATGCCTAAAATTCTAATAAACCATTCCAAACTTTAACAATTGTCTCGCACGTATCCTCAGTTTTTATTTTGGATTTCAGCACTCCAAAAGACTTTTTATTTTCACAAGAAATGCTTTGGATTTTTCCACTTCAACTTATTTATCAGGTTTGTAATATGAAAATTTCAGAAGTTACTTTAAAAATCAGCTTTTGAAAGGAAGTCTTTAATCCAATAAAAATTTAATAGAGCCTCATGAACTGTTTTTCTGCTCTACAGTGACATAGAATGGATCATAGAATCAACCAGGTTGGAAGAGACCTCCAAGATCATCCAGTCCAACCTAGCACCCAGCCCTAGACAGTCAACTAGACCATGGCACTAAGTGCCTCAGCCAGGCTTTTCTGGGACACCTCCAGGGACAGTGACTCCACCACCTCCCTGGGCAGCCCATTCCAATGCCAATCACTCTCTCTGCCAACAACTTCCTCCTAACATCCAGCCCAGACTTCCTCCAGCACAACTTGAGACTGTGTCCCCTTGTTCTATTGCTGGTTGTCTGGCAGAAGAGACCAACCCCACGTGGCTACAACCTCCCTTCAGGTAGTTGTAGACAGCAATGAGGTCTGCCCTGAGCCTCCTCTTCTCCAGGCTGAACACCCCCAGCTCCCTCAGCCTCTCCTCATAGGGTTTGTGTTCCAGGCCTTTCACCAGCTTCGTCACCCTTCTCTGGACACATTCCAGCACCTCAATATCTCTCTTGCCATGCCAAAAAGTGGAAGACTAGTGACTCCAGGTCAGCAGAAGTGCAGTGGCATAATCTGTATAACTGAAGAGAAAGGTCTCCCCTGTCTCTTTGCAAGGTTTATTGGAGGCATTTACTAAGCCGTCTTGTAGAGTCTTTCACTCTAGGACAAAGGGAATACAAGATGGGCATGATCAGGATCTAAAATGCAGAGAACTATTTCATTTGCAGGATAATAAAGAGCCAAGCCTGAAACACTTCCTCTCTTAAGAAGAGCTCAAACATTTCCTTTTCTACAACATTAGTTTTCAGAACTCAGTGTACTCCAATTCCTTGACTTTCTTAATATCAGCAAAATGGCATTCAGTTATTAAAATGAAAAAAAAGCAATGGAGTGAATTTGATTTCAGATTAGAGTTTACCCCAGGAATTTCTTTTGGAAAAGCCACATGGGGTCTTTCCTAGAGGAAAAGAACTGGAAGAACAAAATATATTACATGTGTGTACATAAATACATGCATGCACAAGGAAACCAGACCAAGAATGTGTGTGTGTGTGTGTCTCCAAGAAATCAATATTTATGATCAGTAAATTCTCCCTACTATATATTAAATTGAAAGGTTCAGAGACCATTCTCAAAATACTTCTCTTGACTAAGCTGTTCTGCTCACAATGTCACAGTGCCAGAAACCATGTAAAACAGGTGCAGATTAGTGTTCCCTACAGAGAGTAGGTTTCATGTACACATGGTTCAGTCCTGTCCAACAGAAATCATGATTGTGAAAGAATAAGAAAAAGATTGACTGTTTAGAAGATCATGTTTCCAGCAGAAGGCTCCCTAGGCAGAAACAGAGCATTGGAAGAGGATGACTGCATTTTAGTATTTACCTGAACTACTTTTATTAGGTGGAGTAAATAACAAGGAAGATATATACTAGATTCAGAAGCTTTTTAAAAAGAATTCATTTCAATGAAGCTAAAACCTAGAAGAACTTCATAAGGTCAAGCTTCTATATTCTTGTTCTCTCCCAAGAGCATGCTTTCAAGTGAATCACTCTAAAGCAAAGCTCCTGTTCTCAAGTTTGATTTTTTTGATTTTCAGAAAGCACAGTAACAGCTTGTTGTAAATAGTAGAACGTATGACCTCTGCACAGTTGATAAAAATTCCAGCTCAGGGCATGCTTGAAGATTCTTTTTTAATCAATAAGCAGAATAGTTTTAGTCAGTCTCTTCTGTTTCCAAAGTTTAACCAATTTTTTTGTGAATCCACACCAGTATTGCTTCTTCCAGACAGGCACAGAGAAATAAGCCTCCACATATGAAATTACAAGATGGGAGGTTGTAGCCAGGTGAGGGTTGATCTCTTCTCCCCAGGCAACCAGCAATACAATAAAGGGACACAGTCTCAAGTTGTGCTGGGGGAAGTACAGGCTGGATGTGAGGAGGAAGTTCTTCCCAGAGTGATTTGCCATTGGAATGGAGTCACCGTCCCTGGAGGTGTTCAAGAAAAGCCTGGATGAGGCATCTAGTGCCATGGTCTAGATGACTGGCTAGGGCTGGGTGCTAGGTTGGACTGGATGATTTTGGAGGTCTCTTCCAACCTGGTTGATTCTATGATTCTAAGTGTAACAAATGAAAAGCTCTTTGTAAACTGCATAGCACCCATCTCAGGTATATCCTTCCATGTTCCAGTAGACCTGCTTCTTAACAGGTAAAACAGGGGAAAATAGAGTTTGTTTCTTTGCCAAGGTTTAGTTTTTATCCTTGAAGCATTTTGAATTCTTTTACAAGAACAAATGTTGAAGTCTGCAAAATATTATACAGCAACTGCTACAGCTCTCTTTCAGCTGAGTTTACATTATATGTTTTCTAGCAGAATTCAGATTTTCCCCACTCTATGTCTGTGAAACATTTAGAAAGTCTCACCAGCAAATTCTCTAATCACTTAAGCACAAATCATTTTCTTTCTCTAGCAAAACTGTGGTTACTGACAGGTCCCTTTGGCTTTCTGTAATATCATCTATGGATTTTCCAAGAAGTTATTGTGCTGATTTAAGGCTAACTGGAATATTTTAATGAGAGAAATTAGGTCACTGGTTCTGAAAAGGAAACAATGATAAAGTCTGTATCATTCATTGGTTCTTCCCCCTCCCCCTTGCAAAGTCAGGATGGGGGAAAGAAAAGCACAGGAAGGAGGCAGGAGAAGGCATCTTTCCTGCCTAGGGCCGGGGTAGGTGCACACTGACTTCTCCCTATGTCATGTGTGCTTTGGCAAGCCAGGGATGCAATAGGTTGAGTTTCCCGCTTATTTTGGTGACCATATGACACAATTACTCTAAGATGTTGAAATGGAGTGAGCTGAAGAGCGCACACTTCTTCCTTGTGTAAAGCTTTTCCCTCACAGCAAGGTGCTCCTTCGCTGTGAAGTGCTGCCTTCCACTCAAGGGATCTATTTGGCTTTTTGCATCACATATTGTGGATTTTAATTACAGTTCTGGAAGGCATCCTGAAAACAGGAGACCACAAAAGGTATGCAGGCAGCATAGTAATGAGGTCTTCTGCTACTTCTGAGCCTTTTGCGTATTCTCCTGTCACTGATTTTGTGTGGAGGAGGAGGATGAGAGTGTCTGAGAGCAACTGAGATACTACTGAGTGTTTCCTGGGCTTCAGGTAGAGAGGATCCCTGCCATTTTTTGAGGAGTGAGGCCTCACAGCTTCAAGCAGACTGAGGTGTCTTGGTGCCAGAGCAGTTCCACTGTGCCACTGGTGCCACCTGACCCGGCAGCAGACCCAAAACCTGTAGAACCAGCCATAGCTGCTTGCAGATTTCTCTGCTCTGTGCAGCCAGGTTCTGAGCATGGCATAAGCTACACATTATCAGCTTGTATAAGGAGGACGAGAGGTGATGGGCATAAGTATGAACTTAGGTAGTTCCATCTAAACACAAGGGGAAAGTTCTTTTTTTTAAGGGTGGCAGAGCCATTGGAACAGGCTGCCCAGAGAGATGAGGGAGTCTCCATCTCTGGAGTAATTCAAAACCTGCCTGAACGCTGTCGTGTGCAACCTGCTGTAGGTGAACCTGCTTTGGTGGAGGGGGTTGGACTAAATGATCCCCAGAGGTCACTTCCAACCCCCTAGCACTCTATAAGTGAAACCCTCAAAATTACAATGCCGCCTTGAGAGTAAAGTTGGAATATTCCCTGGAGTTTCCAGGGAATTGCCTGCCTCTTGTTAGTGGGGGAAAGTTTGCTTCTTGTGAACTTATCTTTGCCCTGTTTTGTTATATTTAATAATTTTTTAATTTATTAATTCTCCACTTCACCCCCTCTTCATTTCATAGCAACTCATGCAGCCAGTGACGTTCTGGAAGCAAAAGTTATTTCATCAAGTGTAGTTCCAATCTTTAATTCTTTTTCTGTCTTTCCCATTATCCAAAAACCTGTGCATAAATTTAGCCAGCTACTCAATAAACACACATATGCACAAACTATTTTCACAAGTACAAAATATCAAACAATAGGAGGTGAAGTAGGACAGATGCATGTATTTGATTCCAAGGACTGTGACAACAGAAATGCTTTACTTGCAGTTCTTTCCAGAAAGATACTCTCTTGCACTGACATTCACATCTACCAGTCACACCTAAGACATTAATGATTTAGAAAACCAAAATCCTCAGATACCTTAATGACATGAGCAATGGTGATTCTTGAGCTCCCATGCCGGGAAGAGCTACAGATGCTCCTGCTGAGATTTGCCAGTGACATTAAATACAATGAACACCAGCCAGTCCCTTGGAAGATGAGAGAGCTCATTACCCTTCCCTTCCCCTTCAACCTTTGGAGTAGTTTTAAATTCAACTAGAGTGGTTAGGTGGGAATAAAAGCTGAAGTTCAAAAGCTGCTGGTCAGTCAGCTTTCTGCTTTTATTTGTCAGGAGGCGCAATTCCAACAGAGCTCAGCACAGAGTCAGACCAGATGTGTATGGGGAAAAGAAAGCTTACCTATCCACCAGCTAAAAGGGAAGTTGAGCTCACTCAGATTGCAAGACACCATATTCACTCCCACCATCACAGCTGTTCTCGCACCCTGGCCAATCAGATCTTATAGGGTTGACCTGGATCTCATTCTTACCTCTACTGCAATGACATATGCATGTCAACTGCAACACAATTATCCTTCAGTGAGACAGGAGAGTGTCTGGCCCTGAACATATTTTATCTGACAACACCCACCCTCTCAAGTTTATGATGCTCAGAAACATAGTTGAATAATCAACCACTTAACAAGAACCCACTGAATGAAAAAGAGCTGTCCCAACAGAGAATTTGATGCTCTGTTTCTGACGCCATTTCAGAAAAGGTATCACTCTAGGGAAAATGAAGCAATGTTTTTGCATGACAGTTGTGTGGAATCACATTTCAGAGTTACATCAGCCTCCAGCTATTTATTTCTTACTTCCCAAAAGCACAGTGTAGCATCAAAGGAAAAGAATTTGCCGATGCATTTTTTCAACAGTAAAGGCACGCTTCATATTTAAAAGCCCAAATCTTTTTCTAAACAAAATGCAAGCTTAAAACAAAAAAACCAAACAGAACAAACAAATGAAAAACCTGATAACGTTCAATCAATCTAATCTTAATTCTGTGTCGCATTTACACAAAACAAGAGAGAAATAAAAGGCTCGGTTAAGGAGACAACACACTTAGTTTTGCCCCTTTTTTATAATAGCATCCCTTGGAAATCTAAAAGGAAAGAGAAAAGAGAAAAGCAAGACACAAGAGAAACGTCAGATGCAGGACTGAATTGTTATGCAGTGTTAAAGAGGAACAGGTTAGTCATACGAATGATTCAACCTCACTGAAATTTTAGAAGCCATGAATCTTTACACATTTGAAGAAATAAAATAAATAAAACTTAAAAAATCATTCTGAAGTTTATAACACGAACTGGACTCTGACAATGCTGTTGGAACTGTTGGGAAAATCTTCGCTTTTCACTGATCTGCTTATCGCAGGCCTCTATCAAAAACACAGCATCGGTGATCTGATGTTTATCCTTCACCAGATTCAGGCTCCAATCTAGGCACTCAGTCCTTCTGACACTCAAGGGCCATTTTCAGAACGGAGTGACAAAGCATCTAAGAGATAAACATATCAGTATCCTTCTCCCACTTAGCCCAGGAAGACTTTCACTGGAAAGCTTTGGTGGTAGTTTCAGGAACTTCAGTCTTTAGCTATATATTGGATGCATTTAAAGGAAACCTTCTCCATAGAATGTAAGATACCAATTGCCTTATGCCATATGGAAATTTATCTCTTTAAGGGATGTTTTCTATTGCCCACAAACACATAATCCCTTTATGAATTTTCCCAAGCATTTGTTTTCAATATTATTTCCACCACAAGTTCCATAGCACTGTACATTGCATAAAAAGCCTGTTTCTTCTCCTCACTTCCAAACAGGCTGTCTTAACCTCTGTGTTCTGAACTATGAAATAAAGCAGAATCTGACCATTTTTCTCTCTGATTCTGTGCTGTGTTATCTACAGCAGGGGAAAGGGGAAACAAAGGGATGACTTTGTGTCAATGCATCAGTTTGTCTTCTCACTATCCCAACTCTACATATTTTTTCTCATCATTAAAACATCTCTTCTCCTACCCATTTATATTTTTGTTCACTGATGTAAGCAATCAGCACAGCTATTATTTAAGAAAATAAATTGTCTCACACATGGACAAAATCCTTAAGCTACAGAGTAGGGGAGGAAACCAAGATTCCAAATCCTCACTAATTGTGATGATCTGGCTTTTGTCAATTTGCAGGATTAACTCACTCCTCTAATAGTCCACAGATTTCTTCCTCACATCACAGCTGAGTCATGGGATTTTCATACTCACAGGATAAGCCTACTTAGCTCTTTCTAGTCCATGGGATACCCCTTACCTCTTTCTTCTCTTGGTCACCCCAGTATCACAAAAGGGAAAGTAATGATTCTAAGGTCATTAAGCCATGCATAAAAATGTCATAAGAGATCAAATCACACCAGTGTAATGAAAAAGAAACCCGTTCTACAGTTCCCACAGACTTCAGTTTCTCTTCTTGATGATATCAGAGAATCAGTATACAACTGGGCTGCTAGGTGAGGGGCTGGACAGGAGGAATGAAATACAAATAAGCCAACTCCTCTGACAGACAAACTGATCAATCATGGCAAATGTCAGTTGATGACATACTCTAGCTTTTGTATGGTCATACATGATTACTAGTGATGTGGTTCCAAGAGGCTTTTAGTTAGAGGAAAGCTGCCTGAGAGATAACACAGGCATGAGGGAAGAGGACAACAGAGATAATTTAAAAGGGATATAATTTCAGAGCAAATGGATTTGTTTGACAATCTGTTTCTTGGCCCAGTCAATCTTTGGAAATAAAATTCCTGCATTTTGTCTAGTCTGCCTATAGTGTTGCTTTGTTAGAGTCCAGGTCACAACATTAAAAAAACAGATCAGTGCAGGACTTGGCACACATTTCTTCAGCATCATCATGAGCTAGTAGTAGCAGGAACAAAGTTTTCTATTATGTTCAGGGAGCTACCATACTCAAATGCAGATATCATAGCTGCAGTAATTGAATTGCTATTGAATCATAAGCCATCCAAAGAATTCTGGACCAAAATTTAACTGCACAAAGGCAAAATAACTCCTGCATACTCAGCTGTATGTGACTGCATAAGAACACAGTACTAGAAGAGACAAGATACAAATCTCCTTTTCTCTTGTTGCTAAGATGCTTTGGCAAAATAGATCTGGCTCTAGGAAGCATGGAATAATTACAGAAGGCACTTGTTAGCCTACAGAGGAACAAGCAGATTGATTTCTATACCTTGCATTATATGCTACAGAAGCTATTTAAATTACCCTGGCACTGTTGTAGCAATCATTAACATTTTAGCTTTGCCCCACTGAACACTAAGAAGCAACAGGAAAAGCAACAAGTGAAAGAGAAATAAACATCACAGACTTGGAAAAAAGCTTGGAATCAAAATCCTGGACAAGAATACCTCACAGAGACGTTGGCTCTGTATCTGAACTCTCCATCTTATGCCCAACTCTAATCATTACCAGTTTCTTGTTAAAAGCCTGTGCCTTGAAGAATAGACATGAGACAGTCATGACCTAAGTAAAGTCCGAACAAATCATTCATCACTGCAAAACTCTAGAACAAGCTGGTACTTTTTCAGAGAACAGTGTTCCTCTAAACACACACTATACACAAAGAGGAAACAGAAAGCACATACTTTAGGCTTTCATCAATTGTACACAAACAAAGCCTTTGATAAATCTCTGAATAGGCTTGAGATCATTATGCCTGAGGCCAAGAGGCTCTCAGAAGTTTAAGATCTCGTTTTCCAAAGTTTTGGTCAAAGGCTCTTTTTAAGTACAGGGGAAAAAAAGAACATTTTTTTTCTTTGAGTATCGTCATGTTCACAGTAGCCCTACTCAAATCCTTACATGCACTATTCTTACCAAATTCAAACTTCACAACTTCAAGGTCTGGACCAGCAGTTGCTTACTCACACCATCAGACAGATTTTCTGTTACCCATTCTCCCTGTCATGGCCCACGTTGTTCCTGGAATAGCTGGCCTTTTCCATTTCTCAGAATCTTCCCTTCCTGTCACTCAAATCTACCAAACACATTGCCTTTTTTTTTTTTCAGATTTATTGTTGTTTTCCTTTTCAACTAAATTGACTTAAAAGGCATAAAAAGATTCTTACACAAATCCTGGAATGTAACTGGAGGACCTAGGAAGTGCCCACAATGTTATGTCATGCAGCTCACACAAAAGTGGCATGTTTTTCATCTAGAGGCACACCAGTAGAATCACAGAATCATAGAATCAACCAGGTTGGAAGAAGCCTCCAAGATCATCCAGTGCAACCTAGCACCCAGCCCTAGCCAGTCAACTAGACCATGGCACTAAGTGCCTCATCCAGTCTTCCCTTGAACACCTCCAGGAACAGTGACTCCACCACCTCCCTGGGCAGCCCATTCCAATGCCAATCACTGTCTCCGGCAAGAACTTCCTCCTAACATCCAGCCTATACTTCCCCTGGCACAACTTGAGACTGTGTCCCCTTGTTCTATTAATTTAGAGATTGATGTTGTAATCTGCTCTTAACTTAGTAGTAAGATCAACGCTCAAAGATATTTATGTGCCTAAGGAAACCAATAGAGATAAACAACAGGTTTACATCACAATCTGCACTCTGAACATATCACCATTTGCAGCTAAGCTATGCAGAACATCCCTTCAATGCCAGCTGGCATGGATGGATTCTACAGGTACTTATGGGTGCGACATATCAGGAAACAGCAGGCCAAAGAGGAACAACAAAACGTACTGAGAAGTACATTAAAATCTCCTCAAGACTACTAATCCATGAAGATTAGTGGACTTGTTCAATCTATGAGACCTGATAAAAACCAACACACCAAGGCCACCAGGACATACTGTCATCAATACGAATGCAGCTTATAATACCTCCATGAATGTAGCACCTGCTACATGTAGACAGGCTATAGGACCATAAGAATCAAAAGACCATCTGGGTATTCCCTGAATATCCAACCAGAAGTCACTGCTGTATTAGTGCTTATTTCTACTTGAGTAAACAATGGTGGCTGACTTCCAGTTGTTGCTACAACCAATTGCAATGAACAAGGGTGAGGGAGAACTGTGTGAGGAATTAATCGCATGTACTGTATGAATAGTTATCTACTTTAAAAACAACAGCTCAGTTCTATCATCATCAACAACAGCTGAATTAATAAAAGATGTTCTAATTTATACTTGTGATCTGTGTCTCCTCCAGCTCAATCCCCTATCAGGGTAACAAGTTCACAACATTCATTGTTCTGCTGCCCCCTGTATGAATGGCTCTACTTCTACCAAACAGGAGCAAGCACTGTTAGCATGACCACAAAAGCTTCAATGGGAAGAAAACATATTTTGTTATTTTACTTACTTGGTAGGGATATAAAGTGACACCATTCGTTCTGGACAAAGACCAAGTGCCATCAAGGTACTGATGAGCCTGGATTGCCATGGAGTTGAGAACATTACCATTGCTGGGGCTGGTGGCCATTTGAAAGCTGACCTTGGCTTGGTGTCCAGGAGAGCCATTTTTCTTCTCCACTCCATTGACAATTCCTAGACTGTTAGGTTTTCCACTGTGTTTGTTTGCAACAAAGCCTGTATAATTAGATGTAGCATAAGGAGCAGGCATGTATGTCCAGTCCCTGGGCTGCAGGCTGCCCATGTGCCGGGGACTTACTAACGTGGGAACGTTGGAGAGAGGTGGAGGAGAGCCTGGTGAGACATCATAAGGTTCTGAGTTGGCAGCTTGCTCCAAGGTCAGCACCATCTGAATAGCCTCTTGCTTCAACTGGTTCAGGTGTGTGGCACAAACATCACATCTGTTGTCCTTCTCATTCCATGCTTTACGAATGGTATTGGGAACTTGGAGCTTGTCATGAATCAAAGAGAAACTCGGCTCCTAAAAAATAGTGAATAAAAATAAGAAAACACATTAATAAATCAAAGAAAAGAGAGGGGGACAGGAGAGAAATGTTTAACCATGACTATCACAGTGAAACATTCAATGCACAATCAGCAATAATAAAAAGCCAATTTAAGAGATAAGGTTAGAATGCAAACAAAGGCCACTAGATACACTCAACATATGCCAGCATCAGAGCTGAAGGGGAAAAAAAGAGATACTGTTGGAAAGAAAAAGTTCTTTTACTGATAAGTGGTAAATATTATCATTTCATTGCAAGTTTCAATGCATGGCAGAGAGAATAAATTAACTTGCTTCACACCACTGCACCTTATTTCTGGCTTGAATGAAATCTATTCTTATACAGGTGAAACCAAGGGGAACTCCACTAAAACCAGTGGGCTTGTAGCAAGGTTCACAAATTAATCCACTTGGCAATTCCAGCTTTTGGTACTCAGAAAATTCAGGAAATATTCTGCAATAAAATATAACTTTTAAAAGGTAACATTTCAAAGCTTTCCTGTAAAGAAAAGAAAAACAATTAAAAAGAAAAAAAAAAAGAAATTAAAACCCCACAGAAGTACCACCACTCTCTCAAAATCATTTTCAGAATTCCAAACAGGTATTTGATGAAAGTTTAAGACATTTTAGCGTATTTTCAGCCAGAAAACAAAACCAAAGCAAAACCATTTTTTTTGTTCATTAAACAATCTACCACTGCTTTGGGTAGAATAGAATAGAATCATACAGTGCAACCTAGCACCCAGCCCTAGCCAGTCGATTAGAACATGGCACTAAGTGCCTCATCCAGGCTTCTCTTGAACACCTCCAGGGACGGCGACTGCACCACCTCCCTGGGCAGCCCATTCCAATGCCAATCACTCTCTCTGCCAACAACTTCCTCCTAACATCCAGCCTAGACTTCCACTAGCACAACTTGAGACTGTGTCCCCTTGTTCTCTTGCTGGTTGTCTGGCAGAAGAGACCAACTCCCACCTGGCTACAGCCTCCCTTCAGGTAGTTGTAGACAGCAATGAGGTCTGCCCTGAGCCTCCTCCTCTCCAGGCTAAACAACCCCAGCTCCCTCAGCCTCTCCTCATAGGGTTTGTGTTCCAGGCCCTTCACCAGCCTTGTTGCCCTTCTCTGGACACGTTCCAGCACCTCAACATCTCTCTTGAATTGAGGAGCCCAGAACTGGACACAGTACTCAAGGTGTGGCCTGACCACTGTTGAGTACAGGGGAAGAATAACCTCCCTCATCCTACTGGCCACACTGTATTAGCAGTGTAGCTGCTAATAATATAAAATACAGTAATTTTATTTAAAGAATGGCACATGTATAGGGTCACCGATTTGTAAAGAGTAATTTCCTTCCTCAAAAGCACAGTTTGAGTGCACAACCAAGTGATCAGGTTTAAAACCACTTGCCTCATATCTTTATTTCACACGTAGATCTTGGAATATCGGATGTGATCTCCACTGAGCAATTCCACCCTGATCTGACCACAGGCACTGAACACTGGCCTAAATGACAAAGTGGTGCAGTAAGCTGTAGAGCCAAACAGCAGTCTTAGCAGGAGTTTATCATCAGACCTGCCATTTCTTACAGTATCATGCAGTTTTAGAAATTGACAGCAATAATGGATGTGTTACACAGAGCAAACAACAGTTACACGCTGGAAATATTTCCTGGAAATTTCACACCATGTTGGTGTGGTTTTGCACATCAGGCAGAGCAGACTTCACCTTCCTCTCCTTAAGTTTTTGAGACTTATTGGTGGATTTTCTTCTGACTACTCAAAAAGATTCATAAACAGTAGCATCAGAATCTATTTCCCCTCTCCCTCTCCTTTGTGGCTCTATCATCTTTGACAGCAAATTGAAATGAAACTGAAAGAGTGTGAGGGAAGAAATCACACAAATAAACACCACCCTTATTAAAGAATTTGATGAACCCCAGGCCACACAAGATAGACAGACCTTATGTCTTAATAGTTTGGTTAAGGGAAAGAATGGGTAAGAGGGTACAACACAGGGAAGAAGAGAATTTGTTGGTAAAAGGTCATATTCATTATTATCTATCTTTATTACACACACAAGCATTTTATTTTCACTGTTTAACTACCATGAACAGCTCCTCAGCATGCTGTGATTAATTGAGTCATAAATCATGGTGCCTCTTTATGCACAGCAGCACAAGAGCTGAGAGTTCTAGCCCCAGAAGCCCAAGAGTCATACAAGCTGATGAGAAATAACAGGAGGCTGAGATCTGATCATGCCTCAAGCTGGTCATTTCAATTTTATATACAAAAGGGGTCAAAGTATCAAAGTGTGTCAGGAAGGCAGGAACTGGATTCTATACCAACCCTGCCCCCATAACCTTCGGGAAAGGGACTGGTGGAAATCAGGGGGAAAAGACAGGATGCAAGTGATGTCAAACCCTATTTTTCATCCCAGACCATAACTAGGTCAACAGATCACATCAGACATAGACATCCCATCTATGGTGCCGCTTATACAGTGAAAGGACTTTCTACTTCTCCCATAATGAACTAGATGAAGCTACCTACATAGATGAAGTGAAAGGAGTCTTCTTTTCCTGGCTGCTCCATGTCAGTCCAGGAAAAATACTTGCCAGCAATTCCTTCAGCTAGATAGCACCAGAGAGCTAGTTGTTCTTGAAAGTTAACTTTCCTTAGGCAACTGGGCTTGAACCCAGGTAATCATATACAACATTCAAATCCAGCAGCAGTTCAAGATGGAAATTCCTTGATACTATGATAAATATTCCAAGGAAATAAAGCCTTCTCTCTAAAGTAAGCAAATGTCAGCATGACATAAATATTCAAGTAGCACATCAACTTTCAATAGTGCTGGACAGCAGTGAATTCAGCTTCATCTCAGTCTTAAAACAAACATCAGATCATTCTCTGATACAACAATAAACAGAGAGGGAGAGAAGGGGAAAAGGAACACTGTTCCTTCTCAGGAGCAGAGAAGAGGAAAACAGGCACAACCTAAATTGATATTCCAAAGAGAGGCCCTACTAACCTATCAGACTCTACTGAACAGATAGCTCAAAACTGGATCCAAGTCTGGAATAAGAAACAGAAAAGCCTACAAGACAACAAATTAATTGGGAGAAACTCAGGTTCCAGAAACACATTACTCACACTGTGTTCTCAACATAAAACTGATAATGCTTTAAAGAGTTTTCTTACTTATACTGCACTGGGCAGAATATAAGCCCACAGAAAAAAATCAGCTGACAGGCTTGCAAACATTCAGTAGGAAAGCGGCCAGAGTTGGACAGTCATTACACCCTTGCTTGAAGAGCAAGGAAATGCAGCTACACAGCATTTTGTTTCGCTATTTAATCTGCAATTCATCTGCACACATTCCTCAAGGAATGCTTAACAGTTCAAAAAACAATATTCTGCTCCACAGACATACAGCAGTATCTTACTCTAGACGAAACAGTGATGGGCAAGCCCCACTAAGCAACAGGAGCTTGAGAGATTACACTCCCTACTGAAACTTGTGAGGTCTAACAAACTCCATACTCTGTTGCATGAGAGCAGATTTGCTTGCGAAATTTGAGGTTGACATTAGAAATACCGTTTATATTTTGGCACTCATTCCCAGTACTGATAGAACAAAGTACAGCGGCACTGAAAACTGAAATAGAACTTTAATATCACAAAAGCGTTTGGTTGGAGTTCAGGGCAAAGGTTCATGATGGTTTCTCTTATTGCCATAATGGTTCACCGATCTTTAGTATAAACAGCATTACTATAAACTCCTGCTCCTATAATAAACAAATGAAGGCTTGCAAGAGGTTTGAAAGCTTCAGGAGATCAGTCACAACACAAACCACTGCATAAATGCACAAGGCAAGCAACGAGAGTGCACTCTGAGTTTTGTTGCAAGGAGCTTTCTTATACTACCTTCAAGTTTTCAAGCTCAACTGAAAACTAGTTCCAGCTTTGTTTAGTTTTTCATCTTCTCCATTGTAGCCAGATAGCAATTAATCCTTCACCTATGGTCCTGGTCTTGAACAAAACACTCACAAGGGAAAGAAGTTCTGTTTTTTTAGAGGTCCATCATAAGTATGCAAAGGAATTCTTGCTTTAGCTAGTGGAGATGTACCTGGTGAACAGGCACTAGTTAAGAAACACTCAAATGCATAGATATGTGTACAAGGGTAAATGCAATCCTGACTTCATGCAGGAGGAATGCCACTACTGTTTGAACATGTAAAGTAAAGCAAAAAGAACCTCTTCTGTCTCCCTTTGTAAACCTGTATCTTGCTGTACAGTTTTCACATTTTAACTCCACCACTATGGAAGCAGGTTGTAAAGAGAATAATCCTTTCCTTACTTCCACCCAGCTTTGAGCCCATCTTCCTCAGAGAAAGCAAATGACTACTTTCATCATGAAGCACAGTTTCACATTTATGCAATTCAAGGAAATAAAGGCAGGCAGAGGCTGGTGGATTGTGAGGCAGGCAAGAAACAGTATGATCAATGTACAGTTTTATGTTACGTGGAACCTAACTGATCACAGAATCACACACAAATACCTCATACACATGTTACTTTTTGCAAACAGACACTTACATAGGACATACTCTTCAGGTTTGTGCACAACTGTATTTGATTTGGTCAACTATAGCCTATGTGAGTTATACATTATAACCCTGTCATTACCCTACATCAGAGAAAATGTAACTATACAATGCGTCTCAAGACCTTCTTGTCAAATTGCATCCTTCAACGCTCATATTATTCCTTGCTCTACAGAGCAAAGCAAAGCAGTCAATATCAACGAAATCAGAGGTTAGATGCTCACAAGACTCAGAGTTCTTTTGTTTCTGAAATTGTCCAGGCAGCAACAACTGCTGGTTTGTAATCCATCACATAGCATGAGATGAGAAGTAGGAAAAAGCAATGATCAAAGCTCTGCCCAGGAAGAAATGTGTTTTCCAGACTCACTCTCCACAGGTAGAAAGTAAAAGAACTAATTAAGAAACACTAGCGGGAGAGAAGCCTTAAACTTGATAAAAAACACATGTTTTTTCCAAGACTCTACAAACATCTCTGCTCTACATACAATCCTATTAGTCCACAGTTGATCCCTCTTTAGAAGAAAGAAAAAAATTCACCACTTCACAAGAACAACAAACCGCTCCTCTGTTCTCCTTTCTCTCTTGAGAGTGTATTTTCCAGCCCAATAAAATGATTATACTTGTAAATTTACTTTACAGAGGCACTTGGGCTATTTTCCAAGTGACTCTGCACCCTAACTTAAACATACCCTGTCATTTTTGGGGCTGCTTTTCAGAAATTTGCTGTTTTCAGCATTCCAGAGCCATAACAGTAGAAAAAGCTCCTCACTGTTACAATGGCACCACTTCTATGTAAGTATGTTCAAATAAATTGAAATCAGTGAGAGTTTTCCCTCAAATAAGGGTAACAAGACACATACTATGACTATAAATTAGCACCATCAAACTGATCTGAGAACCACTGCATAAAGATCAGTCAGTACTGGACATAAACCAGTCAGCTTTGCTAAGTAAAGACAGACTCGTCTTGATTACTTAAAGGTGACAAGACCTCTACTAGCCCAAGCAATGTTTCGGTAAACAAAACCCAAGGCTGCACATGAGCAAGATGGGCACTGGCCTCCCTTTTTCTGTTGTTCTGCACAAAGTAACAAACACACTCTTTGGACAAGACTACACTGCCTTAATACTCTCTGTTACAGAAGATGTCCCTCATGCCTAACACGTCTTCTTCACATAACCCATCCGTTACCAGTCCCAGCTGAGCAAATTAAATTCTCATCTTCTCTGCTGAAAGAGACAAACACATTTCCCTTTGTCCTTCCAAAACTCTCTCCTTTCTCCAGCAGGAACGTCTCCCCCACAAGCACAAACAGTTACAGCACGTTTGGGAGAGAAGAGAAGGCAACCCTGAACCGTGAGTAGGGAGCTTTGACAAAGTAGAAACAAAGGAAATGAAGAAAGCACAGAGAAATAAGAAATAAGCTTTTTACATTAACCTGTCTTGCAGCAAGCCCTTATAAAGAGGCTGTCTTAGCAACTGCAGTAAAAACCTCTGTAGCATTGTTACCTTTAACTATTACCATTTTGTCCCTCAAATTTGAAAAACAGCTTTCTGCTGCTGACTTGGGCCTTTTAAAAAGGCCATGAGAACGCTCCCTGTGCTACAGTTATCTCCAGAACACATTGGGGGAAACAGCTCTTTGCAGAGAGTGGGAGGAAGGAAAAATCAAATCTTAATCCTACCTGGTGTAGCTCTTGCCACACTACTATTTTCAAGGTGTTCTTTTTGAGCTGGCATATAGCACTGACTTTTGAACTTCTATAATTCAACATTTGTCACTATAAACCATCCACCCTGAAGATAGAAAAATGTGCTACTTTGGCTTAGGCTGTTTTCTTATCTGAAACACACAGAAAGCCTGAGCAAGGCTCACCTTGCCGACTGGCAGCAGCAGGAAGCAGAAAAGAGAAAAACCTGGGGAAAATAGGATTAAAAATGGGGACAGACGAAGGAGAAAAACAAAAACTGTTTTCTAGTTGTTCCATGGCTTATGGCTCTGATGATGGATCAGCACGGATAGACTTACAGCTGTACACATCTGGCACACAGGTGTTTGTTAGCATTTGACAGCTAGACACCAGCCAGATTTTAAATTGGGTTGGGAAGAGATGAAAAAGCAGCAGGAAAAGCCAAATATACAAGTCTTGTCTGATGAGCTCTGCTGTGGAGTTGACTAGACCTCTGCAAACCAGACCGAATCTTTGGCCACAGCGTGTGCTGGGTGAAAGCCTCTTTTACCTCTATGTGGTAACTCAGCTGTTGTCAAAGGGGCAGAACACATCAGCTCCTTTTTTATAGCACAAATAAGAGGAAACACACACTCATTGCAAAAACCTCAGTACATCTGCATGAAAAACCAGCAGCTTTATTCTGTCCTCCTTGCCTTGTATTCCTGCCTGAATGTTGGAGGACGCATTTGCTTTCTTAACCACCAGAGCACAGTATGAGCTTGTGTTCAACTGATGATTCACCTTGACCCCCTAATACTTTTCTGCATCACTGCTACAGACAGCCTTGAGTCACGCATGAAACCCAGACGTATTGCAGACACGTTTTTGTTCCAGTTTCCAGTCATCCCACAGAATTCACTTGCTGTTGCTTCCTCTTCACTCAACCAAGAGGCAGCTATAAATTTGACTTAAATATTACTGGAATTAGATGCTTCCAAGAACTTACAAACTGTTAGCTTAATCAAACAAATGTTTACACTTGCTTCTCACCATAGGGCAAATGTGATGAGACTTTTTTCCATGAACTCCTTCAGGCTGCCATTCACAAAGACATTGTTCATTATTGTTTGTGTCCTGTTACCCTTTCAAACCCACCTGGGATAATCATGGAGCATGACTGACCTAAGCCTACATGGGCCAGACCTGTTTAAATACTGGAATAACATTGGTCTTCCTTTGACTCTTTCAAAGTTATCCATTATTCCAAGCTTTGATAAACATAACATCAACAGATGACTGGAACCTCATTGAGTAAGCAGGCTACAAGAGCAATTACTGCTCTGACACACCTCTACATTTTCAAAGTTTAGCTAGCTTCTTGTGCAAGAAGAGCATTACAGTTCTTTGATCAACACCAGCACAGAGCCACTACTGCTGCTGTGGCCAGTGGTTTCTCAGACAGCTGCCACATCTGAAGAACGATAACTCAACATAAATGTGAAGGTCAGGACAGTATTTGAGACACCTACATACTTCCTGTTCTTCTGATTTATACAGGAGTTTGTAGTAAGCTGAAACCTCTTGTAACTGCTTTTCAAACATGAGAATCGTATCCCTTTTAATTTAGGTGGGGGGAAAAGTGTTTATTTTGTAACTTAGCATTCTCAAAAGAGCTATTCAACAATTTTTATCACTCCTATTCAGCTTCAGCATATCTACGGTTCTGGACCCCTCAATTTAAGAAGGACATTGAGATGCTTGAATGTGTCCGGAGAAGGGCAACGAGGCTGGTGAGAGGCCTCGAGCACAGCCCTACGAGGAGAGGCTGAGGGAGCTGGGATTGTTTAGCCTGGAGAAGAGGAGGCTCAGAAGACCTTATTTCTGTCTACAACTACCTGAAGGGTGGTTGTAGCCAGGAGGAGGTTGCTCTCTTCTCTCAGGCAGCCAGCACCAGAACAAGAGGACACAGCCTCAAGCTGTGCCAGGGGAAATTTAGGCTTGAGGTGAGGAGAAAGTTCTTCACTGAGAGAGTCATTGGCTACTGGAATGGGCTGCCCAGGGAGGTGGTGGAGTCGCCGTCCCTGGAGCTGTTGAAGGCAGGATTGGACGTGGCACTTGGTGCCATGGTCTAGCCTTGAGCTCTGTGGTAACAGGTTGGACTTGAAGATCTATGAGTTCTCTTCCAACCTTGGTGATACTGTGATACAAATGACAGCAGGACATTAAATATTTTCTCTCCTATTCAAATAATTTTTTTATCTCTGCTCCCCCCACCCCCTGCCACTTCTCTTCTTAAACCAAAACTGAGGTTTTTGTCTCCACTTTAGGAAACATTAATATCTTTAAACTGCAACAAAATTGCTCCTTTGGGCGTGGGAGTGGAAACAAATAGACAGATACAGGTAATTGGTGGCTTTGACAACTGATGAAGACTGTTGCACATTTGGAAGTCTATCTGTCCTTTTGGTTTTAGTTTACAAGTTTGTGGAATTTTTTTATTCACTCAGCTTTTGGGAAGCAATTTTCCAAATCGCCCCATCTCGCACTGGTGGTCCAACTTGGTTCAGCAAAGCTACTTCTGTTCATCTTGGATGTGCTCTCATCAAGCAACACTCATTCAGAGCATCTTCTCTGGTTTCTCTGCTACTATCAGATTTCCATCCTTCTCAACTTGACTGGACAAGAGTTGGGAAGGTTAAGGATATAGACTGACTACAATTAGAACACTGCAAGCCTTAGTGCAGGATTAATTACAGACAGATTTTACTGTAATTTAACAAAGCCATTTTAAATTCACACTTTAAGTTGACTTTGACTTTTATTACATTGAACGTGAAAAGACCAAACCAAAGTCATCTTAATCTTAACAAAACTGCATTTAAAATTGAAGTCCTGTCTGCTTTATTAAAATCAAATGAAGCTTATCTTTGTGCCATCTGAACAAAAGAGAATGAATTTAGTTTCCTAACCACTAGGAAAGTATACCACAAAGACAACAGTCACTTTACAGTAATAAAGTCTCTCCCACACACATTCAGAGTCAGAGGCATATGGAAAATTGAACTGTATTTGCTTCTTCTCTGTGTTTCTATTTTGCATTAGATAGATGACATGTAAAAACTTGTCATTTGGGAACAGGAGAAAGCCTCCGCTCTGCACTGATTCTCAAATCTTTGTACATATGAAACATTCTGAGCTGCATACAAATCTACTTACTACTCAGTACCAGTTACACCTCACATTAGTATTGACTGAGGGTTCTCACCAGCATTTTATCCCAACTGAACTAAAGAATGAGCATCTCAGCGTCTGCAGAGCTGTTACAGGTCTTTAGAGTTATTTCCTTCATGCAAATGCATTCAGGATTCAAGCAAGTGGGCAGTGTGAAAGGTGGAGCATTAGCTA
This sequence comes from Tricholaema leucomelas, assembly GCA_013400475.1. Taxonomy (NCBI): domain Eukaryota; kingdom Metazoa; phylum Chordata; class Aves; order Piciformes; family Lybiidae; genus Tricholaema lacrymosa; species Tricholaema leucomelas. The sequence continues at coordinate 1,069,273 of WAAF01015012.1, forward strand.
AGACTATGGAGAACAGTCACAGATCACTGTGCAAACTGAAGCTGCAGGGGAAAAAGAAGAGATCCCTACTTGAAGCTGATGGTGCTAATCAGGTGGCATCAAGGAGAGGAGAAATCAAAGCAATAATCTGTGAAAGGATTCTCTTTTTCCAACTAGCTTCTGATACAAGCAATTTGGAGGTCTGCTGATGGGGTCAGCAAAGATAAAACTAACCTAAAAGAAAGCTCACAACATCTCTATTAATGTGTCATACACCACCCTGTTTTCCCTAAAAGATTTTATGCTGCATTTTAAGTGCACAGAAATTGCTTAAGAGCATCCTGTAAGCAGCTCTGAGGTTTGACAGCACCTGTCTAAAACATCCTCCTTGATAAGTACCAGGCTTGGATCTGCTTTTAATAGTAATTGAATACTACATGCCACCTGCTGCTTTCTCCATGGACAGCTAACGTCTGCTTGCTACCTACCACACAGGATCTCAGAGTCTTACTTTAATCTGCTATTTACCACCTCCTTCTTACCCCAAGACATTCACTCACAAAAGGCCTGCTCTACTTGCTCCTCTCTCAGAATCATGTCCAAAATCAAACTCCATTTCAGTGACTCAGTCTCTAGAAAACCCCCTTTATTCCCCAGACTTTTAGAAAAGCACCACCACCCTGTTCCTTTCCTGCCAACAACAGACTGAACAGCCATATTTCCTCCCTTGGTTTCCAAAGCCTTTTATAGTCCAGCCTCAGGCTCACCAGGCTTATCAGGTGCATAGTTCCCAAACCTAGCAGATCACTTTTGATCCTTCTCCTGCCCCTCAGCCATAACACTTGGCTGTGTGCACTCATTTCAGTTTCAGGTTAATTGATATGATTCTTACAACTTCAGATGTGCATGATGTTGTTAATTATTTATATTAGAAGTTGGATTCCTTTTATTAGTAATGGGAGTAAAGGAAAATCTCAACACAATCCACTGAAATTTTAGCCTACCACTTCCACATTATCTCAGAGTGGGTTGTTTGCTTGTGAAAGCTCCTCAGCTTTCATGCAGTAACAGACAGTACCCAGAGAGCTGCTTCCATTAATGAAGTTATATTAAGAACTAATTACCAAATTGTCTAATTATGGCTTTGCTTAATTTATTTTATGCACATGGAATCACTTGTAATTATTGCCTGAAACCCCTGCAATGAGACGTAAACGTATCAAAGACTCTTCTTTGGAAGCAAAATCTGTGTACATAGATACACTTTTCTCCCTCTAACATTTTATCACATTGTTTATCTGCTATCCCCATGTTTTACATCTTTCTCATGTACGATAGTGTGCTGGGCTGCATCAAGAGAAGTGTGGCCAGCAGGGCAAGGGAGGTGATTCTCCCCCTTTACTCTGCTCTCCTCAGACCCCACCTGGAGTACTGTGTGCAGTTCTGGAGCCCCCAACACAAGAAGGACATGGAACTGCTGGAGCGGGTCCAGAGGAGAGCCACGAAGATGATCAGAGGGCTGCAGCACCTCTGCTATGAGGACAGGCTGAGAGAGTTGGGGCTCTTCAGCCTGGAGAGGAGAAGGCTTCGAGGAGACCTTATAGTGGCCTTCCAGTATCTGAAGGGAGCCTACAGGAAGGCTGGGGAGGGACTATTGACAAGGTCTGGTAATGTCAGGATGAGGGGGAATGGGTTTAAGCTGGAGGAGGGGAGATTTAGACTGGATGTTAGGAGGAAGTTCTTTACAGTGAGGGTGGTAAGACACTGGAATGGATTGCCCAGGGAGGTTGTGGATGCTTCCTCCCTGGAGGTGTTTAAGGCCAGGCTGGATGAGGCCTTGAGCAGCCTGCTCTAGCAGGAGGTGTCCCTGCCTATAGCAGGGGGTTGGAGCTGGATGATCCTTGAGGTCTCTTCCAACCTAAACCATTCCATGATTCTATGATATTTTGATACTGTTTCTATGCCTGTACAAAAGTATTACAAACAAAATGCACCACAAAAGTTTATATCTTTGTCTTAGAAGGGGCTGTGTGCCCCCAGACTCCATGCAGTCAAAGAAATCTAAGAGTGCTAGAGCAGCCATGAAAGAACATTTATTTCACCTAATATCCAGGGCAGGAAGCAGGAGCACACCTCAGCTCTTCATCTGGGAATAATTTAAGGAACAAAGTTGTTTACAGGTTTCCACTGCGGTTGTGAGATTAGCTTATGTTTGGTTAGCACAGTATAAATATTTGGGGTAGGCAAAACGGAGGAAGAAGAAAAAAGAACACAAGAATCTGGAAAAAAATAATGTAAGAAAGATCAGCCAGCTCTCAGTGGGAACAAAATTACACTGCCACAACTGTCTTACATATAGTATAGTGCCATGCATGGGACATCTTGTGAGGCAAAGCTCCATTCTCCAGTCTTGGAGCAGTTGCCCTGTTTTAACTATGCCAACATCTCAAGTGGTAGAATGTGTGTTATGACAAGCCCATAAAAGCCTTTTTCTCTTTAGTCTGCTGCAAATGTACTGCTAAATTTCATTAAGCTGTCTGTGTGTGACTTTCTACATAAACTAATCCATATACCTCAGAATGTGTCAGCTTCAATTCAGCAGACTTTGCATTTGCTGAGGAAATTACAGAGCTGTCAGCCTAACCTTAATGTCATGCAAGATAATGGAACAGATCATCCTGAGTGCAGAGGGCACCTACAGCATGGCCAGGGGATCAGACCCAGCCAGCATGGATTCAGGAGGGGCTTGACCAACCTGATCTCTTTTCATCACCAGGTGACTTGTCTGGTGGATATGCGGAAGGCTGTGGGTGTAGTCTACCTGGGCTTCAGGAAGGCCTCTGACACTGTCTGCCATAGCAAACTCAGGGCCAAGCCGGCAGCCTGTGGCCTGGACAGGGGCACTCTGCTGGTTTAAGAACTGGCTGGATGGCTGGGCTCAGAAAGTGGTGGCAAATGGTGCCACATTCATATGGCAGCCAGTTACTAGTGGTGTACCCCAGGGATCAGTTATGGGCTGTTTAATATCTTCATTGATGACCTGGACAAGGGGACTGAGTCCACCATCAATAAGTTCGCAGACAACACCATTTTGGGAGCATGTACTGATCTGTTGCAGGGCAGGATGGCTCTGCAGAGGGACCTGGACAGGTTGGAGAGATGAGCACAGTCCAACACCATGAGTTTAACAAGATCAAGTGCCAGGTTCTGCACTTTGGCTGCAACAACCCCATGCAGCACTATAGGCTGGGGACAGAGTGGCTGGAGAGCAGTCAGGCAGAGATGGGCTGCTGGTCAGCAGCTAACTGAACATGAGCCAGCAGCGTGCCTGGCTGGCCAAGAAGGCCAATGGCATTGTGAGCTGTATCAGGAATACTGTGGCCAGAAGGAACATGGAAGTCATTCTGTCTCTGTACTCAGCATTGGTTAGGCAACACCTTGTGTCCAGTTCTGGGCCCCTCAATTTAAGAAATATGTTACGGTGCTTGAACATGTCCAGAGAAGAGTGACAAAGCTGGTGAGGGGCCTGGAACACATGCCCTACAAGGAGAGGCTGAGGGAGCTGGGGTTGTTCATCCTGGAGAAGAAGAGGCACAGGGGAGATCTTCTTGCTCTCTACAGCTACCTGAAAGGAGTTTGTAAACAGGAGAGGGTTGATCTCTTCTCCCAGGCACCCAATGAGAGAACAAGAGGACAGAGTCTCAAGCTGCGACAGGTCTAGAAGCTTTAGGCTGGAGGTTAGGAAGAAGTTCTCCACAGAAAGAGTGATTGGCATTGGAATGGGCTGCCCAGGGAGGTGGTGAAATCATCATCCCTGGAAGTGTTTAAAAGGAGGCTGGATGAGGCACTTGGTGCCATGGTTTAATTAATTAGAAGGGTTAGGTGATAGGCTGGACTCAATGATCTTAGAGGTCTTTTCCAACCAGGCTAATTCTGGGATCCTGGGAAAGGACTACATAAGATTTGGTATTTTGTGTCAAGGGTAGGTGACAAACTGGGTTTGCTGATTTGACAAATGCAGGAAGATGTAGGGAAGATGAGTCTGTGGTCAGGATGGAAGCTGTCAGACTGGTGAATGTGGCTTTACATGAGAAGAGAGCTTTAATTGCACTCACTCTGGCTTTTGCAGATGTCAGACCACCTGGTTTTGGATAATCCTTCACAAGGTAATCTAGAAAACACCTACCACACCAATACTGACTCAAGCTGATGCAGTGGCATGATGAAAGGCTGTTCTGAGAGAAGATACTGGCCTGTGTCCATAGGCTATGGATCACTTGGCTACCAGGCACCTGGTGATGTGAGTATAGCAGAAGCCTTCATGGATCTGAAGCTGTGACAGTTTGAGGGATCCTGGCTCTCCTTTGACAAAACCATAGGGATGGAGACCCATCCCATGATATTGTAATATTGTTATTCTATTTGTCTTCTGGTGTCATAACTTAAAGGGCAGTGCCTCACTGATACCCTTCCCTTCTCCTCCCTGCCTTTTTTCCCTTCACTTCTTTCTCTGGGAACAGCGTGTGCTCCTTAGCTCATGGTTTGCAGGGGAGATGGCAGGGAATTGGCAGCTGCAGCATGCAGCCTGCTGAGGTCTTGTAGGCCCCAGCTGGGGGGAGGGGGGCAGTTTTGGCCCACCCTCAGGCCAACTAGCAGGTTTCTTTGGGTTAACAGGTCTTGTTCCGATGGATGTGGCCTCGCTTGTGAATGTACTTACTCTATCCGATTGCCTTTTGTATATATGCTCTTGTAAACAGAATCTCTTTAAACTTCTAATCACTGTGCAGTATCCTCATTCTTACTCTTGGAAAAGGTAAGATTCATTTCTGTCCTCCAGTCCCAGGTAGCTTGTGGCTTCAAACTGGGACAGAAGCAAACTTTAGTTCATACAGAGCACAGTATTACAGCCAGGAACAAGCAACATGGTCTCATTCACCACTGCACTTCTCTGTGCTGGTAAATCCTTCATTTCAAGATGTCTGTCTAATGACAGGTTTGTAAAATTAAGGAAGCGCTGGAGCACAGCTAATAACCCCTTCTGTTATTGTCACCTATTCAAAAAGAACTTCCCAAACTCAAAAAGTTGGTATCATTTCAGTTCAGGACTACCGAGTTTGTTCAAATGTACTCACACTGTGAGGCTGTCACAGCCTCAAGTGTCTGAATCCCATCCTCTGCACCCTCAAAGTCCTAAACAATTCAAACAGCGGAAGAAATACCAGGGCTGGGTTGGAAAGTGTTCTCATCAAGGTCTCAAAGAAAGCATTCAGAGCTGAAAGAGGCAAAGTACTCCACTCCCCACATCCATTCACTGTGAACAGAAGCCTCTGGGACCACAGGGGACAGACCCATAACAAGCCCTAGCTGCCAAACAGCACAAAGCTGCTGGTCCCCCCATGACACTGATCTACAAGTGTGGGCTGAAAACATGCCTCCCTCACTCCTACTGCAGCTCACATTCTGTCCTGAATAAGCTGACTGCTGACAACCCCAAGAGGGGATCAGCCTCTTGACTTGTGTGGTCTGACAGAGGCTAGGATTACAAACCTTTTTGCAAATAGTCCCCAGGTGAGCCACAGGATGAAAAAGAGAGAGGGGGAGAGAAAGAGAGATTAAACAAAAAAAAAAAAAAAAAAAACAAAAAAAAAAAAAAAAAAAAAAAAGGAATTGGGGAGTGGGGAGAAAGCTTCCTGTAGAGCCTGGTAACACCACCCAGCCTCAAATAAAAATACTTGTCTCAGGTTACAGCATCAGCTAAAAAGCTCTCTGACCAGTGGGAAGGAGAACTGATTTCCAACCTTTAATCTTTACAAAGACACTGATCATGGCTTCAGGCTAGAGTTCCTTATATACTCATTCATAGCCTAATTAATAGGGAAGTGGGAATGGCATCTGAAAGGATGAATCTATCTGTTCTAGAGGTAGTCACTACCTCTATGGCACTGCTTTTTGAGGTACGCTGATAAGGCTACCCACCCGCACCCTCTACTTGTAGGAGATGCCTTGAATAATCCACAGAGTAACCTTTTGTAAACTCAGGCTGCAGGTTATCCACTACTTGGTTCATCTCTACTGCGATGGTTTGGGTGTTCCCCGCCCCCCACACACTTTGGAAACCACCCAGACTAGATTCAGCATCTCTGGAAATTGAATGAAGCTTATATTTACAGCTTAGCACAATGTACAAGCAGGTATTTACAGTGTATACAGTTATAGACAGAAATAGACAAGGTAAAAGGTAATACAGAAACACAACAGCCCTCCCAGAAGCCTGAGTCCCCAGGAGGGGCTCCCAACCACCCTTCACCTTCCCCCTCCACCTCTCAACCTTACCCCAATCCCAAGGAAGAATGGAGGTTTGGCCAAGGGGTTAGGAAGCAATATGGATTAATCAAAGAAACTGAGGCTGAGGTTATAGAGAGGGAGACGCAGCTCGGAGCTTGCCAGCAGCAGAAGTGCGACTCCCTTATCTATGTTTTTATTTTTATACATCTCAGCAAGCCTATGAGTGAAGAAGACATCACCACTGTTTCTCTTTCACAGCCTATAATCTAGTTCTTCTCACCAAAATCTATGGATTCAGAAATTAAACCCACTTTGAGAAAACTTAGACATACCTACTAAAACAAACAGCTTACAATCAGTAGAGTTACCCAGTGTCCTTTTAATACACAGTGTAAGAATTTCAGCTACCACGAAGTAAACATGTCATAAAAACTACATATTGGCATAGTTCAAGCAACCTGGGTGGGGGAGGGGAAGTGAATCTTGTTTGTTGTTCTGGTTCATATAGAATCATAGAACCAACCAGATTGGAAGAGACCTCCAAAATCATCCAGGCCAACCTAGCACCCAGCCCTAGCCAGTCAACTAGACCATAGCACTAAGTGCCTCATCCAGTCTTTTCTTGAACACCTCCAGGGACAGCGACTCCACCACCTCCCTGGGCAGCCCATTCCATCATCAAGGAAAACTGTTAAAGGTAGGCAAAACCAGTTTCTACTCTACTGGCTTAAATTTATTTTTGTCTGAATAGCTGAAATCTACATATGCAGGCAAAAAAAGTGAAGTCTAGTGAATGGTGAATTAGACAGCTCTCCTACCACTGCATTACCTTACTTTCCTTTGTTTCATCTCCAAAGTCTGGGTCTTGTTAAAATATTAGCGTCCACCTCTCAGGCATATCTCTATATCTGATTCAAAGACCTGGACCATTTCCTTTGAAAGCTGTTTTGCTCTTCTGAAACAGACAGGGCACAGGCTAGGGAGCATAGTGCCCTGGAATTCCCACCAAACCTCATTATTTCTAGTACTGTAGCAAAAGAATTATGCTGAGATGCAGATACAGTTAGAGTGGGAGGACAGATCTGCTGAGCAGATCAGCAGTGACTGAAGGTGCCACTGTGGCTTTAGGCTACATTCACAAAACTTGCCAAGGTGAAGCACTGTGCTTGTCCTTTGCAGTCAGCTCCCATAGCAATATCCAGAACCTCAAGGCTGGTGCCTGCAACCCTCAGGTAAGCCATGACGAGCAATGTGGACACTTGAGCAGTGATGCACCTGGCAGGGAACCACACAACATCTCAATGAAAAGGTGGTAAGCATTAGGTTGCAAATCCCTTAAAGCTGTGTTCTACCAGAATTCAACTACCTGAAGGGAGGTTGTAGCCAGGTGAGGGTTGGTCTCTCCTCCCAGGCAACCAGCAATAGAACAAGGGGACAGTCTCAAGTTGTGCTGGGGGAAGTCTAGGCTGGATGTTAGGAGGAAGCTCTTGCCAGAGAGAGTGATTGGCATTGGAATGGGCTGATCAGGGAGGTGGTAGAGTCACTGTCCCTGGAGGAGTTCAAGAACAGCCTGGATGAGGCACTTAGTGCCATGGTCTAGATGACTGGATAGGGCTGGGTGCTAGGTTGGACTGGATGATCTTGGAGGTCTCTTCCAACCTGGTTGATTCTATGATTCTATATGAAACACAAAAGATTCCTTTGGTGCAAAGCAAGTAATCTGCTACCTGGCAATTCCTCACAATCATAAAAGGCAATAAAGCATCACAGGGATGGATGTATTTTAGCTGTAATGTCTTGTAATGAGCAGCAACCCATAGAAACACTGTCCCTTTGTCTTCTGGAAATGCCTGTGAACACAGAAGTAGGTAGAGGAAATAGCCACGGTGATATTTTGAGTTGTCACAGCAGTTCTATGCGGAAAGTCTCACGGGAGATAAATGGGTGTCATACCTACCACTGAGCTGTACAAAGGCATGGCCAACAAACACGGTGCCTAACTACCCATGCTGCAGACCCACAGCACCTTGTTCACAGATGTGCAGCTCCCTGACGTGGCCTACTGAGCCTTGACACTAGTAAAAAAATATTTTTTTTCAAAAATACTGCCTGTACTCTTTGCTCAAAACTGCTTGGAGAGCATAGAGGCATCATGCAGATGAACAGATGGTGGATGCTGAGCACCCCCTCTCCCTTCACTGCATGCCCTACTGACACTTTCCTGTCCCTCTGAGCTCCCCAGGGTTTCCAGCTATCAGAAGCTTCCCAGAAGTCAAGACACCACTGCAATATGTAACTGTCTAAAAAAATTAAATAGAAACCCTATTTTGCTAAAAATAGCTGTAGGCTCTTCTTGTATCTTTTGGGTGAGGGAGAAAGGGAAGAAAAGCACAGTAAAAATTCAGATATTATGTGACTTATTCCATGGAACATATTTTCTTGATTATGTTTATTAAAGAGCTCCTATCCAAAACCTCAGATTATCCTAATTTGAAACACACTAGGCTTTGTAAAATGAAAAAATACTAACCGAATGAAACTATATCCTGCAAGAACAAGAAAAAAAGCAAGTCCTCTTTTTTGTATCTACCTATAAACTACTTGTATTGGCATCAGATAACAAGAGCAGGTCTTGAAGGTCTAAAGCAGGAAGAGCAGAAGTGTAACATATAGCAGTATTAAGAATCAAGGTTCTTGTCATCTTCAGGTTTGTACAGATAGATGGCATGGTATGAAAAGGCAGGAAGGTAAAATTGCTATTCCAAGCATTTCTTCAACTCTTCCACCAGAGAAACCTGAATGATGCTGAGAAGAGTGCAGGAGAGGTAATACAACCCAGAAAGAAGCAACCTGCACTATTTTCCTAAGGTATAGTTTTACTGCCAGTTCAGCAGCCCAAGATCTCATATCCCCTATGCTTACCTGCAGAGCTTCCCTCTATTACTAAGCAGCATGACACATGGAATCCTGGGCCCTTCTGCATCAGAATTCAGCTACCTCAAAATATAGAGGATGGAGGTCAAGAAGCACAATTATATTCAACTGTAGATATGAACTAAACCTTTCTCCTCAAGTGGGTTGAGCTCACTCAGCCATAGTTCCTGCCCATGGCAGGGGGATTGGAACTAGACAATCTTTAAGGTCCTTCCAAGCCAAAACTCTACAATGGTAGCTCTGCCAGTTGAATACTTAATACACAGCCCTGCACACTTCAAAACAAGTTTAAATTAAAATATACCTCTTTCAACTAGCCTGTGTATCCACCCTGTCCGTGAACTTAACCACATACTCTCCTTAAGTTGTTCCATTGTCCTACCTTCTTAGTAGTACCACTAGCTTAAATGAAGCACCCAGCATTACACCAGCGTAATAGGGGCACGTCTGGTTTACGAGATTTGCAGAATTAAGCTGCAGTCTCAATCACACATGGAAAGATTAGACGAAGATAGACTGGTTATGGCCTAAGAGAATGTAGGAAAGTTGTTGCCAAGCAAGCCACTGCCTCTGTTGTCAGCTGCAGGTCAACTGAAATTCTGAAGTGGAAAGTTAATTGAGGACTTTTACTACCAAATAGTTAAAAAGCACCATGGAGAGTGCTTTGACAAATTGCTATTGAGGTGAAGTGGCTGTCCATGTTTGTAAGTGACAAGTGCAAAGTACACTTACGCTTGTAAGCGTAAAGACATAGGTCTCTGGGTGCAAAAAATCAGAGAAGCAGGGAAGAAAGCACAAAAAAGAAGCATAGGAGAAATAGTTACCACTAGAAAATACCTTTTCACACACCAGCCTCCTCTTATTGAACCTCTTCAAATAATTTCTCTTGGCATCAGCATTACCTACCGACAGTGGGCTGAGAGCAAGTCAAATTGTTTAGAAATTCCAGCTAAATATGGGCATAACCACAGCAAACATTTGGTGAAAGATGAGAGGGTAACGGGGATAAAACCTGAAACTTGGCCTGATTTCTGTCATTCATCACTAAAAAGTCATTTGTTTCTACAATGGTGAAGACTTAGTACCTGACTTTGGGGCTTGAAGTAACTTACATAAAGCAATAAGGCTCCCCATCAGCAGGGAGCCCCTTCACAAGAGGGGTCTCAGTAATTAAATCTGGGAAAGGTACATGGAGGCTGGAAAGTATTCTTTAGTTTCTCCTCAACGGAGGGAAGAAGCAGGCTAAAAAGTGTCTTTTCAGGCACAAAAAAACCCCACCACCACACACACACAACTGTTGTTGCTCCCTCCAGTCCTGTTGAAAGGAGTCACTGTGCCAGTTTTGCTTTTGCTTTGTTTCTTTTCTTCAAAAAAGCTAGCACAGTAATTATCTAACAGAGTACAAAAGACATAGTAAAGAAACCTCAAAATGCGTGGGTTGAACACAGACTAATAATCTTCAGTCCTTGGTGCCAAGCTGTTTTCAGGCTTGCTTGTTATGTCTGGCACATGGCCAAAAGAGAGGTTTCATGGTGCTGGGTTTTGGAGACTGTTTGGTTTTGTTGTTTTGTTTTTTTATGAAAATCGAGTGAGTAGAGCAACACATCCTCCCCTGCACTTCACAGAATCATAAAATCATAGAGTCAGTCAGGGTTGGAAGGGATCACAAGGATCATCTAGTTCCAAGCCCCCTGCCATGGCCAGGGACACCCTACCCTAGGTCAGGCTGGCCACAGCCTCATCAGGCCTGGCTTTAAACACCTCCAGGGATGGGGCCTCAAACACCTCCCTGGGCAACCCATTCCAGGCTCTCACCACTCTCATGATGAAGAACTTCTTCCTCATGTCCAGCCTGAATCTACTCAACTCTAGCTTTGCTCCATTCCCCGTAGTCCTGTCACTCCCTGATAGAATCATAGAACCAACCAGGTTGGAAGAGACCTCCAAGATCATCCAGTCCAACCTAGCACCCAGCCCTAGCCAGTCAACTAGACCATGGCACTAAGTGCCTCAGCCAGGCTTTTCTTGAACACCTCCAGGGATGGCGACTGCACCACCTCCCTGGGCAGCCCATTCCAATGCCAATCACTCTCTCTGGTAAGAACTTCCTCCTAACATCCAGCCTAGACTTCCCCCGGCACAACTTGAGACTGTGTCCCCTTGTTCTATTGCTGGTTGCCTGGCAGAAGAGACCGACCTCCGCCTGGCTACAACCTCCCTTCAGGTAGTTGTAGACAGCAATGAGGTCTGCCCTGAGCCTCCTCTTCTCCAGGCTAAACAACCCCAGCTCCCTCAGCCTCTCCTCATAGGGTTTGTGTTCCAGGCCTTTCACCAGCTTTGTTGCCCTTCTCTGGACATGTTCCAGTACCTCAACATTTCTCTTGAATTGAGGAGCCCAGAACTGGACTTAAAAAGCTTAAAAAGTCCCTTCCCAGCTTTTTTGTAGGCCCTCTTCAGATACTGGAAGGCCACAAGAAGGTCACGTCAGAGCCTCCTCTTCTCCCAGCTGAACAGCCCCAACTCTTTAAGTCTGTCCCGACCCTCTCCCCCAGATTATTCTAAAATGAGAAAATTAAGTTAACCTGATGGGAAAGAAAACCATAACAGGATTTGATCTCACTTCCTTTGATATGTGAAACAACAGTTACTCCAGGAGACTTTGAGAAACACTTACAGAAAATTACAGGTGATGAATAAGTGACAGGAAGACTTGGTTTGTTCCGTGAATGCAATACTAAGAATTAAAATAATAGAAAAACAGCTACTAGATCAAATCACATTATGGTCCTTTCCAAAGGCTATATTCATTCCAGTTCCCATGATACTTTCCATCTGTTTCCTCCGAGCTTTGCTTCATCAAGAAAAAAAACCCTGATGAATCCATAAGCAGATCAAACAATTTAACTGGGTTTGCTCGAGCTACAAGTATTTGTTACAAAGTCAAAGAACAAAATTTGATTTGCTTGGCTCACAAACACTGTCCTGCTGTTTTCCCTTCGACTAGTCACTTCAACAAAGGAAAACACTTTTATAAGAGGAATACAAAATTTGTCCTTCTTTCTTTATCATATGTTTGAAATGTAACAAAAGGGGCTGGGTGCTAGGTTGGACTGGATCTTGGAGGTCTCTTCCGACCTGGTTGATTCTATGATTCTATTCTATTCTACTCTGACACCCCAGTTCCCTTCAATGAGAAATACAAGACAGCCAGCACCAAAAAAAAACAGAAGGCAAGGAGCCCAGGACCTTCCCAAGTCCTGTTCTTTGGAAGAAATGTATCAATGTGATGGGAGAGAAGGGTTTTAGTAAAAGCAGTATCAACTACAAGCCTTTTTCTGTCTCCCAGTTAAGAACTCCTCTGCTGATAGAATTAACTTAAAATCTAGATTTAAATTAGAAACAATTAAGCCTTGAATATTTGTTGCACACAAAACATGTGTTGTGCATATTTCCAGTTTGTCTGCCCTTATTTAATGTCTAGGTAAAGAACTGTGACACCAAATCTCCACAGAAAAAAAAATCCAAGACAAATCTAGTCTCTTTAGGTCATATATCATAGAATCATAGAATGGTTTAGGGTGGAAGGGACCTCAAGGATCATCCAGCTCCAACCCCCTGCCATAGGCAGGGACACCTCCCACTAGAGCAGGCTGCTCAAGGCCTCATTGGCTTCCCATAGATCCAGTACAGCATCCTGACAGTCATCTGTTAACAAACTTATTCTGAAGACTTCAGAGATCACCTTCAACATAGCAGTTAACAACTAAAACCTTGTAGTGAAATACATCATTAGAAATACAACACACAGCAATTCAAGGCTTCAAAAAGGCTTTCCACTGGACAGTCCATGGCTTAATAAAAGAATCTTGAAGTCCCATTTCCTACCAGTTCCTATTGCACAGAGTCTTCATGTCTCCAAGTCATCATTTCATAACAGCCCAGAGATCAAGAACTGACATTAGACAAGCACACAACAGGTGTGGCTTTCTCCTAATGTGAATGGCAGCTGGGGATAGTGCCACAGAACCATACTGTCTTCCCTCTACCTGCTTACAAATATGCTGTGAGCCACAGCTCAGGAACTGAGCACTGTCAAATTCAACAAAAGCAAAAGAAAAGAAGGCTTTAAGACTACTCTGTCACACACTAAGCATGCTCTGTATGTTTAAGATCTCCTAAGATAATAAGCTAGTAGACTACACAAACTTGCATGAAAATAATAAACGTTGCTTAGCTGAACCCCTTTCAGTCTGTATGGATTGACAGAAGTCTATCCGCAGATACTTAACAACATAAAAGGCAGACAACCAGCTCAGCTTAACCTAAAGTAGCTAAATAAAGGTTATGTTGTGCCCACATCTCCCAACACTGCTGATGCTTCCATTCCCATTATTCCCACAGCACATCTTAACTAGTACTGTGAGAAATTATCACCAGAAAAACCACAAAGCCAATAGGACCTGTAACAGAGGAAATGTTAAACTATTGAACTAAACCACTTTTTCTCAAGCTATTACACTTCTATTAGTCCAAAGCAAGTGTTATGCTCTGAGTACTTTTAAGACTTCAAATTTTAGTGCCATTTTAGTTTTATCACAAACCCCAATTCACTGCTTGTGAGCAGCAGACAGATGTTTTACCGGTCTTCCATCTCTCCCTGAAGTTCTGGCCACAGTAAACACACCACATAATAATTTTCATAAAGCAGATTGCTTTTAAAAGAACAAGAGTAGGAATCTTAGACCTGCTTTCTCTTCAGAGAAAAAATAATTTCCCAGTTTCAGACTCCTGCATGACACTGCTGCCAAGTTACAGAAGCAGAGAATACAGTTCTATGTCCAGTTTCCATTCCAGAGGAAACCACAAAAACCTCACAGACACATATAAGGACACATGACCATCTCATTTTACATGTGTTCAAAGTTTTGCTCTGATGGTGTATAGACAGCAAGAAAAAAAGGGATACCATCCACTCCTATGCAGTTTTAAAGTGATGGCACCATGAGGAAAACAAGACACATTCCCTTAATGAAAGTTATTTATGAAGTTTGCCTTAAAAATGTGTTTTGCAACTTTTGTTTAATTAAATTATCAATACAGCTATAATTAATAATATAATATACAGCTAATAATAAAATAGCAAACGACAGCAAGAGCAAAGCATACCAACCACTCCTATGCAGTTTTGGAGTGATAGCACCATGAGGAAAACAAGACATATTCCATCAATGAAAGTTATTTACAAAGTTTGCCTTAAAAATGTGTTTTGCAACTTTTGTTTAAATTATCAATACAGCTATAATTAATAATACACAGCTAATAACAAAATAGCAATAGACAGCAAGAACAAAGCATACCAACCACTCCTATGCAGTTTTGGAGTGATAGCACCATGAGGAAAATAAGACACATTCCCTTACTGAAAATTATTTACAAAGTTTGCCTTAAAAATAGGTTTTGCAACTTTTGTTTAAATTAAAATATCAATACAGCTATAATTAATATTATAATATACAGCTAATAATAAAATAGCAATACACAGCAAGAACAAAGCATGCCAGCTACTCCTATGCAGCTTTAAAGTGATGGCACCATGAGGAAAACAAGACATAATCTTTTACTGAAAGTTATTTACAAAGTTTGCCTTAAAATTAGCTTTTGCACCTTTTGTTTAAATTAAAATATCACTACAGCTATAATTAACATTGTAATATACAGCTAATAATAAAATAGCAATAATTTTTGAACTAGAGTGAGTAAATTCACCCACAGCAGATAAAATGGCAAAGCTCCAAACTGGCATTCTTTAACAAAGCACAGTTAATCTGATCCTTCTTATTAATTATTTAAGATCCAAACTGATTACATGCATCTTCTTTTCTATCAGTAATTAAATCAAAGCCAAAGTGAAGTGAATGTCAGTACATCAAAGATGTCCAGTTACCACTAAAATCCAAGAGTATTCGAACAGCGCATCCTGCTTTAGAACTTCAATATCTCAAAACAGAAGCACTGAAGAGATGTTACTCCTAAATCACAATGTTAATAATCACAGGTTCTACAAGGAGATCGTGTGTAATCACAGACATCAAGTAGCTTATAGAATATTTCCAAAGGTCCTGTAAGCCAAAAATCAGGATGAAGAGTTGCATGTTTAGATGCACAATTTACTCTTTTTTTTCCCCATCACCTAATAATTTGTAACTTCACCGAAAGTATTTTTGCTTCCCATTCAAGCCAACGGTTGAAGGCCCTTGTAGTAGCCACCCCTCTAAACAGTGGGATCTCCCAATCTTTCTGAGAAAGGTTAAGTCCTCATCTGGTTGACAACTGTGATAGTTTGAAGCTAGGTAGGATGTTTTGGTGAGAACAACTAGATTACAGGCTGTGAATGGAAAACAGTGGAGATGTCTACTTCCCTCATAGGCTTGCTGAGATGTATAAGAATAAAAGCAAAACATAGATAAGGGAGTCTCTCTCTCAATTCTGCTGGGGAACTGGCTGAGCTCTATCTTACTCTCTAACCTCACTCTCCATTTTTTTTTGGCTAATCCACTCTGCTTCCTAACCCCCTGGCCAAACCTCCATCCTTCCTTTGGACTGGGGTAAGGTTGAGAGGGGTAGGGGGNCAACTTAATATGAAATACAATAAATCTTAAAGATGGGGAATGGAAATAGCAGCTAAATCAACACTAGCCTGAACAGCTGCAGGACACACTGGGTGGCATCCTCTCAGACTTGTACATAGGCAAAGTCCAGAACAAATGGAAATTATTTGTGACTAGGCCTGTGGTGGCTTGGTTTCACAACAAGTGGATATAAAGAAGCAGCATGATAAGTTCTCAACTATCTTTAAAGGAAATACAAACTTCAAGTCCTGTTCAATCTGTTGCAGATGAGAGGCATCTTGATTTGTCCATACACACACCCTCCCTTCCCCCAGTGCCATGTCAGGATTCACATAGCAGCATCTAGTTAAGCAACATTTGCTAGCCAGCCACTCAAGTGTACATAATAGGCAAATCCACTCTGATTTATGCAATATTTACCTTATTAGTGAAAAGCAAAGTCTGGCCCTTGGAATTTCAGAAAGACAATAAACATGTAACTAGTACAGACTGGCAATAGCTGCAACATTAGGAAACATATTTAGATGAAATAAAGCATTGCATCAACAAGTTTCATTCAGGTAACAATCTCTAGATAATTTTCTCTTAAGTCAAGACACTAATCCACATCAGTTACAATTTTACAAGTCTAGCTGACACTTGTCTAGAGGACATCACCTATGATTTTCAGGATTTATTCCATAATGCTTTGTAAGGATTGTACTCCTCAGAAAAAAATATAATAAGCTGACTGTAACTGATGTGCAGAGACTAACTCTAACCTATACTGAATGACAGACAGGTTAGGAATGTCACTTGAAATAGTTTCTGATGCCTTACTGTTTAAAGCATTTCCAGTATAAGCAATCATCCTCAGTAATTTAAATAAGATTTCTGTGAACTGCTACAGATATGATCTTCCAATTAAAGTTGCATTTAAGCAGGGAGCACATTCACTGGATCATTTCAGCGTTCAGAGACAATGTAACATCAATATTGTGAGAACAGTTAAAAGCAAGATCATTTCAAGTTTTGGCTTCACAAGTGGGAATACAGCTAAGGAAGAGAGAAAGTTTCTTTATATTCACCTATCTCTAATTTTTAATCTACTTTTTTAGGGTCTTTGGGGAAAGATTTCCCAGAGAGAGAATCCAGATTATTTCAGTTCTATTTCAAACTATTTACAGGAAGAAATGTCCAGTGAAATAAGAAACTCATATCACTGTAGAGAAGTAAGACTGTTAAAGAAGCAGAATTCCTCATATTGCCTTTTGAAACATCAAGTTTCAGGTTTGACAATTCAGTGAGTTGAAGCTGCAAAACACCAATAGAAGCTTTACCAGCACTCCACTCCTTCCCAGTGGGACCTACCTCATGCCCCTCAGTACCACAGAACCTACAAAAGCTTTCATGTTGGAATGAGGCAAAACTTTTGATAACTGTCATGCTTTTTGTCTTCATCTGGAGTAAAATCCTCAAAAAAGTTTTTTACCAGAAATAGTCCAGATCTTGTTTGGATTTCACACTCAAACCTTGATTGTTAACCTCTGCCAGCAATACAGAGAACCAATACTGTAAACTCCATTAACTATTTGGCTATAATTTTAGATCTAAAAGGATCTGAGTTCATTTGACCAATTAATACTTTGCATGGCTGCTTGCTTATTTAAATCATAAAATCAACCAGGTTGGAAGAGACTTCCAAGATCATCCAGTCCAACCTAGCACCCAGCCCTAGACAGTCAACTAGACCATGGCACTAAGTGCCTCATCCAGGCTTTTCCTGAACACCTCCAGGGATGGTGACTCCACGACCTCCATGAAGGAGAGTCCAAAGGCAGCCAGCTTCACCTAACAAGGCTGCTTTACTCTCCAAGATATGTAAAAGTTGGAGGTAACAACAGAAGGAAACATTCCCAAGAGAAAAGACACTGCATTAAAAAATTACTATTAAAATATATAGAATAGAACAGAACAGAATCAACCAGGTTGAAAGAGACCTCCAAGATCATCCAGTCCAACCTAGCACTCAGCCCTAGCCAGTCAACTAGACCATGGCACTAAGTGCCTCATCCAGTCTTCTCTCGAACACCTCCAGGGACGGCGACTCCACCACCTCCCTGGGCAGCCCATTCCAATGCCAATCACTCTCTCTGTGAAAAACTTCCTCGTAACATCCAGCCTATACTTCCTCCAGCACAACTTGAGACTGTGTCCCCTTGTCCTGTTGCTGGTTGCCTGGCAGAAGAGACCAACCCCCACCTGGCTATCACAGCCAAGACACACACACACATATACCCCTGGAGACCACAGTCTTTAATTCCTGAGAGAATAGTTCACAGACATCCTATTCCTATTGAAGACTTCCCCACAGAAAAATAAGTTTCTCAAATTGGCAGAAATTGCTGTTGCTCAGATTTGCATTATAGTTAAGTAGAATACCATACAGCCTAGTAAAGAGGTACCCCAAAAAGAGGGAGAAAGAGTGAAATACAATTAACAGATTACCAAACATTTTGAAAAGGTAAATATCTGCCAGTAAAATGGTGGCAGATTCTGGCAGCTGACCCAGACCATTAAACCAGGAGACTGAGGAAGAAGGGAATCCCCTCAATTCAAGGACATGTACCAGCTATATCTATAGGAGTGGAGAAACACTGGCAAAGGTCTAAAACTACAGAGGTAGGATCTGTCTTTGGGGTTGGTTTTGATTTGGGGTGATTTTTGGGGGGTTTTGATTGGGTGGTTTTTGTTCTTTGGGGAGTGTGGGGGTTGTCGTTGTTTGTTTGTGGGGTTTTGTTTCTTTGTTGGTGCTGGGTTTTGGGGGTTTTTTTGGTTGGTTGGTTAGTTGGTTGATTGGGAGTTTTTTGTTTGTTTTTCAAACTGCGTTAAGCTGTTCCTGAGAAATCCAGTAAGAGCTGGGAATCTTTCACAGAAGACTGATTGAAGTGACAAGGCTACAATGCCCTTCCCAAGCTCTTCTAAAGCTCACACTATCTTCCTCCCTTTTGATGGGACAGCAGGCACACTAGCATACCAGTGCAGGAGAACAAAGCCAAAGGAAAAGGTAAAAAAGCAGTACCAGCAGCTCCACACCCTGACCCTTCCTCCCACTGAAGCCCCTCCAGAAAGCAGCCAGTTGCTTCCCTGAGGACACATCTGAACACAAAAAGGCTTTCTTATTTTTCCAAGTTTCCAGCACCTCCATTTAGGCACCATTCACATCTCTGTCAAAAGTATGGTGTAGGCCTACTCCTTGTTATCCATAAAAGACTACCATTTTTATCAGGACCATTACAGTCACAGTCCAACACAGCAGCTGCTCTGTGCTGCAGCAGCAGCCCTTAGCACAGTAGCCACACAGAAAGTACTCTTGGGTGTTTCTATAGAAATAGCTGAATGCAGCAGATCTACACCGAGAACCATCCTGGGCAGATGATGCATCACTCTGCAAGAAACCCCAAAAGGCACAAACAAAGTAGAAGGAATAAAATAAACAAGATTTTCTGTGACCCTAAGGATGGTATCATAACTTCTTTTTATTTTAAAGATGGAGCAGGAAGCCTTTCTAAATTACATTTCTTGGATTTTATTGTATTATCTTCATGGTGCAGTTATTACACATTAAAGGTAATGACTCTCTTCTGCAAGTAACCTAATATTGAACATGATTGATAACCCCTATCTGGGCTTTAGAGAACACCGAATTTCCTAAGTGGAAGGAGGGAACAGAATCAGATGAGTTGAACAGGGAATAGCTTAAGTGGATTATGTGCATGTATATGAAAACCCAACCACTAGGTTTTCACTGGAACACACTTTCTTGAAAGCACCAACTAACAGCATACAAATAGGAAAAAAACCCTAGGTCTTCAATTTGTAGGTAACTGTGCTCAGACTACAAATAAGTATTATTCTTGTCATTGTTCCTATCCATTTGATAATGGTATGAACACACATATACACAAAGGCACAGTGTGCGCACACACCGGTGCCTTGGAGTTAACGGGAAATTCAGCTCCGGGATTTGTACCAAGGGAAATGTGGCTATTTTGGTTTTTCTTGTTCCTTTAAATTATCTGTGTGGGATGGACTCACTGGACAGACAACTGATGCCTGATTGTCTTGGAACAACCTAAAGCACCAGATCCATTCATGCACTAAAGAAGCCAGAGGCTAAGAGGGGAAATAGTCCAGAGCATGCAACAATGTGCTAGTTTGAGGCTAGCTAGAATGTTTTGGTGAGAAGAACAGAATCCCTCTTTCTATGAGGAACAGTGTGTCTCTTCTGAAGTGAAACTGAGTGCTAAAAATTAATAGTATCTTGACAGAAATATCCAATAAAACTACATCCTTTTACACTTAATGACCAGAATTTCTCAAAAACTTCCTTTGAGAATATGAACATTTTCCATACCACTTGCTACCTCTTCTTTTGCTCCAGCTCATTATTTAGGGCAGCTGCTACAGCATTACAACAACACATTTTTGTACAATGTATCTTACATGTAGAATCAGAGAATCAACCAGATTGGAAGAGACCTCCAAGATCATCCAGTCCAACCTAGCACCCAGCCCTAACCAGTCAACTAGACCATGGTGACTCCACCACCTCCCTGGGCAGCCCATTCCAATGCCAATCACCTTCTCTGTCAAGAACTTCCTCCTAACATTCAGACTAGATCTCCCCTGGCACAACTTTAGACTGTGCCCCTTGTTCTATTGCTGGTTGCCTGGCAGAAGAGACCAACCCCACCTGGCTACAACCTCCCTTCAGGTAGTTGTAGACAGCAATGAGGTCCCCCCTGAGCCTCCTCTTCTCCAGGCTAAACAACCCCAGCTCCCTCAGCCTCTCAGAGGCCTTGTGTTTCAGGCCTCTCACCAGTGTAGTTGCCCTTCTCTGGACACATTCCAGCACCTCAACATCTCTCTTGAATTGAGGAGCCCAGAACTGGACACAGGACTCAAGGTGTAGCCTGACCAGTGCTGAGTACAGGGGAAGAATAACCTCCCTCGTCCTACTGGCCACACTGTTCCTGACACAGGCCAGGATGCCATTGGCTCTCTTGGCCACCTGGGCACACTGCTGGCTCATGTTCAGCTACTACCCACCAGTACCCCCAGGTCCCTCTCTGCCCGGCTGCTCTCCAGCCACTCTGTCCCCAGCCTGTAGTGCTGCTTGGGATTGTTGTGGCCAAAGTGTAGAACCCTGCACTTGGCCTTGTTAAATCTTATCCCATTGTACTACACTTATTTCAAGAATGGTCTGAACTCCTGAACTTTACATAAAGAAACAGAATTGACTTCAGCTTCCCATTATCCTTTTTCTCACATGCCAGCATTTATGTTGAAAAAAGTCAGTACTGACAAGCACAAAACCCATACCTATCAAAGCTCCACGCAAGAGGACATTTAGACCACGTGCTCTCAGTGCACTCTGACTCAAAACAGTGTAAAACTCACACTTTAAGTCAAACATCAGGCCTGCAATAATATTTTCTCTCCACTTTTTTTTTCCTCATGATCTCTTAGAAACATTACAAACAGCAACTCTTCTAAACAACTACAGATATCTTTTGGATTGCCACGAATCATATTTTCAGATGGCTAGTTCTTTCCCATGTAAGACATTGCCACCACCTGGTAGATAGCCTTGAACAACTGTGAGTACACAATTAAAAAGCCACAAGCTGCAACCTGCTCTAGGTGAACCTGCTCTGGCAGGGGATTTGGACTAGATCTCCAGAGGTCCTTTCCAATCACTATCATTCTCTCACTTTTCAAAGGTAAAAGTCATGAGAGTTTTGCTTTGGAAAGGCCAACACCAACCATGGTTTACTGCAGGTTTTTCTTGCTTTTTGGCAGTTTGTTCTTCTCCCTTTAGAACTTTAAGAAAGGAAAAGCTAAGAGAAGTAAAACCCCAACCAAAGCCACCCAGATCTGTGAATTGTTGCTGTCGTGGTTCTGGGGTTTGATAGTAAGAGAGCAATCTCTCTCTGAAGAGAGCCAGTGCAAGAATTTAGGAAGTAGAAAGTCCAGGTAAAAACAATATTTAGACTAGAAGGGATTCTATGATGGAGTTGCTGTGTGCAGTTTAACCTATTTTCCTTCCTTACTAACAGGGAAACATGTCAGTGCACAAAGCTTTATCTCAGGGATCACTGCAAGTTTCACACATTACCCCAGGCCCTAGTCCCAGTTTTGATCCTGACTTTACACGACACTGCCCATGTGTGCACCATATGTGCTGTGTGACTTTCACAGTACCCATTCTACCAAAAGGCTTGTCCTGAGCTTCATCAGTAGGAGGCTGCACTGTACAGATACCCCAGATCAAGGCAGACAAACACGGGAATATCTTCTGGCAGCAGCGTCAGATCTGGAGGTCTCTAGTCAGATAGGAAAGCACTTCTTGCTAGTTTACTAGACCCAACTGCATGTCTTTATTACTTATTCTGTAGCAAGAGGAAGAGCACAGGAAAAGCCACACAGCATAATGCTGGCCAAGAACATTTGTAGCCGAGGTGGCTTTTATAATCCTCAATCAACCCTTGCCACGCATGGCCTACTATTGCCATCTACTCAAGTTCCTCAGCATGTAAACAGCAAAAGACTTGCAAGCAATTCATCATTTATTTCTAAAAAAAGTCTTAGGAAGGTTTCCTCTGAAATTTGTTAAGGACATGAAATCACTAAGTAGTAAAACACTGCGGTTCAAAAATGAGCCAAGAGATGACACAAAAGTGAAAATAGAAGGATCCAGTTCTTTAGTACAGTAAAAGATCAGCTAAAGTAGTACACTGGCTTCAACTGTTTTTTCCCTGCAAGTGAATCCCTAGAATTGCATTTGCCAAACACTGTCTTTTGCAGAACCTGGAGTTTGGTAGCCCCACATGAAATAGATGAAGCCTGGAGAGCAGCCCACTGCTACTCAAGCCTACTCAAAATTACTGAAATTCATGTTAATCTCTAGCCACTAACCTGCATCTTCTTTAGCCATTTAAAACAGAGGGAGGAAAAGAAAGTTTAGATGCAGCTGCAGTACAAATAATTTTGCTCACATACAGCACTCAATATTTCAGCCTTGATCTGGAATTATTTCAGAGATTGGTTGCATATGTCACGACTCCTGCTATTAACACCTGAGACTCTTTCAACTCAGAAATGCTGGACTGGCTTTCTTGCTGGCAAGCATTCATTTATGTGCGAGAAGAACATGCAGTAACAGCTGTTGCCATGCCTACTAAAAAGAGTTTTAATAGTAATCTCTCCAGAGGTTAAAGAGTGCAATGACATGCCTGGCACCAAGGACTTGTAGAAAGTATTTCCCTATTATAGATAAAGAGCGTGCTTCGTACCTACTGTTTAGAAAGCTGTATTTAAAGTCTGGGATTTGGTTTTGCTTGGTTGGTTTTTTTTCAATTCTATGAAACATCCAATTCAGTATGATGCAGACAGATTCTGAAGGCAGAAGTAGATACTGCTTAAAAAAAAAAAACAAAAAAAAACCCCCACAGACGGAATTAGGAAAATATTTTCTCCTATCTCTGGTGTGGTAGCATGGTGCAGGAACTAGTAGCATAGAATCAACCAGGTTGGAAGAGATCTCCAAGATCATCCAGCCCAACCTAGCATCCAGCCCTAGCCAATCAACTAGACCATGGCACTAAGTGCCTCATCCAGTCTTCTCTTGAAGACCTCCAGGGATGGTGACTCCATCACCTCCCTGGGCAGCCCATTTCAGTGGCAAATCACTCTCTCTGAGAAGAACTTCCTCCTAACATCCAGCCTAGACTTCCCTGGGCACAACTTGAGACTGTGTCCCTTTGTTCTGTTGCTGGTTGCCTGGCAGCAGAGACCAACCCCCACTTGGCTACAACCTCCCTTCAGGTAGTTGTAGACAGCAATGAGGTCCTCCCTGAGCCTCCTCTTCTCCAGGCTAAACAACCCCACCTGTCTATCATCAACAGCTGTTAGAATTTATTAGAAACATATCAAATGCTGCATAGGAAGTAAGAGAAATACATTTCCCTTATATTATATGACATAAACCAGATTTCACACTGTATTCACTGAAGCAAGAGTAGCACTTCCAAACATTCAGGTCAAATGCAATTCTTACCTGCACCAGGTGACAGACTGGTGCAGGCATGGTCTCAAATGGGCAGCACTCTGGCTAGGATTAGCACTTTTTCAGGATCTGCCAGCCAGCTCCCACAGCAAAACAGAAACCTTCCATCTTGAGTCAGGAGACACTGGCTTCTCTTTCATCCCTCATAACACATACACATCCTGATAGTTGCACAGGTGGAAGACCATCTTGCATTGGGACAACTCCTCTGCAGAAATAGATGCCTGTTTTTCCCATAACCTCTCCACCTCTTTCCCCTCTCTAGTCCTTAAACACCAGTATTATATCTAAAGAATTCCTTCAGTTGGCTGCAGGCAAAGCAAAGTCTAGAAAAACAGCTCGAAACTCCCCATCTGAGCACAGGAGATACATGATAGGCTGACCACTATCCTTTCCTTTGTACAGTTTACTTACTGCAGGAAGGAGCCCACTGGATGTAGCCAGACAAAACAAACTAGCAAAAATTCAATTACTATTTTCCACCTCCTTAAAAGACTCTTGCAGTTACTCTGTGTCTCTAAACATATACCAACTATATCTGGGGAGGTATGATTACACAGCACCTCACCTACTCACTTTGCCACTACAATACTTCATAAAGTACACTGCATCTCTGTATCTCATCTCTGTATTTCATCTTGTTTCAGGTCAAACTACTTCACAACACATTGTATTTTATTTACATTCACATAACACAACTGTGCAACCAAAATTTTACATGAAGAACCCGTGGCTAAGATTTAAAACCTCCAGTTAATGTGTTCTTTTGTGACCCCAGATCACACATCCCCAAGCTTGCCCTCAATAATACAGTTCATAAACTCAGTATTCCTGACACAACTCCAGAGTATGAACACAAGAGAAGAGGGAAAACTTTAAAAGTTGGTACTCAAAAACAGAATTTAAGTACTGAAAAGGCAAAATCCCAATTATTTAAAAGACATTAAAAATCTATTCTCTGTTTAGAAGCCTGTTCAAATAAAAAGCTATGCATACTAGCTGGTACTCAGCCATGGAAAAGATACACTGATGCCCTCTTTTTCAATGTCTGTGTCAGTGAACCACTTAAGGCCCTAAAGAAAAGGTATGGAATTTATGAAATAACCGAAAAGTTAAACTCTCAGGACAATGGAGGTCACCAAGAATTTAAACATTATCCATAAAGGCTGTGATGACCTCTTATACTTCTTCAACCAAGCCCAGGATGTCTATTAGATTAGCTAAGAGGCATGCTGCTTGTTAAGCACACAGTGTTTTAACACAACATGCTTTCATTCTGTTATAAACATTTAATAGCAAGTGTGCATCACAAGACACAGTGGAAAAGCTCCCCTACTGGGCTGATTGCTCACCATTCAAAAGCTTACAAACCACTTCAATTATCTGCAAAATAAATCCGTATGGTTACCCCTTTTCTCCTCCCACAGTACTGTAAACCCCAGGGGCTGGCAGTAATCCAAGCCACAGCTTGAATTACTGCAGAGACCAAGAACCTCTTCAGTTCATAACCACTCACACTCACCTCTCTTCCCTCACCTTCATGAACAACGTGGCAGACAGACAGATACGGGACTTTGAGACTAAGGTATCACTTGCTAGGCAGATCTCATAGATGTATTCCTCAGGAACAGTTTGTTATTAAAACATCACCATACTTGCCGCTTTGAAATCCTTCTCCCACTCTAGTCACCACCATATATCTGTATATTTTAAATACTCCAGGGCAGATTTCTTTGCTTACTCTGCTCTCTACATATTCAGCCACTGAAAATGAGCTGAAATACAGCATTAGAAATACCATGCAAGAAATGCTACACCAGAAACATGGCCCAGCCAAAACTTGTCCTCTAACCAACTGAGTCTTCTTGAGGAAGAGACAAAACTCTTCAAGTACGGCCTGATATACAATTGTGGTGGTTTGGGTGTTCCTCACCCTCCCCCACTTTGGAAATCACCCAGACTAGACTCAGACAGCTCTGGAAATTGAATGAAGCTTATATTTACAGCTAGCACAAGATACAAGCAGATATTTACAGTATATACAGTTATAGACAGAAATAGACAAGGTAAAAGGTAATACAGAAACACAACAGCCCTCCCAGAAACCTGAGTCCCCAGGAGGGGCTCCCAACCGCCCTTCCACCTTCTCCCACCCCTCTACCCTACCCCAGACTTTGCCTTGTGCTCCAAGGAAGAATGGAAGGTCAGCTAGGGGGGTTAGGAGGCAAATGGATTAATCAGAGAGAGAGAGAGTGAGGTGAGAGAGAAATGCAGCCCACAGCCTGGACAAAGAGCGACTCCCTTATCTATGTTTTGGATTCTTGCTCTTATACCTCTCAGCAAGCCTATGAGTGAAGTAGACATCATCACTGTTTCTCTTTCACAGCCTGTAATCCAGTTCTTCTCACCAAAACATTCTAGCTAGCTTCAAACTAGCACAACAATATACCAGCAATTGCTTTCCCCATCCCCCACTCCTCCCTCCTCTAGTGACCAGCCTGCAAAATTAAGAATGACATTACATAAACAGTCTGAGAGCGCTTCCATACTGAATACTGCAGCCACTGTAACAGTTTCTTTTATATTAAATTTTACTAAGAAAAAAAAAGAAAAGGGAGGTGTTTCTTTAGAGATGACTTCAGTGCCATAACCTTATAACATGTTTAACAAACCATCTGCTGCAGGCTCTTTGTATGTTTTCTCTCAATTCTGTCACCTTCATAGTTGAGTGGTTTGGGAGAGTGGCTTAAGAGGTAGTCTTTGGTGTAGGGATACATTCAGAAAAGCATTTGGGACTCAGGGCAAGGAAAGAACTACAAATGCAGATAGAAATCAACAGCTAGATACAGTTCCACTCTCTTCTTTACCTTTTCCCCACAAACCCATAAATACTGTGAGATCCCCTGTTTCTGGAAGGCACCTTCACCAAAGTGTCAGCATGCAGAAAACATATTGAAGTTTTAGCCGCACCCAAAGTGCAACAGAAGCAAGTTTGCTAAGTCCCGAGATAAATACAGGCAGAGTTTAACTCCCTTACAAATCAAATCCTCTCTTATTGCCAATATTTCCCAGTAACTGAGTGCACTCAGATTCAAAACACTGGTTAATTTCCATTTTTGCAACCAGCAGGTGTTAAGAGATTTATACAACATGGTTAATGTGTAGCAGGAACACATACAGTTCTTACCTGTGAACCATGATTTAGACCATGAACAATACTTCTAGCAGCACACAAATAATTTTATCAAAAGACAAGCCATATTTTGTCTTTTTTTACCCATGGCAAAGGTCAAATCCTGCTAAATGTCCCAAATGATTTGGATTTAGCTACACATTACAAGCATGCTGGCAAGCAGCCAGTAGAATCATCAGCAGATGGCAGAATTGACTGCAATCTACTTTGTAGTTAGACGACACAGCAATGTCTGCATTTGCTGGTGAAATAAGGTAATGAGGAAAAAGAGTTCAGAAGGCTCTGTAGATATTTACCTCCCTCCTCTCACACCCAAAGGAACAAGTGAGAAAGATAAAATACATGTGGGCTACAGAGGAATTCCTTGAATGGGAAACTATGCTGTATCACACACAGAGTATCACCCACAGTATCACCAAGGTTGGAAGAGACCTCATAGATCATCAAGTCCAAACTGTTACCACAGAGCTCAAGGCCAGACCATGGCACCAAGTGCCATGTCCAATCCTGCCTTGAACAGCTCCAGGGATGGTGACTGCACCACCTCCCTGGGCAGCCCATTCCAGTAGCCAATGACTCTCTCAGTGAAGAACTTTCTCCTCACCTCAAGCCTAAATTTCCCCTGGCGCAGCTTGAGGCTGTGTCCTCTTGTTCTGGTGCTGGCCTGGCTGTAGCCTACTAGTGTTCATTAGCGAGTGTGTTCCAATCTCTGGACAGATTTCTGTTCAGCCAGATGATTCAGGCTTTACCTCTGTTTGCTCAGGTGTCTGAAGGAATTGCATAGCAAAATACGCAGCACATACAGGTCAGAATTAACTGGCTCCAGCACAGAGCACAGCACAGCTAGGGTGTCAACGTTGGTCCAAGTCTTTAGAAGGATCTTAAAAACAGTATTTAAAGTGACTGTATTAAGCTGTCTTAAAACAGGGACTTCTAAATCTCACAGCTCCATAAACAATCCTTGTTGCTATACTAGAGATAAGAGATACAAACTATCATCAGTTCTATCATGACTGCAGAT
Organism: Tricholaema leucomelas; assembly: GCA_013400475.1. Taxonomy (NCBI): domain Eukaryota; kingdom Metazoa; phylum Chordata; class Aves; order Piciformes; family Lybiidae; genus Tricholaema lacrymosa; species Tricholaema leucomelas. The sequence goes on from WAAF01015012.1 coordinate 1,097,424, forward strand.
AAATCAGCTGAAGTCAGAAGTGCATATGCTGTGTACTGTTGAAATGCTCAGCTGAAGACCACCACACTTTCACTGGGCAGCTTGCAACCTCTGTAAAACAAGAAGGGTACAACTTCAACCCACCTTATTTTCTTCCCCCAGCTTGTCAAAGAGTGGTAAATGAGGCTGACCATATCAGTGTGGCTTTCTCAGCTTCATAGCCTGTCAGAGGAGGTTTTGCTGCTGAATCACAGTGACACAGCTCATTCAGAAAGCCATGTCCAAACCAAACTCTGAGTCCCAGAGGACAGAGCCAGTCCACAGATGGAATGAAAACCCCTGAGCAGTTCCAGTATCACAAGAACTGCAGCACTTGCAAAAGAGAAAAAAATTAAGGGAAAAAGGCACAGGAATAGACTAGGAGGGGGTCCTGGGAGCAGCAAGGAGAAATCATTACCAGTGTTACTGCTGACTTTCCTCAAACTCCCTCCTGAAAGCTTCAGGCATGCTTGTCCAAGATGATGTTTTTCAGATGATGTAACAAAATCTTGCAATGCTAGGTATCAGCCTACTGCTATTTATAATCATCATTTGCAGTTCTAAGCTTAATCAGCACCATGTGTCCCCACAAGATGACTGAGTAGCACTGAACAACGTTAGACTGTGTAGTGCAGGGCTTTTACTTGGATTTTTAACGGCTAGTATTAATTCTTTTCTGTCCAAAATCTCCCTGAGGTTATATCCCTTCTGCCAGACCAAGTCCTCATGCATAGATGTAAATGCAGGCATGGAGAACATTTTTGTCTCCTATTCCCACAATTACTTACAAACACATAGCTTCTCAAATCATTCCAAGCCTTACATAAAATTTTCTTTGCCTTCTTCAGTTCACCTTTTTGCCTCATCATCTCTTCTGACCTCTTAATGAATTAAATATTAAAGAAAAGTAATGCCATGTCTTATGACGGTCCCCATTGACCAGATTACCCCTACTGAACATACATAAGCAGAGTTTAGCACAACCACATCTGTCTCCATTTCACAAAAGAAGATCCAGTGTACGTGTGTGATGGTTTGGGTATCCCCCTCCCCAACACACTTTAGAAATCACCCAGACTAGACTCGGTCAGCTCTGGAAATTTGAATGAAGCTTATATTTACAGCTGGCACAATTTACAGGCAGATATTTACAGTATATACAAATATATACAGAAATATACAAGGTAAAAAGGTAATACAGAAACACAACTCCCCTCCCAGAAACCTGAGTCCCCAGGAGGGACTCTCAACCACCCCTCACCTTCCCCCTACCCCTCTCAACCTTACCCCAGTCCTAAGGAAGAATGGAGGTTTGGCCAAGAGGGTTAAAAAGCAAGGTGAAGAGGCCAAGCAAAAGGAGGGTGAAGTTAGAAAGCAAGATGGAGTCCAGCCAGCAGCCTCAGCTTCTCCCCAGCAGGCAAAGCTCCAAGCGAAGAGTGGAAGCAAGTGCCCTAATCTGTGTTTTGCCTTTCTTTTGTACACATCTCAGCAAGACTGTGAGCAAAGTAGATCTCACCGCTGTTTTCATTTCTCAGCCTATCATCTAGTTCTTCTCACAAAAACATGCTAGCTAGGCTCAAACTAGCACAACGTGTAAAAGACCACCAAGTTTTTCCCTACTCTGATGAAGACAAGTTTGCATATGTTGTTTATGTGCCTTGCTCACTCCTGCAAGCATCTATTGTCAGGTGGTCTCATCAGTCACCACCACAACCTCTTGAGTGAAAGAGTTTGAAAAACTTATAGGGCTGGGTGCTAGGTTGGACTGGATGATCTTAGAGGTCTCTTCCAAGCTGGTCGATTCTATTCTAACACATGAAGGACATGGAACTGCTGAAGCGAGTCCAGAGGAGACCCACGAAGATGATCAGAGGGCTGCAGCAGCTCTGCTATGAGGACAGGCTGAGAGAGTTGGGGCTCTTCGGCCTGGAGAAGAGAAGGCTTCAAGGAGACCTTAGAGTGGCTTTCCAGTATCTGAAGGGAGCCTACAGGAAGGCTGGGGAGGGACTATTGACAAGGTCTGGTAATGTCAGGACGAGGGGGAATGGGTTTAAGCTGGAAGAGGGGAGATTTAGACTGGATGTTAGGAGGAAGTTCTTTACAGTGAGGGTGGTGAGACACTGGCACAGGTTGCCCAGGGAGGTTGTGGATGCTTCCTCCCTGGAGGCGTTTAAGGCCAGGCTGGATGAGGCCTTGAGCAGCCTGCTCTAGTGGGAGGTGTCCCTGCCTATGGCAGGGGGTTGGAGCTGGATGACCCTTGAGGTCCCTTCCAACCTAAACCATTCTATGATATATTCTGCAGCAGGACTCAGTACTTCATCTGACAGCTCCTATCAAAATATTCCCCCTAATAGAAAATTAAAGATCATTCCACTAAATAAAACACCCAACAGAAAAGAGCTGTAATAAATCAATTTTCCTCACCCACAGTACAATCTGGATTTAGCCACTTAGTACATCTTAATAAACAAGTTCTTTTTCAAAAGTAAAATGAAGTACTATGGCTTAAGGGACAATTCTACTTAGTTTGGTGTTAAAATGATAGAATACAACATGTCAGTGGGAACATCTTTTGTTCTCTGTAACATTCTGAAAATGGGTAGTTAGTTCACAGCAGCTTACGAAGCATAACATCCCTTCATACACAGCAATGCCCTTGCAAACACAGGAAAATAACTTCAGTTGGTAAAGAAACCAAACAAAAATGCCAAATCAAAAGAATTGTGCCAGTAAAAAAAATATTTCTTAATTTCCAGAGTTTGTGCTATATAGCAAAAGACACATTAAGAGTAAAAAGGGGGGCAGGGGGGGAAATATATGACAGGGACATAATTTAAACAATTGGGAAAAAACCCACCACACACAAATCCCAAAAACAAACACCCCACACCAAAACCACACTTACTACAATTCCAAAATGCAAGCAGCTGAGTAATTGTTGCTACTTTTTTTTTTTTTTTAAACTGAAAATAATTTGAAAAAATAATGAACTTCATAGCAACATATAAGATAAGGATCTGTTGAGGAAGTTCAGCCCCCAAAGTGGTCATGCACCTAAAAGTATCCATAACGTGACTATCATAGAATCAACCAGGTTGGAAGAGATCTCCAAGATCATCCAGTGCAACCCAGCACCCAGCCCTAGACAGTCAACTAGACCATGGAACTGAGTGCCTCATCCAGGCTTTTCTTCAACACCTCCAGGGACAGGACTCCACCACCTCCCTGGGCAGCCCATTCCAATGCCAATCACTCTCTCTGTGAAGAACTTCCTTCTAACATCCAGCCTACACTTCCCCTGGCACAACTTGAGACTGTGTCCCCTTGTTCTGTTGCTGGTTGCCTGGGAGAAGAGACCGACCTCCACCCAGCTACAACCTCCCTTCAGGTAGTTGTAGACAGCAATGAGGTCCCCCCTGAGCCTCCTCTTCTCCAGGCTAAACAACCCCAGCTCCCTCAGCCTCTCCTCATAGGGTTTGTGTTCCAGGCCACACAAATAACCTCCCTTGTCCTACTGGCCACACTGTTCCTAATACAGGCCAGGATGCAGTTGGCTTTCTTGGCTACCTGGCTCATCTTCAGCTACTATCTACCAGTGCCCCCAGATCCCTTTCTTCCTGATTGCTCTCCAGCCACTCTGTCCCCAGCCTGTAGTGCTGCTTGGGGTTGTTGTGGCTAAAGTGCAGAACCCTGCACTTCGCCGTGTTCAATCTCATCCCAATGGCCTCTGCCCACCCATCCAGCCTGTCTAGGTCCCTCTGCAGGGCTCTCCTACCTTCCAACAGATCAACACCTGCTCCTGGCTTGGTGTCATCTGCAAACTTACTGATGCTGGACTCAATCACAGAATGGACAATAATCACAAAGCCAGTCCTGCTCACAAATACAGAACAAGTGCAATGTGAAACTTTCTGCATCTTTAATTATTTGTCCCCACACATGTATTTTCTAGATACAGCTGTACATATTTAAGCTAAGCAGATTGTTATAAGGATACATTTTAAAGTTAACTCCATCAGCCCTGAAAGAAATTCCTCTCTATAGACACCATCATTAGCAATACTGGCATCTGCTCCCACATGCAGCTTACCTACCCAAGCAAAATATTTCCCTATCACAGCTAGTAACAACACTGATGTTTATTATGCTTATTTAATGCTTAACTCAGAACTACACACATATTGACATACAGTGGAAGAAGCAATTGTTTTCTCCTCTTTCTGACATACCATACACCAACCTGCCATCACTCAGGTTATCACCAAAGCACAGAAATAGCTGTATCTGATCACAGTAATGGTCTGCCCATCTCTTCCATACCAATTCCTTTAGGGGTTCATCTGTGCCCTGAAGCATGAGAGTTTCTCCCCTTTCTATATGCTTAAGCTGATTTTGAGCAACACAAGCCCTTCCAGGCTCAAGTTTCCCTCATCCTCTAGTGTGCTAGTTTGAAGCTAGCTAGAATGTTTTGGTGAGAAGAACTAGACCACAGGCTGTGAAAGGGAAACAGTGGTGATGTCTACTTCACTCATAGGCTTGCTCAGATTTATAAGAGCAAGAATCCAAACACAGATAAGGGAGACACTCTGTCTGGACTGTGGGCTGCATTTCTCTCTCACCTAACCTGCCATCTCTCTGATTAATCCATCTGCTTCCTACCTCCTCTGGCCGACCCTTCAATCTTCCTTGGGCATAAGGCAAGGTCTGGGGTAAGGTAGAGAGGGGTGGGAGAAGGTGGAAGGATGGTTGAGAGCCCCTCCTGGGGACTCAGTCTAGTCTGGGTAATTTAACAAAGTGGGGGGGCAGGGAACACCCAAACCATCACATCTAATCACCCTAGTTTGTCAATTATATCAAAGTTAGTAATCACATTAGTGACCCCTTTTGCTACAAATGCCTTGAGTTGCCAGACTAAGTATAAAAGGTATTTTAGATTGAAGTAATCCTGTAACAATGAGTACCAAAGGAGGGGCTAAAGAGGCTGGAGAATTTATGATCCCACAGGAAACAGCTCAGAAGGCAAAAAAGAAAAGCTGCTCTTTTCTGTATGAAAGGAGCATCAAAAGGCCCAACAGCGAAATGTTCTTCTAGGGATGAAAGTCAAGATATCTAATGAGAGCTCAATAACGCTCCATCAAGAACTCTTTCAGAATCTTAAAAGTCAAAAAAGGAGTGGTACAAAAATGCAAAGATATATTGACAAGGGTGAGTATAAAGAGACACAAGCAGAGAGAGACTAAAGTCAGAAAAGCCAATGCACAGGCACACTGAGTCACAAGTACCAAGGGAAATTAAAAACCTGCAGTAAGGAAATTAGATTAATAATTAGAAATAGACAGATCCATTACTGTAGGGAAGTCTTTCATTAAGCAACAGAGAATCCAAAGAGATATGTGATGGCACTGCACAGACTGAATTACTTTTACCTTAGACATTGCCTTATTTTTAATCAGAATTAAGAACTAGGAATTGTAAAACAGAAAAAAAAACCTTTTTAAAGATAAAATATATAGGTACACATGGTAGACTTTGAATGAATTTGACTTAGTGAGATGTATCTAGAACACCTAGAGAATTGATGCAGAACAGGTAAAAAGGACAAATGGAATTGCTGTCTCTAGAAAGCAAGTGTTGAGAAGGTGTGCTCAGTATGGATTTGATATCCACAAAAATACCAAAATGAAAGAACAAAACTTAACTTAGAATCATGTAGGCAATAAACAACAGCTACAGCACAAATACTGGCATCAATATATTATATGGCACAAAAGTAGAAGACATGCAACAGAAGGTGCCCAGGGACTGGAAGAGGGCCAGCATCACTCTAGTCTTCCTAAAGAGGAAGAAAGAAGGCTCAGGCAACTACAGACCAGGCACCATCACCTCCATCCCTGGAAAAGTCCAACAGAGAGCTATGAGGATGATTGCAGGACTTCAACATCTCTCCTATGAAGAAAGACTGAGACACCTCAGGTTGTTTAGTCTTGATAAGAGAAGGCTGAGAGGGCATCTTATCAATGTCTATAAATACCTGAAGGCTTGGTGTCAGGATGAAGATGTCAATCTTCTTGCAGTAGTGTCTAGTGATAGGTACAAGCTAGGAAACAGGAGGTTCCACCTCGACATGAGGAGGGTGACAGAGCACTGGAACAGGCTGCCCAGAGAGGTTGTGAAGTCTGCTTCGCTGAAGATTTTGAAAAGCCACCTGGATGCATGCCTGTGCAGTCTGCCTTAGGCGATCCCGCTTTGGCAGCGGAGAGAAACTCAATTTCTTCAGGTCCCTTCCAATCCCTAACACTCTGTGATTCTGAACTATACCATATCAAACTTCATTAGTAGGCACCTGAAAATCTTTGGTTTATACCAAAACTACAGTTAAAGCAGCACATAGCTGGCTGAAAAAACATTTGATCAATTCTTCTGGGTCATTCACTGTCAAGCCAGTAAAATGTGAAGCGTGGCACTACAATAGTTTACTCAGGGTCCAGTACAAGACTATATTTTTAACAGTGACATAATGAACAACTGAATGCACAAGCAGACTATTGAATTTATCAGTCCAGAAGAAGCATTACAAGCACCTCAAAGGACAAGGTTAACATGCAACACCATCCCCCCCATTTCCAAATAAAACATCTCATTATTTCAACTAAACATGATTGATCCTAAATGGAAAGAGAATGGGTACAAGTGTTTAAGCAGTGCCTGCTTCATAGACAGATATCGGTGTTGTGAATGTTAGCATCCAGGTCCAACCCTCTTCTCAAAAACCGACACAGACCTTTACATAAACACTTTTGTGAAAGAGGAATAAACAAAAATTCCACAATAAACTTGGAGAAAAGGAAGTACTATGGTTTCTGTTTTCTTTGGATGGTTTTCTAGTTGGTTTTTGTTGAGTTGGGGGGGGTTATTGTTGTTTTGATTGTTTTTTTGTTGGGTTTGAGGAGGGCTTGTTTGATTGGGGGGGTTGTTTTGTTTGGTCTTTTAACTAGAGGATTAACCCCCCCTGCTCTCCTGCCCCTTTACACCTAAAGTGTCATCTTCCAGGCACCACAGCAGGTGTGTGCTAGCCCACCCATGTCTTCAGGGGTTAATTAGATATTCCCTGTGCCTGGAAGACCATAATTTCCTACCCAGTGATTGCAGGCCTGTTTGATTACAGGCCTGTTTAATAGCACAGTTTCTTCAAAGCTGACCCAACAAACTGAAGTGCTTCCAATGTTGTCACCTGCAAATTTAAAAGAAACCCTTCATCTTTATAAACACTGCAGCCTTCTGGAAAAGCTGATGGAAAATACAATTAAATTAATAAACTCAACATTTGATGAGCTGCTCCCTGTTGTCAGACTCGCAAGCTTTTTATGCTTCAGAACATTCTTTCCACCAGTTCAGCCCCCTACATGAGCTATGTTTTTGCTCCTTCAAGTTCTACTTGCTCTTGAAGTCATGTTTAAAAGGGGAAGGAGCAAACTTGTAGTGGGAAGACGTCGCAAACAAGAAATTCATCAATAAACGTATTCATACATTCTCAAAGTGACAACAAATATTTTACCGTCAGCTTCAAAGATGTAACAAGGATGTGGAACACTTAAACAATGCATTTCTGTATCTCTTATTTCTGCTCAGATCAGCATAAAGGCAAATTTAGCAGCAGCAAATTGAGAGTAGAAAGAAAAAGGGAGAGAGATATATACTTTCCATATTTAACTGCACTGGGTAGCATCTGTGGGAACATTCCTGTAATTCATCAGATAATCAAGAAGTTTAACTATCTACATAGCTGTTCACTATAACTGCACAATTATGCATCCTATTTTCACCTTATTGAAGGAACTGAGAAAGACTGTCTTAATTTCTTTTTCCTCAGCTTGTGAATTCCACAGCAAATAAGTTATCAGCTCTTCCTGCAGAGGCTGAGAAATCAGAATACTACACTTTTTCTAGAGAAATTGCTCTCTTTTAATGTCAGCACTTATTTCATTAAGCAAATAGTTGAATTATTCTATAAACTATTCCTTATGGTGCTGTTTTCATAAAGAAATTCCTCTTCATCCTCCCTTGCAGACAGATAAATCACTATACAACACTTAACACCATCTACAGGAAAACAGCAGTAGTACTTCCAAGTACAACAGAATAGAATCTGCCAGGTGGGAAGATACATTCAAGATCATCCAGTCCAACCTAGCACCCAGACCTAGCCAGTCAACTAGACCATGGCACTAAATGCCTCATACAGGCTTTTAATGAACACCTCTAGAGAGAGTGACTCCACCACCTCCCTGGGCAGCCCATTCCAATGGCAATCGCTCTCTCTGCCAACAACTTCCTCCTAACACCCAGCCTATACCTCCCCTGGCACAACTTGAGACTGTGTCCCCTTGTTCTGTTGCTGGTTGCCTGGCAGNCACTGCTGGCTGATCTTCAGCCTACTATTTACCAGTACCCTCAGATCCCTTTCTTCCTGGCTGCTCTCCAGCCACTCCATCCTCAGCATGTAGCGCTGCTTGGGGCTGTTGTGGATAGATAAGTAGATAAGCAATTTGATGGGAAGTGGGATAAAAATCAACTAGAAACATCTCTCGGCCCTGTGCATTTCTATTAAACCTATTACAACTGGACAGGGGATTAGCCCAAAACACAAAGTTTACATCAGTGTTTTTTTCTGTCTTGAAACAAAGCTCATTGGTGAACAAAGCAAGCAAGAGTGAAAATGTTCATTTTACTCCCATTTTTCTGCAATAGACTGTTTCCTCACATTTAAATATTTATGGAGAAAAATGTTATGCACACAAAAGCCTCCTCTATGAATATGCTGAAGGAGAACTTCTCGACCTGGTATTCCAATTCTAGTTGACCAGTAGGACACTTCCCTGTTATTAACCTTAGCACTTCCTTAATATTTATGAGAATTATTCCTAGTGCCTGCAGCTAGTCTTCCCAAAAATACAGGGAAACAGATGCTTAGTAAAAACTCTGCTTATACCCTGAATGAGACTAATCAATACAGCTCTAAATTGTATGTTTATTCCCATTTCTTTAAAGGGAAACAGCAACTAAAGAGCACTAACTTGTATCTGGAGGATGGGTAATTACGGACAGCATGTGTCATTTCAGTATAAACAGGGGAAATAAATGCAAATTGCACAACACTTAACTCTTACAAATTTGCTGTTAACTGAGACAATAGTCTACAAAATGCTGGTTGAAGTAGCTCATTAATAAAATCGCTGAAAACAATTCTGAATGATGTGCAACCATTGTCATTTTATGGCTGGCCAGAATCACTCACTGCGTGCCTCAGCCTAGAATTGTATCACGGATCATCAAGAAAACCATCCTTTTTATAGGAGTGTGCTACTTTGAGTCTAGCTGGGACGTTTGGACAAGAATTGGATTACAGGCTGTGAAAAGGAAACAATGATCATGTCTACTTCACTCATAGGCTTGCTGAGATGTCTAAGAACACAAACATAGATAAAGGAGTCTCTCTCTGGGCTTTGGGCTGAACTCCTCTCTATAACCAAACCTGCCATCTGTGTGACTAATCCATCTGCTTTCTAACCCCCCTAGCCAACCCTCCAAACTACCTTGAGCACAAGGCAAAGTCCAGGGTAAGTTAGAGGGGTGAAAGGCAGAAGGGTGGCTGGTAGCCCCTCCTGGGGACTCAGGTTTCTGGGAGGGCTGTTGTGTTTCTGTATTACCTTTTACCTTGCATATTTCTGTATATAACTGTAGATACTGTAAATATCTGCTTGGATATTGTGCTAAGCTGTAAATATAAAGCTTCATTCAATTTCCAGAGACACTGAGTCTAGCCTGTGTGATTTTCTTAGGGGGGCGGAGGTAACACCCAAACCATCACAAGGAGAGAACTGGAACTGTACAATACTAACATGGAGATATCACACACTTGCAAAAGGAAACAGCAGTTTGGAGATGAACTTGTTATTACAGAAGACTGGTACATATTCTTGAAAGACCAAAGACAGCACCTATTGGTGAGCCACCACCATAAATCAATTTTAGCAGCTCTAGAGAAGTAGGTTATGCCAGGCTGTTTTCACTTAAGAGGTTTCTTACAGCTAAGCTTTATTCTCAGTAACACCTGTACCTAAACTTCAGTCTTCTAGTTTGGTTCTTAATATTGAACACTTCACACCCATTTGGGAACTACCTTGCCAAGCTACTCTACAACAGTCCCTGTAATGACATGTGAGACTGTGTCACGAGCAGTGCTCTTCTATTTTTACCATCTCAGGGCAAGCACATCAAGGCTGCATCTTGAAAATGCCCTGTAGCACCTGGACTGGATGTCCCATCTCCTGTCCCCATAATATACATCTCCTGTCCCCACAATATACATCTGAACTCGATGCTTTTCCCACTCAGATCCTAGCTCTATGCTTCACATCATGCTTCCATCCACCCTGAAGACTCCCCTAGGCTAACCTTCCCCTTGACCTTACATACCAGCACATCCTACCCCTCCTTTACCTGATGCTGGCACACATCTGCCTTACAGGCACAAAGTTAGTGACAGCTCGATTACTGACGTGTATTAAAATCACAGAAACGTCAGCATCTCTTCAGATGAAACAATTCCAATCCTTTTGCAGGGAATTGTGGCCACCTAGGCAGACACAGCAACAACAGAAAGCAGCATAAACTCAAGCGAGAACAGCTGCCTGCTTCACCTCCTGCACATGCAAGAGCACACACATAAGGGGCCTGATCACATTACTGACAGAAGCGACTTCTGAGTGCCTGCAACATTGTAGGCCACCTGAAACTTGTCAGAGTGGAAAGATGGAAGCAACTAGTGAGTCTGATGAACAATTATTTGGGACCTAATTTTGCCTACAAACTTGTTTGTCTCAACTGCAAAGGATAAAAGACAAAGCATGACACAGTGTGCCCATCTCTGCACAGTTCAGAACTGCGGCTTCAGACCACACTGATTTAAGCAGCTGCATTTTACTTTCAGGAGAAAGTGAAAATACTTTGGTTTTCAGATGATAGGTGTAATTTATAGGGGAACAGGTGCATGAAATATATTCTTAACACACTCAAGTTAAGTGAGCTCTTAGAACACTCAGTAAACACTACTTGAAAATTTACCTTCTGCATCTTTTTCAACAACAACAATAAAACATCCAAGCATTTGCCATCCATTCCTTCAACACAGATACAACACGAGGGCTTTTCTCAGCTGTCAATTTTGTGATATAATCTGGTCTTGTCAATTTTAGGAGCAATGAAAATTTATTTGCAAGCAGGAGTCTAAACATCTAAAAGGAAAACAACAAAATCCCCACCACACTACACCACATTCAACAGAATCTTCCAATAAGATCAAAAGCATAAAACATATTTTTTAAACCAAATACACAATAATACTTTAAGAGAAATTAATATATGTATAAAACCAACAAAATTTTAGAAGCCATGTAGATCCAGAGAGAGATTCATCCCTCCTGTCATCACTTAACTGAATGAAGTTATACTCATTCAAGTGAAGAAGCAGCACCCAATAAGCTTATTGGTAAATTTAATCTCCAGCTCTACAAGTGATGCTCACACCAAAAGTCAATGTTTTTTTGGAAAGTGCAATTTGAGGCAGCAACTGAAACTGAAACCCAGGTCAACTGTGCTGCCTGTCCTGAAAGGAAGTGTGCAGACCAAAGCAGGAACAGTTATTCTAACTGCTTTACAAGGGGGGGTAACAACAGGTAGTTTGACAAGCACCATACTGACTTTATAAAATGTTTCACACACACAAATTATGCAATGCAGCTAATAACACAACGGGGGTGGAAAGAGGCTGGAAAAGCTGAACACTGTTCATTCATTCTGATGCCATGTTGTTCATACATTACAAAAGCATCTGCCTGTGTTTTGACAACCTGACAGTCCATCACTATCTAACAGACAGGACTTGCTGTAGGCAATTTGACCCTTTTCTTCCTTTCCTATGCCCTCTTGCTTATTCTAAACAATACAGGCTCGCCAGGAATACCATGTGGTGTTTTTAAAGGAAGGCTATAGTTTAGGATTATTTTGCATGGTGAGAAAGCCCACAGGCATTCTCAGTGTTTGCTGTGCAACTGCACCTAGTTGTCTGCTATCAAGAAGAATAGTAATTATGTTGTATTATTCTGACATTTTTCAAACTGAAGATGAAAGCAAGAGTGGGTCTAGAACGTCACCCAGAAGAGATGCTTTAAGCTGCTCGAGACTGAATATAGACTTCGGACTTGATTTTTTACTTCTACTTGTTCACATAGTTTTGGTGTTAAAACACAAAATTGTGCTCACAAATATAGATGTTCATGTACCTTATTTCTCCCCCTAAGTAGTGGCACCTGAGTAGATGGACAGACTGGATGAGGCATTTAGTGTCATGGTCTGGATGACTGGATAGGGCTGGGTGATAGGTTTGACTGGATGATCTTGGAGCACTCTTCCAACCTGTTTGATTCTATGATCTATCTGTCTGTACTAAATTCTTCAGTTGTCATTCAACGGTGCATATTAGGAATGTAATAGGAGCTCCTTGAATTACAAGACCTAGAATAAGAAAGTACTAAAGGGTCAATCACAAACTAACATTTCAAAGGGGAGATGAGAAAGAAAGAGATGGGCTTTCTTTATTTGCTTTCTTTACAAGCCAGGTATCTACAATCTGTTCCCAAAAGCCACACGAAATAAAAACACACACCAAAAAAAAGGCAACCAAGAAAACCAGAAGCCCTACAACATAGAGTGTTGCATCCTTTCCTCTCCATCTTCTACATTGGTTGAGGCATTCAGTATATGACTTCCTTTGTTTTACTAATTTAAAAAAAACACCACACACACCCCAACCAACCAACCAACCAACCAACCACAAAACCAACCAAGACACACACAAAAAAAAAAAAACCCAGTCATGCCAAAAAAGAAGACCAAAAAAACAAACAGTTGGGTTCACTTCTTAACAGTGCATTGCCTTGGACAAGCTTGCAATCTCAACTGATGAAAGGGTTTTTTTTCCTTCAGCTAAACAGTTTTTAGAACACAGTAACCTGATAGTTAACTGGGAGGATGTATTTGGTTTAGCTGGTGTGTAAATAATTTTCTTCACAGCAGCCTGTGTTTTAGATGGCTGACCAAAACCAGTGTTGATAACACACCAGTATTGTAGCCATTGCTGTGCAGCCCCCAAGGCTTTCTCCATTTCTTATTCTCCCATCCCAGTGAGCAGGCTAGGGGTAGACAAGAGGCTGGAATAGGACACAGCCCCAGGACATCTGACCCCAATTGACCAAAGAGATGTTCCAGACCATATAACATCATGATCAGCAGTAAAACTGGGGGAGATAGCTGTTGCTTAGAGACCGGCTAGACACTAGTCTGCTAGTGGCAAGTTATTGCTTTTGCATCACTTGTTTTTCAGGACAGAGGTGAGAGGTGTCCTTTTTTCCTTCACATAAACTGTCCTTATCTCAACCCATGAGGGTTTTCCTCTGATATTTGCTCTTTGATCCTTATCCTTTTCTCACTGGAGGGAGATGAGCAAATGGCTGGGCACTTAATTTCCAGCTCAGGTCAACTCACCACTGAGGGGTTTGTTAGGTGTCAATACTGCGGCTGAGGAATATTGAAACTTGCGTGTGTGTATAATTTCATCACCTACTCCTCTCAAACATCTAGAAAATAGCATTCAATATTACTGGCATAGCTGTATTTGAAATAGTAATTTAGTTTAGTGCTGGGCTTGATTAGAAAAAGCCTCTCAAATGAAACTCTTTCAAAATGCAAGTCTACTCAGATAACAAATGACTTCTGTCTTCTCCATGCCAAGTATCTAAGGCAGAGTTTAAGTGCTGAGTGTCCTGAAAGGTGTTAATATTTAGTCCCACACTCAACACCTGATTAGTGACTCACACTAAGTCCAGTCAAAGCTCATTTTTACCAGTCTGTGTAATTCCTTTTTACTACAGCCCACATCATAACAGCAATAAAGCACTCAATGCTGTTTTCAACACAGATAGTATATTGCATCTGAGAGTCTTTTAAATAGCACACAAAAGGCTACTCAGCTCCTGCTCACATGACCTTTCTTATAAAGCTACAGTCTATCTATATCCACTACACTAAATGCTGATATCCTCATCCAAGCAGAGCTTATTTTAAAGTCCTGATACTTTCTCCAGACATTATTTGAACAGCAGACTAAGTATTAAACCCAAAGGGCAGATCTCCAGAAAAAAAAAAAAAAGGCTCTGTTTTGTAGATGTTTGAAAGAAACTAAGACAGAAAATACAGTAGCTCTGAATACTAAACTCTAGTGGAATTACATGATGCCACTCGTAACAGAATCAGTTCAAGCCAAGAGCATCCTGTGCTCCCTGTTGCTTTGCATATAACCTAGTCCTAGTGAAAATGTGTAACGCCAAACAAAACATGAAATAATGATTTCCACCCTTTTGCACTCTATCTGAAGTGACCAAGAAGAATTAAGAACCAAGCTGTGCTTAAGTCTCTTCAAACTGTTCTGATTCATAAATCAAGGGCTTCCTCACACAGCCATCCTACAATGGAGTTTGAAAGACTGAAGAGTCATGCTCCTATGACCACAGACTACAGAATTTAACTGAACTGCCACGCACTGGTTCACATGAAAGCCAGAAGCAAATGAGGGGTCTTGTGCATTAGTCACACAAATATCATACACACCACATACCTCATCAACATACTAAATGACAAAACAGACACCACAACACAGTGCTGTCTCTGAAGCCAGGGTACCAAGCTGGAATACAAACATGGAAGTCCATACATTACAGCTACCCCAGAGCCAGTAAGAACAGCAGAACTGCCACAAGAGAAACACACTGCGCTAACTGTGTAAGCTCCACAGACTGTATCAGGGAGGGGGAAAGGTCAGACAAAGTGCTTGCTGGCATACCAAGCTGGGAGTCAAACTTAGAGCATGAGAACCACTTACCATTACTGGGACCATTACTGACCTCTGCAGACATACTGGTACAGAATTAGCCTGCCAGTTGAACTGCATGCAGAATCAGAGCTATAGCCATATACATTGACTGACTATGTACTGAAAGTGCTAGTCTGAAGCTAGCTAGAATGTTTAGGTGAGAAGGATTACATCACAGGCTGTGAAAGAGAAACTACTCCACTCATAGGCTTGCTGAGATGTATAAGAACAAGAGTATAAACATAGATAAGGGATTTGACTTCGGGCTAGCTCTGGGCTGCACTTTTTTTCTCTCTAACCTTAGCTGCCATCTCTCTGATTAAACCACTTTGCTTCCTAAACCCCCTGGCCGAACCTCCATTCCTCCTTGGGGCACAAGGTAGGGGAGTGGGAGAAGGTGGAAGGGTGGTTGGGAGCCCCTCCTGGAGACTCAGGTTTCTGAGAGGGCTGTTGTGTGTCTGTATTACCTTTTACCTTGTCTATTTCTGTCTGTAACTGTACATACTGTAAATATCTGTTTGTATATTCTGCTAAGCTGTAAATATAAGCTTCATTCAATTTCCAGAGCCATCTGAGTCTAGTCTGAGTGATTTCCAAAGTGGGAGGGGTGGGGAACACCAAACCACCACACTGAACAGACCTCAGGAAAAGGCAGTCACAATATAAACACAAGGGTTTAATGGTGTTACCAATTCCAGCTGATCTAAGACAAAGGTAGCCACCTATGAGAGTATTCAATTGCTTTGGATTCCTCAGTCCAATGGCTTCTCCCTACCTGTATCTACAAAGGAGAGCACTGAGCACCAAACATAGTGAAAAATACAAGACCTAGAATTACAGGCCATTTACCAGAATTATCTCCTTTTGCCCTTGGGTAGAAACATCCTTGAAGTTAGTGTTGTAATGACCCAGGTGGTGAATTGCCCTTGCAGGGTTAGGTTTTCCTACCGGCATTAAAAAACCAAACTGCCTAGAAGAAAACTAGTGGAAATGTTTGGAGGAAACATTTTCTTCTAATTGCTTATCCACTGAAAGTTCAGAGACTTAGGGGAAGTTTATCTAAAAATGTAACAGCATTTGCTCTCTCATTTTCTTCTACAGTAAAAGCAGAATAAAAGGTTGTGTTTAGAGTTTGCATTAGGATTTTTTTGTTTTTATCACCATGACAAATTATCATAGTGACTTAATCATTAAAACCATTTATGCTAAGGCTTAGTGTTAACTTTGTTTAACTACAGCATACTGAAGTTCCACAACACCTAAAATTGCTAAAGTTTCTTGTGACCCTTGTACAATGGGTGCTTTGCTTGCAGTACTCCAGACAGCAAAACTCAGGTACTGTAATTTGCAGTTATGTGGCAATCTCCATCTCATAGCCTCAGTTACAAAAATCCTTCTACAGGTTGGGTGTTACCCACCCCTCCAGTACTTAAGAAAATCACCAAGACTAGACTCAGCAGCTGGAAATTAAAGAATGATGCTATCTTTACAGCTTAACACAATATACAAGCAAGTATTTACAATTTATACAGAAACATACAAGTTGAAAAGTAATACAGAAACAAAAGAGCCCTCCCAGAAACCAGAGTCCCCAGGAGGGGCTCTCACTCACCCTTCCACCTCCTTTCCACCCCTCTACCTTAACCCAGGCTTTGCCTTACATTCAAGGTGAGCTTGGAGAATCAGACAGAGGGGTTAGGAAGCAGAGGGATTAGTCACACAGACAGTAAGTCGGAAAGAAGGAAGGCATCTAAAGGAGAGAACAACTGTGTTATCCATGTTTGTGTTCCTGTTTTTATACACCTCAGCAAGCCTATGAGTGAAGTACACATCACCATTCTTTCCTTTTCACAGCCTGTAATCTAATTCCTCTCACTAAAATATCCCAGCTAGACTCAAACTAGCACACAGGTCTTCTTCAATGCCCATGTATCCTGAGTTGGGTAACCCCTTTTCTGGGGCTTTACAGCAGTTAGAAGTGTTAGAAACATAATCCTAATCTTTCAGAACAGAAAGCTGTCTAGGTAGATGACTGCTAATGAAGCATGATTAGTTAATAGTCCCACGTCACAAGCAAGAACTCAGAGCAACCCTCTCAGACTTTGTTTAGTTCAAATGTTGTTGCTATTGCTTAGGAGCATAGAAGTGTCCTTTTTGCGTGGATGTTGCACACCATAAGGTGACCCTGCTTTCCACAGATACTTAACATGTAGTGTGAAATAAAATCAGCATGATGGAGTCAGAGGCATGAAAAGGCAAAACAAAGTAGGAAACAACTCAACTAGTACTAACAAAGAAAAAAAGACCATGATGTTGCATAAACTTTGAAAAATAATTTCTGTTAGTTGTATTCTTTCCACTCCTAATTGTTCCATTATGAATGTGACAATCCCATGTAATATGCCAGATAACATTAAGGTTGGCCTTAAAAGTATAACATTAAGCAATCTGTTATTTCCCTTTAACTAATGCCCTGCTGCACCTGACAGACAGCAAGTGAACAAGGGGACACAGTCTCAAGTTGTGCCAGGAGAAGTCTAGGCTGGATGTTAGGAGGAAGCTGTTGGCAGAGAGAGTGATTGGCATTGGAATGGGCTGCCCAGGGAGGTGGTGGAGTCACCGTCCCTGGGGGTGTTCAAGAAAAGACTGGATGGGGCACTTAGTGCCATGGTCTAGTTGACTGGACAGGGCTGGGTGCTAGGTTGGGCTGGATGATCTTGGAGGTCTCTTCCAACCTGGTTGATTCTATGATTCTGTAACTCACACCTGTGAACTTCCGCTTTGAATATTAGGTAGGTAACAGCAAATATTGTTTTGTTTAATGGCAAACAATTGAGGAAAAAAACATTACCAGAATCAGATGAGCTTGAAAGCTCAGCAGTGGCTACAGTTTGGTAAGCATGTAGTAGAAATCTGAATCCACTTAAGATGATATCAATTTTGTCAGTTAAACCGGTTCAAAAATATTTCAGAAGATAGGCACAAGTTATTAGATCTGTGTGAGTGTCATTCTAATGTATAAATCCAGAATGAGGTCGAATCATGGCACACAAAGGCCTCAGTCCTATGCTGCATTTCACCTGACATTTCACCACTGAAAACATCTCACTTGCACACTTTCTTCCAGGACCAGAAAGTGAGTAAATAGACACTAATCCATGGAAAATTCAGTGACAGCCCAAATCTTTCATACAAAGCGCAATTTGAATTCCAACTGGTGCCTCTTTGCAAGAGCAGAAAGCAATACAGTCTCTCTGTAACAGCATGTCCTCCAAACATCACAGAGTGGCTATCAAATATTGCACTCGACTGAGTCGGACTGGTGATAACAAATCATCACTATCAGAAGTGTCTGATTTAATTCATAACTAAAAACAAGCACTAATCATAATATGAGCCACTGCATCAGAGAAACTCAGATGTGATAGCAGTACTCCATCTATACTGAAAATTAATCTCCATTTGCAGCTGTTCACATTTGTTAGTATAGGTAAAAATTGCCCTGTTGCTTAAAGATTTGCATAAAAGTGTTTAGAAGTGTCATCACCACCAGGATAAAAACGCTATTTGGTGCTTTCTTCAGTACCTTCTCATCTACAGAGCTCGTTCTGTAGCCAGGTGTGGCAGACATAGCAGAATGTCTAGAGATGTGGCTTAATTTGTGTTCCTCTTCTCCAGGCTAAACAACTCCAGCTCCCTCAGCCTCTCATAGGGTTTGTGTTCCAGGCCTTTCACCAGCTTCATTGCCCTTCTCTGGGCACGTTCGCATCAGAACAAGTACCCAAAAGAAAAAACTACTTCTTGTACAGCAGAGGAGGGAATGATGAAAGTGACACGGTTGCAAAAGTTTATTATCAAATCCTGCACGGTGATATCAGCTATACCAACTCTTTGTCATGCTGTGATTTACCACCCACGATCTTTTCCCTGTGCCCAGTCCCAGAACTAGGCTAGATCTTGCCATTCTTTTTCCAGACACTTAATCCTTCTTCATTCCCAAGCATGTTTTTAACATGTTTCATTGCGATATGGAATCGAGAAAGAATTCAACACTGTACAGAAATCTCCAACTGACAGGGAAATATCAAATATGGGAGGGCAAACTTCCACAGAAGCACAGATTAGTCTCAGAAGACATTTCTCTGCAAAGCTACTGAAGACTGTATGAGGTGTTTTTTTTCCTGTACAAGTGGCAGAACTTCAGTTAAATGTTATTTAATTAGAACATATCACACAACTCAAGCTAGCAGATATTACTGTACTTAAACTTACAGAGAAATAACTGCTTTGCTCAGTTTTTTTTTTTTTCCTTGGATTCCTGAGCAATTGCTACACTTCTATACACTTAAAGGCTGTAAGAGGCAATTTTGTTTCTTGGTCACAAATACTTGCTGTTTGCACTAGTCTTCCGGCCTGAAGTTCTTCAGAGGGAGTGCTTTTTCATCTCATTAATTTGAAATCACAATAATACATAATTAAACTCTTAATGAATCAAAGTCATCCTCTCTTATTTGATGTATGTGAGATCAACTGCAAACTTGGTATGTTTCCTTCAGCCACACCACCTTTTTTACAAGAGTATCAACTTGCTTGTAACCATAATTCAGTAACTGAGCTTTTACCAGGAAAAAAAAAGGCAAAGCAGAGTGTAAGTATAAATCTCCAGCAATTACTGCTATTGGATCCCTCTATCCATCTCTGCCTTGAACTCAAGAGCAAAGCAAGACACTAAACAGAGTGAGATACTGCTATCATAGCCGGGGCAATACAGAGTGGAGCACAGGGCAGTTATAAAGAACACTCTTCCAATTAGGGAAGTTTGAGTGTCAGGCTGCTGAATTCCCTATCATTTCCTGGCACCACTGCCTTTAATTAGGCCTTGGATTGATTACTGCCTTTGTTCTCCATTGACCCACCACTGACTCTGACAGGGGTTGTATTTTCCACTGCTACAATTAGAAGACAAAGTTCTGAGTGTCAGCAAGCATTACACAGGCAACCAGACTGCTTAAAACTACAGAGCCGTTAGAGAGAGAGAGGAGTGTTTGTGACATTAACACACACTTCTTTCTTTAAGGGACACAGCAGGATGGAGTCAGTCCTGATCCAACAGTAAATTACAGTTGAGGTTAACTTAAATTGGCCAGTGTATTAAAAAAAACCCCCCACACAAGAAACAGAACTAGCAAAACAGAATCAACCTGGTTCTTCTGTAATTCAAGAGGATGGTAAATAACAAGGTGAAAGACATTGCAGTTTCAGTACTTCTTTTTTTTAACAGCAGCTAAACTGGGGAAGTAATAGCTAAACTGGGCAAAGTAATAGTTAACTAAACTGGGCAAAGTAATTATATACACATCCATTCAGAATATAAAGCTTTATGGCAACCTGGAGCACTGTGGGCATCCACAAAGTTCAAGGAAGAATACAAAGAAAAGCAAAACCTGAAAGAATGTAAAGTAAGAAATCTGTTTCTACATTAGTTTTTTAGTTGTTTGGGGGTGGGGTAGTGTTTTGTTGCGGAGTGAGTTGGTTGATGTTTTGGTATGGGTTTTTTGTTTGGGTTTTCTGGGGGAGGCTGGGGAAGGGATGCACTGTAAAAAGCCAGGGTTTTATCCCAGTGAGAATTTACAGCCTTAGTAGAGAGAAAAAGGAACAAGGGCAAAGAAAAAAGGTAAAAGGTAACTGTGATGGTTTGGGTGTTCCCCACACACACTTTGGAAATCACCCAGACTAGACTCAGCCAGCTCTGGAAATTGAATGAAGCTTATTATTTACAGCTTAGCACAACATACAAGCAGATATTTACAGTACATACAGTTATATACAGAAATATACAAAGTAAAAAGGTAATACAGAAACACAACAGCCCTCCCAAAAACCCAAGTCCCCAGGAGGGACTCTCAACCGCTCCTTCTCCTTCCCCCTGTCCCACTCAACCTTACCCCAGTCCCAAGGAAGAATGGAGGTTCGGCCAGGGGTTTAGGAAGCAAACTGGATTAGACAAAGAAACGGCAGAGAAGGGTGAGGTTAGAGGTGCAGTTCAGCCAGTTCCCCAGCAGAAGTGCTGAGTGCCTTAGCTATGTTTTGATTCTTGTTTTTATACATCTCAGCAAGCCTATGAAGGAAGTAGACATCACCATTGTTTCCCTTTCACAGCCTGTAATCTAGTTCTTCTCACCAAAACATTCTAGCTTGCTTCAAACTAGCACAGTATCCAGTCTACCAAACTGATACACCAGTTTGTTCAAGGCCATACAACTCATTTATGCTACTGCAATAAAGTATTCCAGCTCCCACATAGGTTAGCAGCTATTCACTCTGCCATTTTGCTTTTTGTGATTAAAACACAAATCCTGGGAAATGTTCCTTGTGATTGTGACAAGTCACTTCACTCCTCCCTATCTTTGATCTCTAGTCACATATTGCCCAGAGCAGACAAAAGGCTAGAGGATAATTCATTAATACTTGTAAATTATTTGAGTGCACCTTCAAAACTGAACTAATGTATTTATAACTAGTACTAATTCCAGATATTAAAAACAGGTTTTAATGCATTTTGAATAATTAAACTGAACATGGGAAGATCCTTAAGTATGATTCTCGTTGGTACAAACAGACATCTCAGAGGACATTAGAAATCGATGGCAATGTAAAAATAAAACTCTTTTTTCCCCTTTTCCCTTTCCCTATCCTTTTTTCTTCCCATCACTCATGCTTGGCAAGTTCCCACAGCACAGGACATGCTGTGGAACCAGAATAACATTAGTCAATTCTGCCAGCAATCCTAGTGATCAGTCTCTAGTGGATTTGTCCAGGTAGAACAATATGGGTGCTAGATGCCTGTTTTCTACCATCTCAGTGCTCTCACCAACGCAGACATATATGCCTCTATTCAGAGGAGAAGTCATTGCCAGGACTCATTTCTATCTAGGCCATAGTTAACTATTTTGGCCCAAGACACAGATGCAATAAGTGAACTTTCACACTTGCTTCTCAGAATGGGAAAAGGTAGAGGAAGCTCAGAACCACGTGAATGCAAAAGCACACTTCTTTGATGTCTAGCATCCAGGGCTGAGCTTAGTCCCACTATCTCTTTAAAATTTGACAGTTAGAGGTATGGCTTTACTTTTACCAAGAAGCTTCTGAAAATTAAACTTGGGGAGAGTTGCAAGCTTGTCAAAATACCTACAATCCTCAAAAGATCAGAGACAGAGTTACTGGATATATGGGACAGAAATGTTAACAGAAGGGCAGTGAATGATGCAAGAGAAGTAAAGCAATGTTTACTCCTAGGATTCCTTAAACTTGTTGAGATACTTTTAACAGGTAGATGCACTCCTGTATTTGCATTAAATTCCAAAGTATAATCAGCAGCCACAACTAGGGGACCTGTGATTAGTTCTTTTCCCCAGCACAGCTGACTGGAGTGAATTAATATCATAACTACCATCAAAAGACAANCTACTTCCCTACACCAGTGGAACACCATGAGCATCAGTAGAGAAATCTTAGCCTATAGGACAATAAGGTGAATTTTAAGGTCTGTGGTGGCTACTGGAGAGCTATTTAAAGGGAAAAAAAAAATTTCTGAAGCACAGTAAAGTGTCCAAAAGACAATTTTGATAAGTAATAATAAACTCACATCCCAGGGTTGTAGTACTAATATAACCAGGATGTGTTATTTTGTGGCTAATACCATTTTTTTCAGTAACCTCCATATAATCAGAATGCAGATGAGTTAAGTAAACTTTGTGGTGCTTTAGCAAAAGCCTTCATCTTCCACAATGCACGTGCATATATATTTTGACCATTTCACTGTGACATTGATACTTTCCAGTTAGCAATCACTCAGATTTCAGCCTTGGTGGACACTAAAGGGACAAGGCAGAAACTTTCAGTGCTTGCAGATTAAGAAGTGATGTTGAATTTCTATGACAATTACAAGCAGTCAGCCACGTTAATTGTGTGGCAATGCAGACGCAGTGTTTGACTCAAAGTAGGTAGTCCTCTTCTTTCCTAGGCACAGCATGGCATGGGTAAATGACAGAATATTGAACACCTAAGGCATATGTCTCAGAAAAGCTTAACACTGCTTATGCTGGCCAGAAACACAGAAACAAGAGCTCTATGCATTTCTCACACTATCCTGACAGTGAAGAGCCCTGCAGCAGACTGTTTTGTCACTACACGAAGTAGAAGGTTGTACAGCTTTAGGGCAAACCTTCAGCACTGGACTAATTGTTAAGAAGAGACACCAGGACAACCCAGCATAAACACATTTATCCCAGCAGAGTTAAATCCCACGTTTTCAGGGAGAACACAGATGTGCCTGTAAGATGCTTGAAAACCTTAAACACATCTTTCCCCCATACAGACCTTCCACTATTTGTTACTGCACGTGGTCACTCACGACCACACAAGTAGAGCACAGAATACTATATTTAGACTATTACTACTGTCAATGCTGTACTTGTTCATCTACTTACACTGTCATGCTAAATTCACCACCTTCAGACCAGTTCTAAGTGAAACATTTTTTAATTGAATCAGCACCTCTACCTATTCTTCTTATTAAAAAAGAAAAAAATACAAAGATGCTAACAGAAGTGCAATTATTAAGACTGGAGTATATGAAAAGGCTGGGGTTTCCCCCCCCCAATTACATTTTTTCATCATGCAAACTGGGGAGGGAAATCATTTGCCAGTGGCTACATTTAGTCACAGTATTTACAAATATTCTAGTGTCAGATGAGTGGTTCATGTCTTAAACACTCAGCTGGGTGCAGATAATTGGCTCTAGAAAAAACAAGTACCTCCAAGACTGAAGAACATAGGTGAAACAAGGTCCAATTTACTGAATAACAGTTCTTGCATTAAGTACCAGGGGCTTGGTGAAGAGGTCAGTTTTGCCAGGTTAGCTTCTTAACAAGCTCACCACAACATCAAAAAAGTAAGTCCTGGCACAAGAAACAGAGTAAGAACACGCACTTGAGGACAGGACTGCAGAAGCAAGTCTGCAGTCTGTATATGGGCTGTACAATCTCCAGCCTTGGAGATGCTCCTAATTTCACTGTATGAGCCTTAATACAAGATGATCTAACACTGAAGTTCACTCTGCTTTAAAGAGAAGGCTGGACTAGATAACTTCCAAGAGTCTCTTTCAGCCTAAAACATCTACCATCAAGGCTGGGAGCACTCCAGAAGATGCAGTAGCATACTACACTTCTTTCCAATTCCATACAACTGCATCAGTGAGCTTGTTTTGCATTTTCCATCTTACACTGATTTTTTTTTTTAATTATGTATAAAGAGGCAATGGGAGTACAAAAATAAATTGTAGCTTTAAGCCCTGTAGTTGCAGGCAGATCTCTTTCTATCATGCAGCAAATTCAGCAGGCTACTGTTAGTCATATAAAGATTTAATTGTCCCATGTTGCCCCAGTCTGGACATCTTGTTCACATTATCACCTGATGTTAGTTGAGAGGCGCTCTTTGATATGCCTTAAAGTGGGCCTCACTCTGAGATACCTACATACACATTGCTTGCTCCCAGTTTGTTCAATGTTCAAAACTCTTGCTTACACATCTGCTTTTAGTTATTAACAAGTGAGCAAACTTGCTAAGCACAATAAACAAATGAACTCCCAAAGCCCTAACTTCTCTCAAAACTGTATTTTCATGATTTTCTACCACCAAATAAAAGACAATACTAAGGCTTTGCTAAACACCACTGTAAAATCAAGTCTAATATGTAGAATAAAATCACTAGGACAGTGATTCCAGTTTAGTTGGGGGTTGGACACTCCTCCCAGACAAGCAGCAACAGAACAAGGAGACACAGTCTCAAGTTGTGCCAAGGGAGGTACAGGCTGGATGCTAGGAGGAAGTTCTTCACAGAGAGAGTGATTTGCCATTGGAATGGGCTGCCCAGGGAGGTGGTGGAGTCACCATCCCTGGAGGTGTTCAAAAAAAGCCTGGATGAGGCACTTAGTGCCATGGTCTAATTGACTGGATAGAGCTGGACTGGATAATCTTGGTTGGATAGGTGGCACTGGATGATCTTGGAGGTCTCTTCCAACCTGGTTGATCTATGATTCCTCCCAACCAGGCTTAAAGAGCCCTGCGTATAGTACCACTAAAGCCTTCACAGTTTGCTAGAACTTGCAAGGAATCCATAGCAAGTATGAAAAATCAACTCAATGGATTTTGGCATAATGTAGCCAAACTGAGAATTGACAAGATTCTTCATAGTAAGTTGCTTTTCCTGCTAATCAGTAACAAGATTAAAATGAAGGAAAAATAAATGTTTGAGCCATTGTGTTTCATGAGCTCTTGTAGACTCTGGCTGCCAGGCGACATAGCAAGCATTTTCCTTAGGGTTAGAGTTAATTGCTATAATCAGAGCCAGTGGTAATCCCATCCAGGTGAGTCATTAGGGAAAAGAAATTTATTAAGAGTGCAGAAAAAGAGGTACAGAGGTTAAAAAAAAACATACATTTTTAAAGTAAATGTACAGTGTGTTTGTTAGTTACAGGAAGAAAAACAGCAGCATATAAATAAAGCACAAGGCTGTAGTTAATTAGCAACTCCATGGTTTGGGTGCTCTAACAAGCCTCAAAATGCTTGATGTGATCCTTCAACAGACATGGTGCAAGGAAGCACAAACCCCAGTGCAGCTTTACATAACACAGCAGCAGCCCCTAACAAACTTTGGAGCACCTAGTTACATTTCACCCTCATTTTATACCACATAATTTCACTGGAGTCACTACAGTTGCCAGAATAAGAATAAAAATGAAGTTTGGTGCAGGACATACAGTTTGCAATTAATTGTTTTGCAGTTAACTGTACATGCACTAAAATATTTCCAGTGGATTTTCTACCTTAATTCCCATGCTGATCTCCAGCTTACTCACAGCATGCCACTGGAGGTCTGACAAAAACAGTATTATAACAGAGCATGCAGGTTACCACAGATGGTTCAAATTAAAAACAGCCTAACAAGCCATTCCACAGAAAGAGGCTGCAAGCACATCCAGTGCTGCCCACAGAGAGAACAGTGTCTCCAAACATGCCTGCTTCAAGTAACATTGCAGCACTGATGTCCAGTCCAAATCCACAGCCACCTGGCTGACATCCAGGAAAACAAGCTGCAAGACCAGACTCTCAAGGCATTGGCCAAGCAAAGCAGATCTGCAATTCAGCTATCTAGCAACAGTGGGGTCAACTTTATAGGAAGTTATACCTCTGCATTTGAAGTGCTTCTGATACTGTGTGCACCTAAAGACCCTCTGCTGCCTACAGGGCTACATAACACTTTTATAAAGCCTAGCCCAGTGTAGGGAACTCTGGTAGGTACCACAACAAAAACACAAGATGAAACAGCTTTCAGAAACCAAATATCTAAAAAACAGTGAGAGCCATTAAAGCAGCAACATACATTCAAGAACTCTTTAATTTCCATCATACATTACTAGTAACTTCTGAAGGTAACAGCCAGCAGGGAAGCAGGCAATAGGTGGTTTGTCCATGATAGCAAATACTATCTCTCGCTTGCTCTCAGCATGCTTTTTTCCCCCTGAAAGATGAAGCTTTCTCATTCTTGTGAGATGACACTATAGACCTTCAGTAAAGCACTAGCCTAGCTTCCTATTCACCTGGCAAAACTGCAGACAGCATCTTGGGATGTGCTTTCTGCCTGCTGTTCTGAGTCTCAACCTGAGGCTAATAAGGATTACAAGTAGGATCTTAACAAATGTTAGAATACCAATAGTGATGCTCATGTTAGAATAGGAAAGTTACAAATTATATTCTTTGCTTGACAGGTATCATGACAAGAGCAGTTAAAACAATACAACCCTCAAGGAGAATTAAAATATGAAAACTGGCATTTCTGCAGTTTATACTGCATGAATAATGACAATAAAGAACATCTACGGATAGGAAACAGAGAGGGAACACATTTCAGAGATTGTTTAAGCCAGTACAAATTGTTACTTATAAATTCTAGACATTCTCAGGACAAACTTTTCAAACACTAAGTGTTTTCACACAAACATTTACTTCTCCACTGGCAAGAAAAAACACTGAACAATCTATTCCAATTAACATTCTAACTAACGAAATTACAAAAGCCTCCTTTCTGTTCTTTCAGATACCTTTTAATAGTATTTATATGTTGTCAAGCTTTGCACCATCCATTTGATCTCTGAAAAGGCAGAGAGAATACAAAACAAACATTAACAAACACCACATGAATGCAGAATGCCTAACAGCGTGCCATTCACAATAGCAGACAGCCAAGGACAACTAAATTATTCATAGATATGAACTGTCCAAGGTAGGAGGAAAAAGAACTAATTCATAAACACTCCCTAGAACAAAAATCACAAAAGAACTACTAACAACAACAGTAATTCCCCCCACCCTCCAGTTAAACTAACAGCCAGCTTCTGGTAGTAATCAGAGAATAAGAAGTCAAGGTCTTTTGGAAAGACTTTTTGTTATAATTGGGTAATTAGTTCCCATATATTCAACTGCCATATTCCAATCCCTTTAAGGCTGACAGCTTTGAAATGCAAACTGCAACTCCCTTCTTCCTCTCTGTAGAGAGTCAGAAGAGCCAGTGCCGAGCCAGCATACAAGAGCTGCTACAGAATGAGATGGACAACATTAGTAAGAAAGGAAAAAGCCCATTAGTCAAGAGCATAAACATGTAAGAAACCTTGACTCAGGTTTATGCAACTAATTAGTTTAAATTGCTCTGCATCTCCTCTCCTCAGCTGTAAAAACAGAAGCAGCAGACATTTTGCTGAGGTAAGATTGTGCATGTGCTCTAATAATGGGTACCTTGACGTGAATATTTGCAACCATGTGAATTCCTGAGACTTCCAGAGGCGTCTAAGCATTATGAACCACTTGACTATGCCTCTGGAAGCAATCATCCTCTTCCACCGAGTGATTAAAAATATCTTTACCTATATACATTTCTGTGGGGAAAGTCCAATTCCACATCAAATACTACTGCTTTTCACAAAAAGCTAGTGAGACAGAAATAGCCTGAGGCAAAGGCTATGCTAGCAAGAAGCTCAGGGTTCCAATTGTCAAGCAACAATTTAAGATTGCTGCAGCGGGGTGAAGACAGCTCCAGACAGCCATCAACACCACAGCAAGGTGGTGAGACAGGACATATACATCTTCACCTCAGTTGCACCTAATCTCCCTCTCACATTACAGTGCCAGTGAAAGCAAACTTCAGCTAAGGTATTTGTTAGCGTTATCTAGTAGCCAAGTTACATGTGCATGGTAAGTCCTCCTGCCCTGACATACAGTGTTCACTTCTCTGCTGCACTATCAGAGGCTATCGTTTTATACCCTTGCTTCTAACCCATAGATATTCATTTCTGAGAACCCTGAGGTTTGATATATTGTCTGGAATTAAAAGCAGGGATCTCATCTGGATCTTTATGCACGTGGAGTACATGCCAATTACTAAACATAGGGGCTTTTTCCTAGGATGTCCAGAAATTCTACCCCTGACCTCAAAAAGGCCTTTCCATCAAAGCTTAAATTAACCAGTTTCAATGACAAATTATTCCAGAAAAATCACCTCGAAGTACTAAAAAAAGGTAGAGAGTCATATTCTTTTCGTGCATCAGTGATGTCCACTAGTAAAAAGGAAAAGATAAGAGGCTTTACTTCAGCACAAACTAGATTTTCCATCTGTTTCACTGCCTTTTGAAGATAGAAATCATGCTTCTTCAAAAAGGAGAAGAAAGAATCCAAGTCACCGCAACTTCTAGTGAAGCAACTGCAACAGAATTAAACAAAACATGCTTACTACTTACCTTAATTTTACATGTTTGGCCAGAAACTAGAATACATAGAACACATTTCATTTTAGATTTCCAGAAGTAGAAGACCTGTCCTCTACCCTAAAAGCCATTTTCTCACATTCCAAAAAAGCTGTATACACACACACATTATATATGCATACATATACACACACAGAGCAAACTCATAACAGCTGCACTGAAGAAATGAATCCTACCCTCTGATTTCATATGGAGGTGGGTAAATAATGGGACAGAGATTTCATTCATGCAGAGGTCCAGAGTATGCTGGGAAGTCTCAGTATAACAATTTGCTGCAGATGCTTTCTTCAGGGAGACATTTATCAGTGTCACCCATGCGCATTACTACACACTGCTTCCTCAGCAGTGTGATTCCACACCAGCTTCCCACATAGCACACACTGGTGCTTGGTATTTCAGGCACAGAAATAGCCCTTATCTGGGCCTTAGCAGCGTGTGCTTTTGAAATGATTCCTATTATCCATAGTGCATGTGCTTGGAGTAGGAAGGGGAGAGAATTCACTTCCTGTGCTGATAAAAAGCACAGCAAATTAAAAGAAGTCACAATAGCTTTCCTACCCCTCCTCTTTATACTCCTGTTTAGCTTATTGCTTATAAGCAGTTAAAACAAGTTTTAACATCAGCAGAGCTGACTCCTGGAGGATACAGGCATCTTGGATGTTTTTATCTCTTGCTATACTTAAGTGGAATATTAAACAGGCAAGACCAAGCTAGAAACAACTAGGACTGACAAAGAAGGTAGGCAGTTTAAAGCACTTCAGTCTGCAAAGTGCTTCAGAGCCATCAGTGTCAATGCATTAAGCCCTCATATATAGCTTCCTCTCACACCTTAAGTCTTTTTTTATTCTGCTTTTAAAGTATTTGGAATAAGTGCTACTACTTAAAAGTGCACCCTTGGAGTGCCCATAATAATACCACTACAGAAATTAGTATGCTCAAGACTAAGAATTCAAATTCATGTGGAAATAAAACATCTTTTTGCTTCAGAGAGAGGTACAGGAAAAGGAAAAGCCAGGATTAATTCATTATCTATTGCCAATGCACTAAAATCTCAAGATGTGCCAGGGCAGGTATAGGCTGGATGTTAGAAGGAAGTTCTTCACAGGGAGAGCTATTTGCCATTGGAATGGGCTGCCCAGGGAGGTGGTGGAGTCACCGTCCCTGGAGGTGTTCAAGAAAAGCCTGGATGAGGCATTTGGTGCCATGGTCTAGTTGACTGGATAGGGCTGGGTGCTAGGTTGGACTGGATGAGCTTGGAGGTCTCTTCCAACCTGCTTGATTCTATGTATATAATTTATTTGCTGTGTTGGATGAAACAGTGCAATGGATTGAGTCCCCGTTTCATACCAAGTCTCACAGAGACCTTCATATCCTGTTCTGTCAGTGAAAGACAGAAAGATCTAGTTATATCCTTAGATCACAGGATGCACCGGTACCTTAGTATTTGGGGGGGGACATAATTACAGAATGAAAAACACCAAAGTGCATCAGGCCAAACATAACTGCCTTCTATTTCTCTGACAAGCTCTTTTTCAAAACAGAAACGGGCAAGTGATCAGAATGGCTTTATGAGAACACCACAAAACCCCAAAACAAAACACAACCTTCATATCAATTATTTCTCTAAAGCTTTAAAAGACATCAGTAGTGAGCTCAGTCCTTTAAAGAAATCTGGTTTACCACACACTTCTCCCTCCTTCCCCAGTATGCCAGCTTTCCCATGGAAGCACTGTTCCTTCACTGCTTAGATCAACCAAGGAGCACTTCACCCCCCACTTCATCTGTTTCCATAGCCCTGCTTTCCTCCTCTTATAGCCCCATAGTTCTCCTTGTAGTCGTTCTTTCATAGAATCAACCAGGTTGGAAGAGACCTCCAAGATCATCCAGTCCAACCTAGCACCCAGCCCTAGCCAGTCAACTAGACCATGGCACTAAGTGCCTCATCCAGGCTTTTCTTGAACACCTCCAGGGACGGTGACTCCACCACCTCCCTGGGCAGCCCATTCCAACACCAATCACTCTCTCTGTGAAGAACTTCCTCCTAACATCCAGCCCAGACTTCCCCCAGCACAACTTGAGGCTGTGTCCCCTTGTTCTATTGCTGGTTGCCTGGCAGAAGAGACCAACCTCCACCTGGCTACAGCCTCCCCTCAGGTAGTTGTAGACAGCAATGAGGTCCCCCCTGAGCCTCCTCTTCTCCAGGCTAAACAACCCCAGCTCCTTCAGCCTCTCCTCATAGGGTTTGTGTTCCAGGCCTTTCACCAGCTTCACTGCCCTCCTCTGGACACCTATTGTCACAGCAGCTTATGTCTTTCAGGACACCAAAACGTATTGGCTAATCTCTAAGTGCTTACTCCAACCCCTTAACTTTGAAAAAATTCTAACAGTGATATTGAGGCCAAACACCAAACAGTTCACCGGTCAAGAAAAGCATAAAGAAGAGATCAGATACTTCCAACAATTAAAAGATAGTTGGAGAAAGCAATTCTGAAAAGATTGTTTGATATCAGAGCTCTCAACAAGAACCAGATCCCAACTACCTGTCATAGTTTATGGAGCAGACAAATAATTATTTTGCTGTCAAAGGCAGCAAAATAAAAACCCTCTTACTGAAATGGAGAGGAATACAGAAAAGTCTGAAGATGTGCAGGAAAAGATTTGGGATACATGAATTCTTAACACCTCATATAGATACAGGATACATTAAAACTCCCCCCAACAAAGCTAAACCACAAAACCCAGTGCTCGTCTGCCCCTTGCCGTTGTCTCTCATTAGGCCCAAGCAGGCTTAATTGTGCAGCCAGAAATTCACTATGGTTGTGGCACTGAAGGCCACAGGCAGGTTACTCCCCCATAGCTACCCAGGTAAGACTCCCTCCAGAGAGTGCCAAAAAAGGGAGAGAAAGGAGAAAGATTTGGCTTTGCTGCTCAGTTACAAAGTGATAGGAAGATTATGGGGTTGAATAGAATCATAGAATGGTTTAGGCTGGAAGTGACCTCAAAGATCATCCAGCTCCAAATCCCTGCCATAGGCAGGGACACCTTGTACTAGAACAGGTCGTTCAAGGTCCCATCTAACCCACATTCTGATTTCTGGGGTCCACCCCCTGGACCTCTCTGGTCCTCCCAGAGAATTCTACCTTTCTTAAGGGCACCTGAGTCAAACTACCACACTACCCATTTAAAAATGGGAAGGAATTTCAATGAGACATCTGTCCTATCTCATATTCCTCACTGAAACTCTTTGCAGGAGCAATTCATTAATGAATTCACAAAAAACAATTCTGCAAAACCTTGCAGATCCTTGTTTTTAAACGGTGAGGATAGAGCACCCAAAAGCTCCCTTAAGGCAGTTTCTTCTCTTAGCTACCCCATCAACCATAGCCTCTCTCTCCATATATCTCTCAACCAAAATACAGAGGATTTTTGTAAAATCCATTACTTTAAAAAAAAAAAAAAATGGATTTGACACACAGAAGGAGGGGGGAAAGGAAGCCTTATTAAGCATGCTTAAAAGAGCAGTTCTAGATTCAGGCTTACCACCCATGCTGCCAAACTGCTTACAAAGCCATCACTAATGGCCTTCCAGATAGCCATCATTTCCCTACATTCAGTCTGCACAGACAGCTAGCTATTCCTTTCTAACAAATACCATTTTAATTGCATCTCCCACTTTGTTAGTCTCCTCAACCTCTAGTAAAATCCATCTATGGTCTAACAATCTCTTCAATCTGACACTCGCACTGACTAGCACACTGGCACACTTGTATGCCTTCCTGCTAGACTCACGTGTACACAGCCCTATTGTCAAGACTTTCCATTAGAAATCTAACGAGTATGAGCTGAAATGACAGCTTTAGGACTAGTGTCGAGAGAAAAGGGGAGGGAGTGAAAAGGGAAAGGTGAATAGGAAAGAATGTATGTGTATTGCAAATGCCCCCTGTCACCAAAGACTTCACTGTGCCTTTCTGGTGCCAGTCTGAACACCTCCCTCTGAGCAACAAATGCCAGTCTCACAGCCTCAGACACTGTTAACTCTTCCTGTGGGAACACAGCCAGCAATTTCAGCAGTATTAACCCTGGGAATACTAACATGATTTAGAGAACTTGTTAAATTTTAATGATATCATTAGAAAAGAGGAAAAATACAAAAGTCACAACTCCCAATTTGGTGCACTTAGCTGATGAATAGGATATTAATGCTTTTCTTTGCAGAGCGCTATTAAATGAGCAGTGAAACTAATAAAGAAGTGAAGAGCAATGGCTTCTATTCCTGCTGTTCCATGCTTGCATAAAGGCAAGACTGCCTTACTGCCCACCAGACTTTCTGCTGCAGTCCACCAGGTGGACAGATTAAACAGGTAATTGAGTATTCAGCACGTCGCAAAATGAACCTCTGACCTGCTTAGAAGCATAGACAAAACTATCCAATTGAAACAGAAGCATACAATCACTAGGGCTATCCATTAGAAGGCAGAAGCCCACTCTCCTGCGTAACTTCAGTGTAATTAACTTTGCCTTCAGTTAGACAGGAGTTTGTGCAAGGAACTTTTACAGGACCCAGGACATACAAAAGCCAAGTTCTGCCTGACTTTTAGCAAAGGACTCTAGAGCAACCATCTCCTTCAGCACTGCAAGACTCTTTCACATCTTCAAATATGCCTATGATAAAAGGAACAAGCAATTCCCAACTGAAGCACAGAGCAGCCCACAGAAATACAAGGATTATATTCCTGAATTATCATTTATTTTCAGTTAATGATGAGGGTGGGAGACAGAGAGAATGAAACATGCTCAACCTGGGCAAAGTTAATTTCACTGCTAAGATGGGTCTGCTCAGACATTTTCAAACAAAGGTGGAATCCCTAAACCACTGAATTTTCACTTTTTCCTTCAGAAAAAAAAAAAATACATATATATACACACTGTAGTAGATGCTGAAGTCTCCTTTCATTTGCATTTCCCCAAACATTCATGTAAGCAGAATTTTGTTGTGGTGCAAGACCACGGAATAGAGAAGGTATTGTGAATACTCACGTGCCAATAAACAATCGTATCAAGGCATTTATGGAGGAAGCAGAGTTAAGCAAGTCAGAGTAGAGGTCTGTTATTAACAGATCTCAGAAAATCTGCAGGTCAATACCCATTTGTAAGAACCAAATACATATAAAGCAAATTCCATTTTCAAGTATTTTGGAAACCAAACCACTCAAGATTTTCCTACAGGCACTGGAGCTGGATGGATGCTTTACGTGAGCCATACTGCACTGGATACAGATATGCCATCTCCAGCATACACAGTTCTTCTGACACACACTACCAGCAAGAAATTTAAATTGCTTTCCAGAGCCACACTCATATTGGCTGGCAGTATTTTTTTACACTAGAATAAATACAGGCTTCTAAGACTTTTGACATTTCTCCCAAGTCACCAAGTCCATTGAATAAGGTCATTGGACAGCCTCTAACAAAGCGGACACCACAGGACCTGTAAGTTAGGTTTCCTTACTTGTAAGGTAAAGTAAGCAGGCTCAGCCCTACTTTAACAGGAAGGCACAATGTGTTTAAATATGCAATACAAAAATTTTATACCCATACTGGATTTACTTATGTCCATCTAGGAGTGCCCAGTACCTTCTGAGGAAAGTCTTTTGTTTTCACTATGAACAGCAAGTTCAGTTTCATACCACATCAGCTACCTCAGGTCTCTCAAACAGAACTTCCTTGGCAATATTTTAATACATGTAGTGTTTTTTTTTTTTTACACTAGTACTGAGTAAAATTTCAGGAGAAATTTGCTAAGAGGAAACCAATTTGAAGTTTCTTGAGACTGAAATCTTTTTTCTTCCACCCTAGAAAGCACAGCATATTTTGTATGTATAAGAAATGCAAGATCAACCATAGACTATATAAGATTTGATACTGTAGACTGAACAGAATAGCAAGTCTCAGTGACAACCTAAAGTAAACACCACTAAAGACAAAAAAAAATACATTTTGAGAAGTACACCAATTCTGGAATGGTAAGTAGCTTTTAACAGCCTTACTACACCATATTATTTCAAAAAAAACATAGCTTTCTGATACCATAACAATGCATCTGATCTGCAAGTGAACATATCCGTTTCTTAAAGCTGATTCTTTTGTACAGCTACTACCCTTTCCTTTGCTTTCTCTTTCATGAAGTAATTGTGCTGGCCTCATCAGTACCTTTATCATCAGGCTTCTCTCATCTGCTCTTGTAATAGCACATCTAGTAACTCCCTGACCTTTCAATCAAAAGGATCTGAGTTTAGAAAGCAGTGCTATTGAAGCATTTGAACTACCTATCATTTTGAAAAGAACTAGGCAAGGAGCAACCACCATGTATCCACAAAAGAGACTTGCAGGTATGCTAACTTATGACCTTCATATGAAGGAGAGGAAAAAAAAAAGGTATGTTGGGTAACCCACAGGAGGCCAGGAAATCTTAGCTCTGCTCAGCCCTAGCAGCATGTCTGACTGCTACTTTAAATGCATGTGAGTATTCCCTTGTTAGACATACATGATTGGTAGAGCTGTAGCCTAAATGAAATCCTGCTGACTTCACTGAAATCAGAAGCCCCTCACTAGGGCAAATTTCACATAATTCAACAGACTGACAAGGTTCAGACCCACATCCCTCTGCCCCTCCCCACTTCATTGCTGGTTTTACAAGTAACCTGCAACGATTTGTGTTACACAAGGAGGAGTTCTCAAAAATTGGTATCTCTGGATCTCTTGACCAGCCTCCATCCCAAGCTCAGAACAGTTCAATTGACATTCCCCTACCCTATTCAGGGCATTGTTTCGATCTGTGTTTTTACTTGGAGAAACCTCAAATACACTTTTAAACCTTACTAAGCTATACAGCAATATCATCTAAAAAGGAGGAGCATAGTCAAATATATATTCTAATTGTAGATGCTCTAAGACATTACAAGTGAACAAAAAAGGTGAGCAATTGTTTTTCTGTCCTCAAAATCAGATCTAAACACAATTCTTAGTGGATTCATTATACTCATTCTTTTCCAAAAAAAAAACCAAACTGATTTAATGTAGGAAAGTTAAATAGAAGACATTGAAAATAAAAATGGGTAACAAGTAAATGGGGATTTGAGCTCCATACATCTAAGAATACAACCATAGTATGATTATGTAAAACAATCTTGCTCCAATGACCACCCTATGTTAAACCGTTCAATGAAAGACCACCATGCCCTTCAAACACACAAGCTAAAGCTTCCAAACAACAGCAGCATTTCAATGTGTGACAGCAGCAGACTGCTTGCAGTTTTGCTACTGCTTTCTAGAAGAGCAATATCTTAGTTATCATGACTTCCCATCGATATCACAGTGCAACCAAAATTTGGCCTAATAATGGGAAAGAGCTTTCTGCTCCTAGGATACTTTGTTTATCATCAAGGTGTTGTTACATACTACAGCTTACTTTAATAAATATACAACCTGCTTTTCTGCTACTAGGAACAGTTCTTAGACTGCAGCTTCAGGAATAAGTAATGCTGACTAGGAATTTTTTATCCAGTGGTGGAGGAGAAGCCATGTGTTTGTATTCCTCACATTTTATTACCATACACATCTCAAGCTCTGCACGACACTTTGCTAAGATTTAAGCTAGCAATTTAACTTAGAACATCTCTCATGCTTTTGACATGAAAACCACATGTCACAAAATGCTGCAGTTCCTACTACATCATTATGTAGAACATGACAGTCAAGTTTATTGCAGTGGCAGACTGCAGGTTCAATGCTTGGAAGCACCCCAATTATATGATGTCAAAGGCTATGTACTGCTGATGTGGCAAAACTGAAATGTCTTTCAACTCCACATGCATAGCACTGCAACACTCTGATAATCTGTTGATGCAGGCATGAATCCCACACTGACAAAGTGTAACAATTTTTTCTAACACTGTCTGAGAATTCAGCATGGACTGCTTTTCTTCTCCCTCATCTCCAAAACAATATGCCAAAATACTACTTAAAATATTACTTTTTTTTTTTTTTACAAGATTGTTATGTTTACTTCCAGCAAAATGACTAAAGATACGAGGTGATTTTAGAGATCATGATATATATAAGCACCTTGAAGGACTTTTGCCACTTAATAGCCCAGCACAAAGAGGTCAGCTACAGACTAAGCATTTCTGAGGACAGTGTTTTCAGATGCATAGGCAAGTCTGAAACACAGCAAGAATACGCACAACAACCCATACCAGTCGATTTGAAGTTTGCTCATCCTTGTAGGTGGATTAGAGATTTGAATTTTGCTCATCCTTGCCCAGGGAGGTGGTTGATGCCCCAATCCTGGAGGTGTTTCGGTCCAGGCTAGATGAGGCTCTCACCAGCCTGATTTAGGGTAGGGTGTCCCTGCCCATGGCAGAGGGGTTGGAACTAGATGATCCTTGTGGTCCCTTCCAACCTTGCCTGATTCTATGATTCTATTAGAGAGTTACTTGAGATAAACATCAATACTTCCTCCTCCAAAGATCCAAGTATGATCTAGAAGTATTTTATTTTCCAATAGGAAAAACACCACAGTCTCAATCCATTAAGTATATTCATATGTCTATTCCCCACCTCCAGGACACTCAGTAGTGGCAAGTCTCTTTGATCCCATAGAGAAATCTGCAGAGCTAATAGTTTTGACAGCTTCCTACAATGTAATATTTAATATACAGCATCTTCACCATTACCTCAAAGATATTTTCAAGCTTGAAAGAAATATTTATATCATTTCACATGCTGACATTGTGGATTGCAGCAGCAAGACTTCCAGCTGCTCCTAGGAAAGGTTTTACATTAATTCATCAGAGGTGAAGGCATATCAGTTTGCCTCTTCCAGACCTCTGTAAGCAGCTATAATCCCAGGGCAAGTGAAGCAGCTTGTGGCTTCCCAACTTGCCAGGGAAAATACAATTGTAAGAAGATTCACAAAAGGAATTACACTAAATGTTTGGTGTTGTGACCTGTAACGCAACACAGAAGAACGGTTGTTGTTGCCTAAACTTTAATAGAGTTAATCCTCCCAAATGCTGGCAAATTACTGCCTCCGGCTGTTTAAAATCACATTTCTAATGCAATAATCCCATCTGCATTACAATGAGTTGGGATGAAATGATTAGGTGCCTGAGATTTTTTTGCACAGTGAATTAAGTCACATACAGACTGGCCATGCTTGTTCACAAATTAAAGGTCTGGGCAGAAATGAAATTCCATTATTCTGCCATTTGCTAAGCTTCAAGGAAGGTTCATTACTGTCCTGCCTCTACTGGGAACGTTCCTAAAGTAGCTACAAGCCAACAGAAATCTATTTTTCATTAGATCAGTTTCAGGGATTTCCTCATGACTAATAATTATTAATAAAGTCTTAGACTAGTGAACATCTCTGTAAAGGCCAATTCAGCAACATGCACATGTAAAGATAGATAGAACATCAGTAAATTTGTTGAAAAAGAAAGCAAAACTGTACCCTAAATCCAAGCCTTTCCCCTTCCTCACAGACTGTGCTAAACCACAGCTCACCCAATTCTTATACTCAGAAACAGACATTTTAGCTACCGGATATAAACACAATATATTCCATTTATATTCACAATATAAACCATTTAACAACATCAGTGCTATCCATCACTAGCATTTAAAATAACATCCTTACTTCTAATCCAACCACAACATGCCCAAGCAGCTATTCATGTCTACACATCCAAATTACCTCTTAAAGGCTGTCTTCAGGATTTTTGGAATCCTGTACTAACAAATCTATAATCATCAGCTTGAGACTATTCTTATTAACATTCAACTGATTTACACACAGTATAAATCTGATCCACAACGAGAAAGCAAAGAAATCTCACACAGATTCTGATAAATAGGCAGTATGATGCCATACACATCTATGCTAGATCTTTGTCCAATGCCCTTCTGAAAACAGCCCAAAAAAAATCTTAAAATTGCAAAACTAGTAATTTAAAATAATCCTTATGATTATACAGGTGTTTGACACTAACAAATCGCTACAAGAAATGGCCAACAAATGCTCCAAGATCCACTCAGTTACAAACTGCATTGTGCAATTATAACCACTGCCTATGCTAGTCATTTTCCACAGGTGTGCTTCACACAGGGATTGCAATATGATTTAATTGACATAAAACATAATTCCTTGTATGTAATTTCTGCACATCATGAACTCACATCTGCATCACAAGTAGGGGGAAGAGAAACAACAAGCTTTTAGCACTTTTCCTTTTTTTAAGCTGGCAGGGAACCTGGCATTTAAAATGGTTTTAATAAAGTAGCATAACTATAATTGTATATTCTTCAGCTTTGTGCCTCAAAAAGAAAAGGGAAAAAACAATCAAGTTTTTATCCTGTTGACATATTAGAAGAGAATGCTTCTACTTAAGACTGAAAGCTCTGCACCTCAGCACTAACAATAAGCTAGTCAGAAGTAGTCTGCTCTAGGTTAGGCATGCCTTTTTCTGTATTAAATGAAGTGCTTCAATACATGCATAAAGCCTGGTCTGTTTACACAGCAACCGAGTATACTACTACACACTGCAGATAGAAACAAACTTTTACATGACTGCTCACTACAGAAAACAGCATAGGTTCATGTTTGGATAGGTTACTGCAGATTCCAGTATTTGCTGCTAGGTACAAGTCAAAACAAAGATACCCTCATGTTCTGCAACATACAATATCCAGGGCTATATACATTTCTAAATACAGTAGAAATAGAAACCAGATGCCACAGATTACTAGTGATAATGAAGTTTCTAAGCTGTCTTCAACATCACCAACAAAAATTATGCAAGACAGCTAGATCTAGTTGACTAGAAGATAACTGATACACACACAGGATATTAGGGGTTGGAAGGGACCCAAGGAGATCATAGAGTCCAACCTCCCATTTTAATTGTCCCAATAAGGCATAGCTGTGTCCTGCTGCATGCCACAGTATTGAGGTGTAAGATGCTTTGCAATTTCTGAGGACATATCCAGAACTAGGAAGGTTATCTGCTCCTTCTTACACCGAATTACATGGCAGAATCAACTTTATCCCCAAAAAAATCCTATTCCCATAGAAGACCTCACAGGACCCTGAAAAAACACCAGCTACATTAACGGTCTGGACTCCAGCCTCAAACCAAACAAGTTTTCCCCAGACATGACATATTTCCACATTCTTGCAAAAGACCATAACCATCTTGCCCTCAGAAGGTAACCCCAGAGCATTACTGCGGCACACAACTGCGGAAGCAGCTCAAAGGCCTCGGCTGAGCTGGCCAAGCCCACACCAACACCCTGCCTTCCTCTAAGTTGACACTGATAAAGCTACCCCACAGATGCCAGCAAAAAATAAACTTGTAAGACTGGCACAGAATACCTGGTCCAAAAAAGTCAGTGGCACTACCCATGGTATTTATATCCCAAAGCACCAAGACCAAAGCCTCACTGTGGTGGGCAATGTCTGCTAACAGAGAAGAGGGTCACCATATCCTGCAAAGTACTTGTTTGCATTTAGTGGGAAGGAAGGTGGCACATTGGGTAGCAATGGTTTTACAAGTGACACTCCTATGGAACTGGAAGATTTGGAAAGGAGGTGCAAGGAAAAAAACCACCACACAGGTGAGGAGTCTAAAAACAGAGAAGTAGGGCTTACTACTGACATGAATAAAGGTTGGCTTGTACAACCTCATCAAAGTGGAAGAACAATAGAACAGAAACAACATGAGCAGTAACATAATATCTCAGGAAGCCTAGGATAGGCAACAATTACCACTATTGCAATAACAGAAAACTGTACACATCTTTATACAACAACACAATCTGTCAGTTTCTATTCAATGCTGCACAAAGGATACAAAACCTCGATGCTTATGTTTTATTCCCCCCCTCCAGCAGGGAATAACCTCTGTTATTCTAATTGCTCCCATATCTGCAACAGTAGTTTCTTCCCACCCATACCTATAGCTGGTAATCACTGCCAAATCACACACCCTGACACTTATGACAATTTCAGTACAGGGTCACTTTCCAAGGAATCAACCACATGTTAATATGGTTAAACTGACTATTAATTTTGATGGTTCCTCCGTCCTCTTTTCATGAATAATTCATCTGAGGCAGCTCTTGAAGCAAGGTAACAACCAGCCCTTGAGCCTTTTGTTCAAGACAGTACCAACACTCTCAAACAGCACATACATAAATAATGGAGAGTACAACACAACGGCAATAACAGGGACCCTTTCTCAGGAGCCAGCTCTTTATCATAACTGCTAATGAAAACTCTTTGAAGTGGAAGAGTAAATATTATAATTTGATAGTACCCAAACCAAACAGGACCCAAAAAAAACTGCATTGTATTACATTCTGGGAACTGCAGACTCATTCACAATACAACACTCACGGGGTTGCTATGGAGGAACCCAATGCTTACTATTTTTGTAGCACAGAGTCAACCAAAGGCTGCTGGTCACACTTTTAAGGGCTGCTATCCTTAATCTTTATATGCACAAAAAATTGGAGGAGGTAGAAAAGTAAAGCCCAGGAATTTCAGAATATGCTTTTGGATGTACCTGATGCCCCAGAGTCAGAAAGAAGACTTACAACTACATCCATGATCAATCAGATAAAACCAGATTTCAGAAATATCTGCATGCTCTTTAGGCACAGTATTACTCAACCTGGCACCAGGGGTCCAGCAACTTCAGTACTTTTATATCTTCTTATTTTAAAAAAAGAAATACATAATCTAGCACTTCTGCAAGTGAGAAGCATCACAAAGATGTCCTTGTGTTAATGGCACACAGGAGAGCTGGACTTAATGATATGATCTTCCACAGCCTCTCTGGGTGACCTTTGGGCTCACAAAGCATTTCAATGCCTCATCTGAACCTGGAGCTACAAAAAGGGTACCTCCTGCACCCAGCCCTGCAATGGAAGTACAAACCATGGGCATCAGACCACACACACCTTACACGTGAGCTGGCTGCCAAGTCTCGGGATATTTTTTAGATTCATCATATGGAGATCAAAGACATCAAAAAGGGAAGAGACCAATCCAGCATTCCCACCCTTGCTTGCCCCTTGCTAGGAACAAGAAATAACACACAATCACTGCCAATGCAATGAGAAGGAAGCAAGAAGCGAGTACGAGAGGCTGTCACAGATGCCACTCGAAGCCTGGCAATCCTCTAAAGACAGAGGCACTCTGCTCCTCATGAAGCAAGAGAGAATAATAAAAGGAAAGAAGACCAAAAAGGGCCAAACCACGATAAACCCTAAAACCCTCCACGATGACATCACCGTAGAGAAACCCAGGTGACCGGCAGCCCCATCGGGGAGCCGACTGGAAGCCCCAAAGGCCTCCCTCACCGCGTCCCGGCCCCTGGCTCACCTTGCTGATGATGGGCCCAGGGATGAGGA
Organism: Tricholaema leucomelas; assembly: GCA_013400475.1. NCBI lineage: Eukaryota > Metazoa > Chordata > Aves > Piciformes > Lybiidae > Tricholaema lacrymosa > Tricholaema leucomelas. The sequence continues at coordinate 1,139,778 of WAAF01015012.1, forward strand.
GCTTCAGCGCCTGCCTCTTCAGCTCCGCCAGGCGGGCGTTGCAGTGCTCGCACCAAGCGCCGCGGTCAGAGCCCGGCGAGGAGCCGCCGCCGCTGCCGGAGCCCGGCGAACCGGTGCCGAAGCCCGGCGAGCCGCCCAGGGAGCCGGGGGAACTGGTGCCAATACCGGGCGAGGCAGGTCCGGGCGAGCCGGTGAAGGAGCCCGGCGAGGAGGTGCCGGAGCCCGGGGACGGGGTGCCAGAGGAGCCCAGGGCAGAACCGGCTCCTTCTGGGGCCGGGCGACTCCCCGCTCGGGACTCCTCGTACGCCTTCCGGTACCAGCTCTCGGGGGAGAAGGGAGCGGCGGGCTTGGTGGGGGAGCAGGGGTCGGTCACCTAGAGCGGGAGAAGGAGCAGCAGGTCAGGCAGGGTGCCGGGCGGCGCCAGCAAGTTTCGCTTGGACACTCCGCATCCGCGGCGGACTACGCGCCTCGCCCGCCCCCGCGGGGCGCCCGGAGCTGCCGTCCCAAGTTGAAGGGGGCCGTGGGGCCGCTAACCGGCGGTGCCGGCAAGCCACGGCGGGCGAGGGGCGCGGAAGCCCCGGCATAGCAGCGGTCACCGCTCTGAGTCACCCCTTCAGCCGACAACTTACCCCATATTTTCTGCTCCGCGCCGTCACCGTGATCCTCTCCTTATTTCCAGCCACTGAATTCATGGTGGCTTCGCAGCGCGGCGGGAGAATTTCCTACAGGTTTCCCAGTCCACATCCGAAGGGAATAGCCAGTCCCGGGAAGTCCGCAGTGGAACGGGCAGATTGCTCCCTCCGCTGCCGCCGACGGGATTGCTCAGCCTTAAAACGCCGTCAGTTCTCAGGAACACGTTTGGGGCTGAGGCTTCCTCCCGGTCGGTTTTTCCTCATTATCTTCCCTCTCATCCCCTTACAACCCTTGTCTTCACAAAACCAGCAACATCCAGTGCGGGAGCATTCCCCCGGTAGGCAGCACAGCTCGTTCTCCTCCGCCACGGGTGCAAAGCATCCAAGGTAGCTTCAGGGAGGTGAAAGAGAGAGCGGGAGCCGCACTCGCCCTAGCAGAGGTGCTTTCCGCCTCCGCTACAGCGGCAACTTGTTTCCTTCTCCAAGGTTTGCAACTGAGTTTAAAGAAATTCTCCAAAAATATTGGAATCCAGGCTCTGGGAGGAGCCTCCGCGTCCCTCGCAGCCAATATCCTCCTGCCCACTTGGGCCCGACAGTTTTGCAAAGGAAGGGAAGAGAAGGGAAGCCAACATCTAGGCTGCGGAGCCCTGTGTGCTCCTCGGTCAGTGGCGGAGCTGCAGGGCCAGTGGCTGCGAGCAAGCTGCCAGAGCTTCAACACAGGTCTACACGGCGCCTCGCTGGCCAGGAGGGTCCATTTTATTTTGCAGTATGTCTTGATTGACGTCTGTGATTTCCCCCCTCTTCTTGAAAGGGCGGGCGGACGGGCAGAGGGGAACCTTGTTGCTTCCACCGTGGTCACTGGTTAGTTGCCTCTGTTCGCAGCTTTAATGAACATGACTTCACACGTGTTCCCAGTCCTCTCTAAATACTAGGAAAGAAAGGGAAGCTGTATGTATGGCAGTCACTGGCATCACTTTTCTGTGTTGAAATTTAACGTGTATTCATTTAACTTGTAGTCAAGGGCAGAATAAATTAATCTCCTAACAATGAAATGCTAAGACTTGTGTCCCTATTAATCCTTCCCTTCTAATTATTCTTTCTTTTTGAAGGTCAGGTGTATCTGGTTATATTTTTAACATTTTTTTTTCTTACTTCAAATCCTGCAGATAGCATAGTCATCTGTAATAAATCTTCCTCAGAACTTGCCAATTTTCTCAGAAATTAATGCAATAAAAAGCTAAATGCCAGATCCCCTGACAGGGTCATAACATGGATGGGTTGATGCAATTGAAAGGGCAGAACACGCAGGGGGGTTGCATCTACCTTTCCAACCTCCTATTGTTACTTCCATAAAAATACATCCTTCCAGCATCCCTAATGCACCTGGGCTGTAACAATTGTAAGCAAACAAAATCAGCCCACAGCATCCCTGAGCAAGGAATCTCCCAGTGGCTTTCTGCTTTCACAGATATTCTGCTGGCAATAAAGATGTGTAAGATGCTTTGCTGTGTTTTAATTTCACTAGGTTATCAGCCTTAGAGTGGAACAACCATTCCTGATGTGGTTAAGAAAGCTTTCATCTAAAGCTGACATGAGCAATGCCCCCCCCAAGGTAGCCAGGCTTTACCAGTAGTGCCTTATGCATTCACAGAGGTGCCTCCAAAAAGCTGACCAAACCAGCAAACAAAGGAGTTAGGTGTTTTCGCCCGTGTTGTATGTGAATGGGTTTCACATAAATCCGCATGCAGACATCCCGTGGTTTATTCTGTAGAAACGTGATAGGGATGACAAGGTAATGCAGGGAAACGCTGCACAAGCCTACAGCAGTGCAGAGCAAGTACACAGTGTAGGCCCCAGGGCGCTGACGGTAGGCAGCCCCGTGCCACTTGCACCATCATGTGTAACTGCTCATTTTCTGGGCTCAGCGATTCCGGTGGCAAACTGGCATATTTGCTTCGTTTTCCAGCAGACCTTTAATTAGCAAGCTGCTCGCTATGCCTGCATAACCACATCTGCTCCGTCAGTGATCATCATCCTGAGCCCAACAGCACACCTCCCTCAGGAGATGATGGCTCTCCCGTGGGCAAAGGGTAGCAGCTTGATGAGCGTGCTGACAACTTCCGAACCGCACAATAGGTGGGGTCAGGGAGGCCAAGCACCTTCTTCTCAAGTCCTCGGGCTCAGGGTAGTGCGCAGACCCCAACAAGGCAGCACCTTACAGCCGGCCGCTGGAACGCAGGGAATAAAAAGGCGCTTAAGAGCTGTGCGGTTGCCGGCAGTCTGGTAGAGGGGAGCGCGGTGGGAAGGCGCTGGCCCGGCGAAGAAGAGGAGGGATGTGGCTGATTGCGCTCCTCCCCAGCTACAGCGGCAGGTTCGCGGCGGGTACCACCCGCCGAATCCCCCAAGCCGACGCCGCCGCTCCACAGCCGGTTCCCGACGCGAGTCAAGCAGCAGAACCGACAGCTGAAGCGCAAATACGCCATCCCGCTCGGACGTAACGCGAACTTAATGCCGCCGCACTCGCGGCGGGGGCAGCCGAGGGGGCGACCCTGGGTGCGGCCGGGCCGGGCGGGGTTGGACGAGCGGCCCTGAGGCGTTGGCGTGCGGCGGGCGCCCTCTGCCGGCGGGCGCGGGGACGGCTGTGCAGAGTGGGTAGCGAGGCGCGGGAAAGTGGGCGCCGCCAGGATCCGTAGTGGTGCGTCTGCGGCAAGCAGCGCTGTTCCTCATTGAGAGAAATGCCCCCTGTCCCCGGGGACGGGGGATCAGGTTCCTCCGGGCACGACTGCAGAGGGCCGTCAAAGTGTGCCTTTTCCCGGGGTTGAACTCCTAGGGCTGTTAGGATAGGTGTTGCCTTTCTGACAGGGCATGACAACTCGGTTCCTCTGCCACACTGCTTCCAGGTGTGCCATCTGTGCTGTGCTCCCCCCACTCCCACCTCATCACCGAGCTTTCAGCCAGTGTCTGCCCACCTGGCATTGCTTTCTTTCATTCCTGCCTGCTGCCCAGTGAGGTGAGAGCAGTAACCGAAGCAAGTTGAATTCAAACCAGGGCTGAGCGCTTGCCAGCAGCGTGGCTGAGAGAGATTGATCTCTGGCAAGTCACTGGAGCAGATGAAATAACCTTGCAGAAAAGGGAGGGGGNGTCAAGATCTTAAGGATGATGTCCCTGGCTTTTCTCAGTCTGTAGCTGATGTTTAAGTTTGGTTTGAGTTGGAGAAGTACTGTCATGACTGGCAAGGAAGAAAAACATCAAGGTGGAGATTAGAACCTCAGAACTTGGTGAAACTCATTTGAACCTGAAGAGACTCAGGAGCAAATTTCCATTTTCTCACCTCAGGCTTGGAGAGCTCTTAAGAAGGTGAAACTGCAGGAACTTCTCTTGCAGCCTGCAGTCTTGCATTACTTTATTGGCCAAACCTGGGCAATGTCTCTATTGCTGTTGGATCGGTTCTCCCTCCTGGCAGGTGTCAGTATTTACTGACATTTTTGGTCATTCAAGAGAGGTTTTATTGAACTGTAAAAAAAAAAAAAATCATAAGCTGAGATACTCCAAATTTTCCAGTTCGAGGTATTTTGCTGCTAAAATATTTCAAGTTCTTGTTATTGTACGTTGGCCAAAGTATAGGACAGTGGTATCATTCCTGCAAAATCTCTGCTAAGAACTCTTTCTCTGGGCTAATATCTTCCTTTCAGAGAAACACTGAAGTATGTCTTTATACCTCTCTTTAGGCTCCCTTGCGTGGAAGTTGATAAGGTTTCCTCTTAGAATTCATCCTGCTCCTTGTTATACTAAGGCAAGACAATTCGTTAGCAGAATCACCAACACACCAATGACAGGCAGCCCACAGCTACTACCTCTTTATTCCAAGTTTATACATTCCTTCTGTTATCTTAACTGGTAGTCATGGGAAATTAGTCCTGCCAAATAATTTGTGCTAGCAGTTCAGAAATCAGACTAATTGTTGTTCTTAATTCCAGACAAAGCTAAAAAAAAGAGTGTTCAGACCTTTATAAGTGAACGAGAGCTAAAGCTTTGGATGCAAGCTTAAATATCAGAGGTTTGAGCCAAAGCTGGTCTATAAAGCATCAAGGATGGACTTTGATCTCAGTCAAGGCATTGCACCTCTATGGACTTTTTTGAGTTGTGGTTTAGGTAGTATACAGTTTCTGCCTCAGACCACAGTGCATTTGCAGTGGTGTACTATCACTCTGCTGCTTTCAGTGGATTTCTTCTGAGTATATCTCAGTGTGGGTGCAATTAAATCTGACCTCGAAGTTCAGCTTCATCACTCAAATCTGAGATGTTGGCACAAGTCCAGTTCTATCAATAAACAGCAGTTTATGAGAGCTGGAAATGTTGGTTGCATCAGAGAAATTCTTTGAGATATTCACATTCATAATAAGTCTCAGGATAAAAAGGTGACAGCAGCTGTAACTTGAAGAGTCATCACTGCCTGCATGGAAGCTGTGTTTCCAAGTTTGGTGCTAATAAGTCTCAGTATTGAGTCTTACTTACAATTTTAAAAAGCTTCCCTGGGGAGATTTGAAATGCATGACAGCTCTGATACTTGCTTAAAACTGCATATTAATGAGCTGGAGACTCTTGGGGAACAGGAAGGAAACGGAAGGCATTTGTACTAATAGTGACAAAGAATTACTTGTAAAGATAGAAACAACTAATTATTAAGAGCCACCAATAAAATCACCAGAACTTTCCCAGTTTGATATATTTCACTTCTAAAACCATTCCAGTTCTTGTTCTATTTCCCTTGCCAAAGTGTTTCAGCAGCAGGCTTTTAGCACATTAAGTCCCTTACCCTTTTGTGTAGCACACATATCAACAGAAACATGTATACTCACAGGGTTTAGGAACCCATGCAGTACAGGATCTCATTTGTACTTCTGATGTAGGTAATGCTCCTTCTGCAGTATCTGGGATATACCATGCTTCTGGGGTGTTTTTCAACTTGCTGTTGACCGTTGTTGAGTATGATATGGAGAATTAAAACTAGACATTTCCTCCGTATGAGCTGGCTGCTGAGGTGTTTGCTGTGGCACAATTTCCACATCAGTCTCAAGACCTACCTTGTGTGTCAGCATTAAAAAAGACTGACGCTGGAAGACGTGTACTCCTTAGGCACTGCTACAATCCCTAGTTCTAGGTGGTATAACATGGACAGGAACTCTGTAAGTGGTCCTTACTACAACTTTTACTCCTCGCTGTTACCAGCAGGTCTGCATCAGTACATTTCAAATACACTTTACACTTTTTTCCCACTCTAAGCAGCAGTGTTTTGCTGTTAGCCTGACAAGGGTATGTCTTTTTGTTTGCTTAGTGTAGCCCTTTTGCCTCGTTGTGCAGGTGTTCAGGTGGTATTTTCCTTGCTCCACTGACAGGCTCTTTGAATCTCTCCGCAATACGAAAGGAAGTCAGTTGTGTTCAGATTTGGACAGAGTCTCATTCTGTTGCAAACCAGTTGCCTATAAATACCACCTTTGCCTGACACCAAAAGCAATCTGTTTTCCATGAAGGGCTGTGTATTTGGTTTATTTAGAGTGGATTTTTTTTTCTTATCTCAAGTGTAAAATATTTCATAGATTTTCTAGAAACTGCTCTCATAGTTTCTGCCACGCAGCACTGGCTACTTTCATAAATCTTCTGTTCTCAGTAAAAATCAATGCCTACTTATTAATACAATATTAATGTGTGTTTCATATATAATAAATAATGTGGTCTTGTGCACATGCATATACTCACAAAGCAGGTTTTCACTGAGAAGTTTACAGTTATTTTATGCAGTGGAATGCATTGCATCTACAGCAAATTTCAGTTAAGTTCATAAATTCAAATACTGAAACTTGACATAATCCCATTTTCTTTTACTTAGGCACAATAAGCATTTATCGCAACTCCAGAACTAAAGACAAGCCTTAAAAATGAGACTAAATGAAGTGTACCTGTGAATCCCAAACTGCCAAGCCTGAGCAGTGCAGGTTTTACACTGAACAGTAGCAGAGCAAGAAAATATTGGAGTAACAACAGTCAGAGTCACAGGCTCTGAAGGAGAAAGATGGGAACTGCTTCATGTCAAGAAACCACTTGCTTTTGTGGGCATGTGTAAAAGCTACTGGTTACTTGCTGTGCCTGGGCTTGGTGGAGCCACATCCAAAGGAATGCTATGGGCTTAGTGGAGCCACATCCAAACTAATGCTACAGCAGCACCTAGCATTGGCAGAGTTGTGACAGAAGCTGCCAGTGAAAATGCCTACTTGCTCCCTCAGCCAGCAGAGCCATGCTGAAGCCACGGCAGCCTGAACCTCTCTGGCAGCCTGAACCTCTCTGGCGCACTGCTAGTGATTCTCCGTGAGCCAGGGACATTGCCTGGAGATATTAGAGGGCAAAGGGTTCATTTTAAACGTTCTTCAAAGACTCTCCTAGCTACCTTGGGGCCAAGGAAAAATGTGTCTTCTAGAAGAATTATTCTCAATAATCTCTTTTTTGGATAGGAGAGGAGAATGGTATTAACAAGTAACAGCATTAACAGGAGGAATGTAGGCCAGCATGTGTCAAAGTTAGAAAACAGGCAAAGTGACTGCTGGAGGGGTAGCAAGTGCAAAGCTATTGTGCATGCCTGCTTTGCCTTGGGAGCCAGCAACACAAGCAAGCTGCACAGGTGGCACAGAAGGTAGTGAACAGGAAGACATGAGAAACAAAGAGTAAGGCACTTAGCACACTTTTATAGCAGATGAACAACAAAACTGGCGTCACAGATGCTAGTCTATCGTAGTCTCAAATGTGTACATTCCTTAAATGAAACACTATAAAAAAGGCAGCAGAATTTTCTTCTCTGCCCCTCAGCTCACCTGAGGTGAACTAATTCAATTCAGTGCTCAAACAACAGAGAATTACATTCGTAAGCTACATCAGAGGTCTCACACCAGTATGTTCCTTAGATTTTTATTAGCAGTAGACACTCCTGATCTGTGAGCATCCATTTCATCTGAAACTCTGTTTTAACTCTTTCTCAACCATTTGATATATTTCTTTTATCACCAAGTTAAAAGTGAACCTTACATCACACAGATTTCTGCAAATTTTATTGCTCCCTTTTCCCCTTCTGCTGTACATCATTTCATGCTGATTTTATTCTTTGTAACACAGTGGCAGAGGGCTGATGACTAGCTTATCTGGCTGCCATTTCCTTCACACCTCTTTGTTACCTGCCCCTACTTAGTCACTGTCTTCAAAGTCACCGTTTGGTCCCTGTATTTCTCTCTCCATTCATTGGCAGCTGTGGGGACAGAATCATACTTAAACCTGGCACCTCCCGTGGACACAGAGCAGTGGCCAAGAAATTAAAGCTCTCTCTTTGCCCTTCCCTGTCTGCCACAATGAGTTTTCCTCCAGCTTATTTAAGCTTTCCTGCTCCAACTACATGAATAACCCACCTTGGGAGTCCAGGAGGATTCATGACTAGACACAGATGGCTGCATTCTTTGTGTCTGCTCATCAAGGGATTTCAGACTTGGCAGAACAGCTTTAGAGTGCTCAGAGCAGTGGATGAGTAAGGCAAATCTATTCCTCAGACGAATACTGAGGCCGAAGCTCAGGGTGGGCATGGTCTGCCATGAGTGGGAGCTTCTTTCAGGTGTAAACAAATCAGCAGTCTTGTCACTGAGCTCTGCAGTCAGCGTCGGGGGAGATGACTCCAGCAGCCTATCTGTGTGGTTAAAGTATTGGTTAAAGTTTCGGGACAACCATACTCACATCTTTACAAGGTTCTCCATCTGTCCTCTCAAGCTGTGCTCTCTCCCTAGAAGCAACACAAACAAGGGACAGCTGTGCTCAGAAACATGTCCCCACCTGCAACCTTAATGATGTGGCTCTTTTCTGAAGCACAACTATTCTATCAAACACCATGTCAGAGGGAAAACAGTCCTGTACTTTGGCAGCTAGCCACACAGTTTCAGAGGTGGGCTGGCAGCAACTGATGGGCATTTCTCCTACTGTTGGGAAGCTGTGACAGAGTGGAATGCATTACCCCATGTTACCAAGTCTGTCAGAACTAGGTGTTCTTTAGAGAGGGCTTGTCTGCTCGTACCAGTTTTAACAATTTAATATAAATGGAAGTTTAAATTGCCTTAATGAAACCAGCATGACCTTCTGTTGTGGAAGGCCTGAATAGGCCAAAATAGGCTTATACATGTTTCCATAACTCCTTCTTGGATGGTTATTGTTTGGATTTAATGTTCCTTCTACTGGTTACACCCATTTAGTTTGGACCCATGTGAACAGCCGCAAGATGAACTGGAGAGAGGCAGCTTTAAGCTGGTAGCAATGTTCAGCATAAAGGTGCACCAGTTTGACAAAGTCAATTTAATGCGACAGCCTGTCACGATTTAACCCCAGCCAACAGCTAAGCACTACACAGTCACTCATTCACTCACTCCCACCCCCAGCAGGATGGGGCAAGAGAATTGGAAAGGCAACAGTGAGACAATTCATAGGTTGACAGAAGAACAGCTTAATAATTGAAACATTATTGTTGTTGTTGTTGTTGTTGCTGTTGCTGTTGTTGTTGTTGCTGTTACACAAATTGTCACAAAAAGGAAAATAACAGAGACAGAAACAAAACACAAGAAAGACAAATTATGCAAATTAAAGCAATTGTTCACCACCAACCAACTGATATTCAGCTTGTTCCCAAGCAGCAGCCCCTGGCCAGTCTTCTCCCTAGTTTATTGCTGAGCATGACATTACATGGTACAGAATATCCCTCTGATCTGTTGAGGTCAGCTGTTCCATCTGTGTTTCCTGCAAATTTCTTGTGCACTTGTGCATACTCACTGGCAGGATGGTGTGAGAAGCAGAAAAGACCTTGACTCGATGTAAGGACTGCTGAGTGATTATGAAACCATCTCTTATCAACATTGTTTTTAGTACAAATCCAAAACATGACAGTTACTCTGAAGAAAATCAGCCTATCCAAAACCAGCATATGGTGATAACTACACTGCGTAGAAAGAAGTATCCACCTATGCAAACAGTCTTACTGGTGGAGGAGGTTAACAATCTTAGGAGGTTGGTCTCCCCCTGTGCTCCTCCTTCCCAAAGGTTCCCCTGTCTTCAGAGCCATCACGATGTCTCTATACAAAGACAAAGTGTTGGAGTACTTACAATCACCTACATTTTAGTTTATTTGTTTAGCTTTGTCTTTATTAAAGAAATATTCACCCATGCAACTGGTCCTATTATTTTAACCAGTGCCAGCTCACCACTGCATGATGTCTGATCTGTGATGATGCAATGGCATCAATTTACAGTAATTCATTTAGCCTGAATCTCCCAGCACAGGCAAAGTTAGAGTCTGAAAAGTGGCAGATGCTATAGGAGAGTCACACCACTTATTCTCTGACCAAGATGGTTTGGACAGCAGTCAAATATTCAGTATGCAGTGTGCTGCAGTGACAGCTGAGGCTTCTGTCTGGAAATACAGGCCAACATTTTGGGATGAACATTGCTATGTTAGGGCACCTGTTACTAATGTTAATGCATAATGAGGATCCTTGAGTGCCAGTGTGCTCACATGGCTATTTTTTCAGTAAGACTGCAAACTGAAACTGGCCTTTGGTCCCAAAGTGCTGGAACCTGTGCCCTGGAGCTGGCAAACTGATGTTTGTGAACATGTGGGAGATGCTGTCCTGCACTGCTGGGAGCTGCCAGGGCTGCATTATCGAGCTAAGAGGCACAGGGCAGGGCTGGAGAGATATCCTGAGAATGCCTTACGGATCCCAAAGGCTTGGGTGACTTTGCATTGATCTGTGTTCTTGTTGGCAGTGGAATGCCAGTGTTTGTTCCCATGTTATTTACACTTGATTCTGTATGACAGTGATATTTTTGCTAGGTGGAGGAGATACTGCAAGCCCGGGAGGTGTGTTCTTTGGATGTTTTTTGCACACAAATAAGTAAAAACAACAGTATCAGTGAGTGGAAGATCTCAAGAGGATTTTTTTCTCTTGCATGCTAGGCCTCCTTAAACCAGAAGTGTGTAGTGATTCTGACTATTTTTTTTTCCCCCAGGAAAAGCTGTGCTCTGCCTCAGGGTGGTGATGAGAATTGATGTAAAGATTCCCCTCTAGAGAGGAATGTATGTTAAGATTGCATCATTCAGAGAATTTTCATCTTCTTTGGGCTTCAAGCTGATGTATTTATCACAGAGAAAACATTTCAATTGCTAAAAAAATACAGAGAATTCTCTAGAGGGATTGCAAAGAGTATGGACAACATTTCTAAAGCTGAAACTGTCCTATTACATGCCACACAGCTGTGAAGTTACATGCAGTGATACAACCTGTTCTGTTGGACAGCCATCCCATTCCCACTTGTGAAGATTGATGTCTTAAGGTTCTCAGAATTACCTGGGAGACAAATTTCTTTGTCTGACTTACCTTTTTTTTCTGTCTGTCAGGTTTGTCCAGTTGTTCAAACTCTTCCACATGCCTGACTGAAACAAATTTTCTGAGACTTCAAAAGGGTGGTTGTAACCTTTTCAGGAAGAGTTCTAGGAAGCTGCTCAGATGCTAATGTCCAGGGGTACCCCAAATTCCTTTCTTCCAAAAAGGGTATTATCTCAAGCACTTCTTCCTGAGTGGGATGGTCGCGGAACGATGCTGCATTCACAGCGGCAGGGGAGAGCCAAAACTGCCAGGGTCCCCTAGTCCGGGAAGCAGCCAGAAGTTTGCTACTGATAGGGCCTAAGAGGAGGTGGTCCAGATGCTGCCGTCTCTCCCTCAAAGGACCCCAAGCTTGCTGAGCCTGCAGGTTTGCACAAAAGGGTGCAAAAGTGGGGAGAACTATCCAAAAGCAGGGACAGGGTAAAAATAAGAGCCATTCTCTTAGGTAGGAGCTGTCCAAGAGCGGCAACAGTCCAGTCACAACAGGAACTTGTCCTGCCAGGCACTCTGTTAGGGCAGAAGCTCTTTTAAGATGGGAACTCTCAAGGTGGGAACCCTTGCTTTTTTTATCCTTTTTCTAGACAAAGTGTCCAGTTACCATTTATACTGTGTGTGAAAACCCAGCCAACCACCAGCCTGATTCCGGCATGGGCTTCCATACAGGCCAGCCCACATGCAGAAAGGCACCCTTTGCTGCCCCCCTTCAAGCCTGCAGGGTGGTGGGGGGGAAAAGCAGGCTTTTGTGCCTTTCTTCTCCCACTCGAACCCACGGAGAGGGAAAAGAGAGGAATTTGGGGTACCCTTGGACACTAACTAAACCAAACATCTTCTATATTCAAGATTGCTCCCCAAGCTTTAGCCACATGCTGTACTTATAACAACATTCCTTAAAACTCAAGAACTTTGTAGCCCTTGATATATGAAGGATACCTGCATACACCACTACCACAATTTTTTTTTTTTTTTTTCATGGAACACAAGGCTAATCCTGAAATTCCTCTGCATGCCTTCTTGAACCAGGTTAGAATTTCCTTAAATCGAGTCTGCATTTTCCTTCTGCCAGGTGGTTGGTGCCAGGACATGGCATCTCAATGGAACTTGTCTTCTGGTGCATTTTGACATCACATCTGTTGCAAGAAAGGCTCCAGGATACCTCTCTTTCTTCCCAGGCCAAACTTCTTTTTAGAGTCTTAAATATGTCAATAAGAGGAATAAATATGAAGAATCTGTCTTAATATGCCTTGCTTACACAGAAATAACTTCTCTTGACCCATGGAACAGATTGGCAAGCACATGCCACACAATGGAGCCCAAATTAATGAGTAATTGAAGGACTATTTTCCAAACATTTCTAATCTCTGAATGTAGCAGTGTGTGGCTGATCTACAGATTTCTGTAATTAGCAGGCATCCAAAGTATGCTGTCAATGCTACCAGAACCACTGCAGAATGAGGCATTGTCTCCAGAAGGGGAAAGATGGCAATCAAAGTATGCTCTTGCATATGAACTTTTGACCCATCTAAGTACCACTGAAGAAGGCACAGCTTGCACCCTGAACTGTCAGTGTAGGAAATAATGATGTCCTTTGGATGCATTGATGTGAGGACAGGTAGAAGATGAGAGAGCAGTTTGGCATTATTGGTTCCTTAATGGTATGCGTCTGGTGCATTCCAGAATCAAGATAGGCAAAGAGAACTCAGAGGAAGTACTAAAGGTTGCAGTTTTTAGAGCAGTCAGAGAGAGATCTACACAATACCATGAAATGAAGTATGGTAATCATGATCCCCTTGTTTGCTGCTGGTGAAACTTTTGTCTCCAGTAAACTGCTCTGGCAAAGTACAGATTTTACAACTACACATTAGATTAGGCTCCAGCCTAAATACTTTGTGGTTCCCTTAATTTTCACTTGTGCACATTGATGTTGCTTAGCTATACAACAACTGAAATGGTGTGAGTACCATAATATACCGGTCCCTTCAGCAACAGCATACTGCATTCAACAGCACAGATAGTAATGGGTCAGAAAGTACTTATTTGTATAAATCATACTCTGTATATGTGTTTCAGCTTTCCACAGTCTCAAAGAGATCAATTTCTTCTTAATGTGACTGCTGAATATGCCACTATGTGGGGACATAACCAGTTGACTTCAGATCTATAAGAAAATAAGGTCTGTGATGGGAACACAGAAGATACAGGGCTTGCTGAATGTGATTGTGTTAACAGTGAGACCATCTGACAAAGACCTGGGAGATGGAATTTTTGAGACCTCTTCTTGGCATGTCTAGAGTTATCTCTGTACAGCAGTGTGAAGTAAATATCCTGAGTACCAGAGTCAAGGATGATGAAAAACACCCTACTGTCTCTGTGACATGGACACTGAATGTACAGTAAAGCCAGCTCCTTATGCAGTGTTGTAGTAGATTAATGTTGTTAGTAGCTTGAAAGTAGTAATGAATATGGAGAGATTATCTTATTGGTAAAATCTTGAGAAAGAGGAGTGTGACTTCTCACAACATGGCTTGTCATTAATGTAATTTCTTTGAATTGATTGATGTTTCTGTTGTCAGTGAAACAGCAGGGGCAGTATGAAAGTTTAGGGGCTTCTTTCACCAGTGGTAATCTGCTGGGGCAGCTGTAGTGGTGCTGTAAGAGTGACAGAGCAACGCTTTCTCCACAAGTTGGGGACAGTGATGGTCTGTAAGTGCAGCTGTTCAGACAGACATTCACTGATCAGTCGGGACTGAAGAGGACCATTTCTTAACAAATTTACTTAATCCACCTACTGTCTGAAAAATGTCCTGCAAACAGAATCTTATCCCTTGCTTTTAAACAAATATAGTAAGGCTTAAAGATGTTGTTGGCAGAGCAGTTGCTTAGTGCAAAAATTTTACCTTACAGTTTATACCTGGTTCAGAACATAACAGAAGTGAACTTGCTGGTCTTGGCTGGTTGCACATGAGTGCTGAACAAACAGCAGGAAATTCCGATAGAGAAAGGGAAAGAATGTTCCTCTGTTGCCATTTTTATTATCCCTGTTATGAATTTTAATTGCTGAAAGGTAAGTTACAAAGTTAAATTTTAGCAGTGATGAATGCATTTTTCCTTCTTTTGCTCCTTGAGACGCATTCATTAGCTGATGCAGAGATCTGGTTCTCAGCCAGCTATTTGAAAGGCCAGGCAAGCTCCCAGTGTGTTTGTGAGAACACTCTTGTCTTTTTCCTACCATTTACCTGTAGTTTCTGATGGTATACCTCATAGACCTCATTGGTTATAGAAATAAGAACAGCATTTGAACAACATTAATCAGAATTTTGCTTCCAACAAAGAACAGTGCAATGCATTAAATGCCAGTTAAAAAGTCATGTTGTAGTCTTCCAGAGCTACTTACTTTCAGGATGGTTTTAATAATTTTGAAGTTACTGCCAGAAGTGAGGAAGGAAAATTATTTCCTAATTTTTGTTTAAATGAAAACTGAGAATGAGTTTGACCATAAACCCCTAAAACCAAGGCCTTTGCAAATGCAGAAATGTGACATCTCTGTAAAAGGTATTACGAAACATTTGTGCTAAATAGTTTCTCATAGATGCCAGCAAGAACATAGTTTTGTTTAAAAACAAAAATATTTGCACTGCAAGCATCTCTGGAGAGGGGAATACACATAATTTTGCCTCTGAAGAGTTCTCCAGTTACCATTTTTTCCTCTCCTTGCTGAATTTGCTTGAAGATGCATGCCTTTTCCTGAGGTTTCCATGGTTATTGCTATCTTGAAGTGCTGGCATATGCTGTGAAAGCAGAGGAGCAGTAGGACAATAGAAAAAAAAGAACCTGAGTGGAAAGTGAGGAGCACAAAGTGAGATGGTGATCTGGAGGACCAGACTACAGAATCTTCTCCTACAAGCTGAGACTTCATCAGTTGAGGGCAACTGCCAGTCAGTTATTAAAAGATGATGTTCAGACAAGAACTCAAGGGGAAAGAACTTGAAATCAAGTTAAATGACAACATTACAGTAACAGTAAAATTATTAAGCTAGAAATGAGAACTATGAGGTCTGTGGTAGTCTTCTAGCAAGGACAGTTGAGTCTATGCTAACTTTTTTTCCCCAAAATGATACTTTGTCAGTTTATCAAATTCCAGTCCTATGATTCTAAGTATTGAACAGTTTCAGCTCCTGACTTTCAAACTGGTTATAAAAGGGGAACTGTCTATTGCCTAGAGTAACAAAATTTTCTCAAGGATTACATTCTAAATTTGACTAAGGCAATGGTTTGAGTGTTACCTGCATGTTTAAAATGGAGCCAAAATACTACATGCCAGTGGATGAGTAACATAAAATGGAACTAACTGCTTCAGCTTAAATGCCTATGGTAAACAGAACACAAATATTTGACAAAACCTAGAAACTGTAGAAAATTTACTTCATGTCATATTATTTTAAAAGGAGTAACCTACCTAGTGCCTTATTAGTTAAACACAATCAAACATTACATTTAAATATATAAGCTTTGTATTAGTAGCATACCCTCACAGTTTCAGTCATCTTAAGGTACTCACTAACTTATTACCTGCTTTCCCAGGTCTTATTTTCCATTACTTTTTCAGAAGCAATTGTAAAGTCACTTTTTGACTCCATTAAAATTGTTTTCCCTCTTATCTTCAAACCAAATTCCATTATTTCTTTCCCAGACTTTACAGAGTATTTCTACCAAGAGTTCTTTTTCCAAATGTAAATACATTTCAATATGTATACAGAACCCAGGAAAATATAGTGACACAGATTTTATTTTAATTATAAGCACTAAGTCAGAAGTTGAGCTGTATTTCAAAATACATATTGCAGTTAACTGCCAGGCTACACTGCTAACAAAAAGCATATCAAACATTAAAGGAGAAGGTCTTAAGCTTCATCTACAATCAACATTGAAATGTAGTCTCTGTAGCGAATGGTATTTGTTTCTGGATCTAGAGCAGCGGACAGCATGTCCTCCATTTCCTCCTGACTAAAGGGCTCACCTGAAAGACAGCAGAGAATAACACTTTGCCTTCACAAATATTCTTCTGAATGGTGGCAGATCATACCACTTTCCCTTTGCAAGACTCTCCTTTAGGTTCTCACACAGAAGAGAAAAGGATCAATACTAAGGATCCAACTCCTTCACTTTTACCAATGTAAGTCCTGCATGTCAAGCAAGCTGGTCCAAGGCAGAGGAGACAAAAGGCTTCGATCTTCTCATCTCCTTCTAGTTCACAGACTCCAAAACAGCCTGTTTTACTCTACCATAGAGATTTTAAAACAAGCATTTTGTCAGAATTGATCATTCTAATGTGTACATTAGTTTTATTATCTCTTTTTTGGCTATCCTTGCACTTGTATATACATCACAAAAGGCTTCTGTTTTTTCTCTTTTAGGAGCTTCAAAGCTGCTGATGCCCTCCTTCACCCTTCTTTGAGAACAAGGTTCCCATCTGAGAATAAGTCTTGTGCAAAGCCTGCACATACTCGAGGCCTGCAGGCATGAGTCAGCCACGCAAGAAGAGCAAGCTCTTCAAGGTATATTGAGGATTGCATGATACATAACTTAAATCTGGTCTTTGAATCTGTTTGCATACAGCCCTAGAATTAAGATTGAGATAATGTAGGAAAGAATGAACATTCCTGAATGAAATATTGGGAAATCTAAGATACAATCGTACAGGAGAACAGAAAAAGAGTAACATCCTTAGGATGCTGAAAGATGTGCACAGAATCATAAAATATCCACACAAGACTGAACGGTGACTCTTAACAATAATAACCTCTATCACACAGTGTCTGCAAGCAGGCACATAAACATCCTTTCCCTGCATTATTCACCAGTGAAATGTTCTAGTCTGCAACCACTCATGACAGCAACACTATTTTTTAAAGAGAATGTATCTACTCAAGTTTTGGCATGCAGGATGAGCACCTTAAGGTGCCATCTATACATGTAATGCTTATTTAATTCAAATATTACAAAAGTTGTGTTACCTTCTTGAGTCAAATACTTGACTAGCTCCTCTTTAGTAATGTATCCACGTTTATTCTCATCCAAAGTCTTTAAAGAAAAACAACAAAAGCTTCTGAAGAAAAAGGACCATATTGAATCAAGGATTAGAAACTTCTGTCCAGCAATTAGGTACTTGAATATTTAGTTACAGACCTCAAATGCATGTAGAAGAACATCTTCTGGAACAGGCTGGTAGCTGAAAACATTGAATCAGAAAAGTTAACTCATTGTTTGCCAAGCTGCTGTACTGTTCTGGATGAAATATGAGAACTAAAGGAAAAGGAAAACTTATTTTCTATGAGTTTGTTTATCAAGCATTTAATTACAGCTCAAATTTTGTAACTGTTCATATCTTATGTCTTTTATTGTACTTCTGTTTAGTTTTCCTTGTACTAAGGATGAATGGCCTCTGCATGTCTGGACTGGCTGAGTGTGTTAGTAAGGATCAATAGTAGCTGAATCACTCCATATAGCCAATGCACTGATCAGAAGATGGCCAAACCAAGAAAGCAAAGGTGTGTGCAGGTACACTGGTAGCTAGGCAACAGATCACCTAGTGGAACTTTAACAGTCTGATGAGTTAATGGTGAGCAAAGTAGGCTGGCAGCTATAAAAGAAAAGATCTATCACTAACAATCTCTGAGAGACAAGAACTGGGCACCTGCATGCATTCATATGTGTGCTTGGTTTCAGAGCTGGAAAGGAACTCTGAACAGCAATGGAAATCTTTCATAGCCCAGCAGATTCTCACCGACCCCAAGAATACTGAAGAGATGTCATTGAAGCCAAGTTGATTCTAGCTGCTTGATTGTTTTGTCCAGACCCTCCTCGCACTTTTACTATCTAAAAATCAAATGTGCTAAGAGAAGGCCTTGTTTTTCATGATCCAAATCTAGTGTGCCCTTGGACATGGTGCCCCAAAAGAAAAAGTGGATCTTGAGAAGACTGCACTAGCCTTAGGAATGCATATGCTTTGTGTATGTGTGTGTATATCTCTTCGTGTGAAGAGGAAGAAAGACTGGAGAAGCAAGGCAGCATTTTGTGAAGGGGAAATTTCTGGCTCAATCAGCATGAAGGCAGAAATGTAGCACAAAGGCCAGAGAAGGTAAAGATGCAGAAAGCTGGGAAGGCAATACACTTGTGCCAGCACACTGAAACCCAAACACTGGTAGCTGACCTGTGTCAAGGCCCAGGCACAAAGACTCTCAAGCACAGCCCTATGGCTGCAAGACAGTTCTGGGAAATCCTATGGCTATTTCCTGTGTAGAATACCCTCCTACTAAAGGTCCTTTGTATGTAAAATAACATCTCAATATGGGACAAGACTAAGCTTCCCAATATCTTGGCTGTCATCTTTAAAAAGAAATAAATAAATTCACTATAGGTAATCTTGCTTGTAGTGTACAATATCAAAACAGCACAAAATCCTGTGTACATTTATTGATGATCTGGACCAGGGGATTGAGTCCAGCAGCAGTAAGTTTGCAGATGACACTAAGCTAGAAGCAGGTGTGGATCTGTTTGAAAGTAGGAGAGCCCTGCAGAGGGACCTAGACAGGCTGGATGGGTGGGCAGAGGCCAGTGGGATAAGATTGAACAAGGCCAAGTGAAGGGTTCTGCACTTTGGCCACAACAACCCCAAGCAGCACTACAGGCTGGGGACAGAGTGGGTGGAGAGCAGCCAGGAAGAAAGAGATCTGGGGGTACTGGTAGATAGTAGCTGAAGATGAGCCAGCAATGTGCCCAGGTAGCCAAGAGAGCCAACTGCATCCTGGCCTGCATCAGGAACAGTGTGGCCAGTAGGACATGGAAGGTTATTCTTCTCCTGTACTCAGCACTGGTCAAGCCACACCTTGAGTGCTGTGTCCGGTTCTGGGCTCCTCAATTCAAGAGAGATGTTGAGGTGCTGGAATGTGTCCAGAGAAGGGCAACAAAGCTGGTGAAGGGCCTTGAACACAAACCCTGTGAGGAAAGGCTGAGG